>CM022706.1:48302732-48694132 GCA_012295165.1 Asparagus setaceus | reverse complement strand
GTTAATGTTGTGTGCCACCATTGAAGAATGATGGAAGTGTTGCTGAGAATACCATCTAATCTCATTATATTCTCACCAGACGGATAATTATTTGGGATCCTCTCTGAATTATAAGTACTTCCTGGAGCAGTATGATTATATTCTGTATTCAAAGAAGTATCACTGCTGCACAAATTAAGAAACCAGTCAGATTTCAAAATAAACTTTAAAAATAACTTGTGATCATGAAAATTAATAGGTTCATGTGAAAGTTAATAGGTAACGGCGACAGTTAATAGACAACAAGAATAGTTAACAGGTTCATGTGAGAGTTAACAGATTGATGTGATAGTTAACAGATGACAGGAAGAGTTAACAAGTTCTGGTGAAAGTTAACAGATAGCTATGATAGTTAACAAATGACAGGAATAGTTAACATGTAACTATTAAGTAAACATTTAAGATGGGTCTGTAGTATGAAACGTGAAATCACAAAGCTTACATCACACAAATCCCAATTTTAACAACAGGTTAATGATTACTTACATTCCAGTTAGAATTTACTGCATTTTTTCAGAAGTAGAACCCTCTATATCAATAATAGCTTGCATATGAATCTCCATACAACTAATATTTTGATTATGCTCCAACATACACTTCATATCATCTTCATTCTCTCAAAAAACTCATATTCAAGTGCCTCTCAGATTTATATATCAATGACAAAGCATCCTGAGGAACTTTCAGTCTTTCAAACACATCAAATTTTAGTTCAAACAAGCTTATTGTAAAACTTATCATTGAGAATACAGCTTTCTCGCCTAAAGACATCATGCAAATGAGGTCAGTGACAGCCATTAATATGGAGGACAATTATGAGGAGTAATAGAGGGAATTTTTAGGACATGAGGGGTAGTTGAAAGTTAAAGAACAAAATCCTAATGCCATAAATGAGAGAGTAAAATAATAAAATAGATAATAGAAGATGAGATGGAGCAGTAATGGAGGGAACCCAAGCCTTTTCCCTCTATTTTCGCCGTCACCTTGCATTTATTGCGATCGGCGTCATATCCGCTGGGATGGGTTTCCGTGAGAAGAGGGCAATTTCAGAAGAGAAGCAAAAATACATCAAATACATGTATACAGATGGGCTTTTGGGGCTGGGCCATATTTTGTTGGGTCTTTTGCGGGTAAACAACATGGGGAAAAGTCTATGGGGCTGGGCCGCATGAGGTTTGTTTTTTTGGGGCCTTGACACAATTTTTCCAATTAATAAAGTTACCAGAGGGTTACTCCGCAAATATATTGAACAATGCCCAGGTGCAAGAGAGGAAAATACTATGACTTAAAACTCATGATTATCACGTGCTTCTTCATCAATTGCTCCTAGTGGCACTATGCAACACTATGCAAGATAAAAAAAATAGTGAATGTTATAATTGATTTCTGTGAATTTTTCAGAAAGATTTGTTTGAAAGTTATAGACGTCAGTGACTTTGAGAATCTGGAAAAGTAATTTTAGAAACACTCTGTGAAATGGAGATGCTCTTTCCTCCATCTTTTTTCACAGTCATGGTTCTTCTTATACAACATCTTGAAGAGGAGGCTACAATAGTAGGACCAATCCATTATCGTTGGATGTGTCCCACAGAGAGGTTAGTATTTGGGAACATAAATCTTAATTACTTTCCAATCTTTAGATCTATACGTGATAATTTATCATTTATTTTTTTAGAAAGTTAGGTTTAATGAAATGTTAATTGCATAATAAAGCTCGTGCAGAAGGTTCAGTAGCTAAAAGTTACGTACGAATGTCTCTTATTTGCCTCTTGTTATATGAGAGGCGAGCAAACTGTACGTCAAACACTTATTGATAATAAGGATAACACAGTTCTCTATCCTCCTGGGATAAACAAAAATTATTCTAACTTGCTGTTAAGATCAAGCTCATGCATACGTATTAAACAATCTCAAAATCTTCTCGGAATACCAAAGGTAACTAACACATAAAAATTTGAATACCATTTAATTACTTATTTTTAATTTGACAATAAAAACTTGTTTGTTGTATTAATAGGCAACATCAGGAAAAACTTAAGAATGAAATAACTGGTAGTTGTTCGCGGTAAAAGTCGATTTGTTATTCATTGCTTCGTTTGAACTTGCTTACAGCTTCTTTGGCCTACAACAAAAATTCAAACAAAAGAATGCCTTTTATTTCAAAGTACAATGAAAGCGACAAATTACAACTTTCTCCTTAGTGAACAAACCACGAGGATCTACGTTATATCGAGGTCCTCGCTATGCGGGTTCTTTGCCCGTGTCGGGACTTTTGTGTCCGTGGACCACAGCGCAATTCCGATCCAGTAGGGCCGGGTTACGGAACTTCTGAGGCGTGAAGGGGCTCGTTTCACGAAGGAAGCGCCGGGGATCACACTCACGAAGGAGAGGATGCGGGCGGGTGAGATATACTAGGAAATCACAGCTATCCACGAGATTAAGGCGAAGCTTAATCTAGAGGGTATCTGTAGTTCGACCCGAATTCGGTTACCTTCCGCTTGTAGATCAGACGTCAACTGAACTTGTGCTCGCCGGTGCTCGGAACCGTCGTCGGCTGCTTCGTGGATCTCCAAGAATTCTTGAAGATCTCACGAAATCCAGCTCACGAAAATCCGCCGAAATCTCCTCCCCAAGCCCTTTGCTCTCAAAAATCCCCTTGAAGAAGAAGACACCCCCTATTTATCAAGTGTTCGACCCTTGGTAGAAGCAGCCAGAAATATTTCGGCCAAAGTGGTAGAAACGCCTCGGCTCATAGCCGAGATGCCTCGGCCAAGTTGGCGAGGTGGCTCGACCAGTGGCTGAAACCACCTCGGCCACTTAGTAGAGGTACCGCCGGCCAAGTTAGCGGCCTTGCGTCTCGCCGTTTGAGTCATTTTTTCCGTGGTTTTCGTTTTCGTCTCGGGCTTGGGTTCCGTCTATACTTGACTCGGGACTAATTCTTGGTTCGTTCGGTTCAGCGGTCCCGAAATCGATCGTCCGTTCAAGTCCGGTTTAAACCGTGCTTGTGGCGTGGGCTCGCCGTCGAGTTGGCGTCTTAACGATTCGGCGTCGTATCATTCGATGGGTTGTCATTCGCCGACTCCCGTCCGCGAGTTGGTTTCGGGATCTTGTAAGTATTTTTCAACGCCACAGATACCCTCCAAAGCGCCTCGCCTCGATTCTTGATGAGTGCGGGATGCTTTGGACATGATAGTTCCGACCTTGATGGTGAGGTCCCAAAGATAGCTTCAAGTCTTGATTCTTTGGACCATCGGTTCTTTGTAGGATTTACGATAAGATCCGGTCTTTGCATTTATTGTCGACGCTTGTTAAAATCTTGATTGGTGGTGGGTGAGTTTTGTTTGTAACTTCGTGTCGGTTGGTTGTTGTTTGACTAACCATCGGACTTTTGGACTTGTCGGCGAACTCCTTGTTGGCGACACGTTGGTTGTGCCGGATACATGGAATTTCGTGACCTTTAATCGGCTAATTCTTCCATCATCACATGTGTTGTTGGTTTAACCACAGCGGGAGGACTGATGGAGATATCCTCCAAGGATTCCTTGTTGAAACAGGAGACCATTTGGCTTTCAACCATCGTCCTAGCCGATTCGTGAGTCGGCGCTTTGGTATTGTTGGGATATGATTATCCACGGTGGGTGAAGTTTCTTGGTGGACATATTGTCGGTGTCGTCATGACTTTCACGCCTCGTCAGATTATTCCTCTCTTGGATATTATGGTGGGAGGAAATTAAGGGTTATCGAGTTATCCTTAAGAATATGGGTTTATTCTCCGGGAACTCCTCGTTGAAAATTTGGAAGCGGTTTATACTCGTAATCCTAGTTGGGTAGGATTAGGCGAGCGTTGATGCGTCGATGCAATCCATACGATCGAGTTATCCCTAAGAATATTTCTGTGAGAATATTCTTAGGAACTTCGACAAATTAGGAAGCGGTTTATACTCATAATCGATTGGGTAGGATTGGGTGGCGTCGATCGTCGATGCAATCCACGAGGATCGAGTTATCCTAAGAATATGAGAATATTCTTAGGAACTTCTCGACAAATTTGGAAGCGGTTTATACTCGTATTCCTAGTTGGAGTAGGATTAGGCGTTGATGTCGATGCAATCCATACGATCGAGTTATCCCTAAGAATATTTCTTGTGAGAATATTCTTCAGGAACTTCGACAAATTAGGAAACAATTTATACTGTAATCCTAGTTGGAGTAGGATTGGGCGACCGTTGATGTCGATGCAATCGTAATCCTAGTTGGAGTAGGATTGGCGACCGTTGATGCGTCGATGCAATCCGCGATCGAGTTATCCCTAGAATATTTCTTGTGAGAATATTCTTAGGAACTTCGACAAATTAGGAAGCGGTTTATACTCGTAATCCTAGTTGGGTAGGTTGGCGACCGTTGATGCGTCGATGCAATCCATACGATCGAGTTATCCTAAGAATATTTCTTGTGAGAATATTCTTAGGAACTTCTCGACAAATTAGGAAGCGGTTTATACTGCGTAATCCTAGTTGGGTAGGATTGGAAACCGTTGATGCGTCGATGCAATCGTAATCCTAGTTGGAGTAGGATTACGACACGCTGATCGGCGCCGATGCAATCCGCACGATCGAAGTTATCCCTAAGAATATTTCTTGTGAGAATATTCTTGGGAACTTCTCGACAAATTAGGAAGCGGTTTATACTCGTAATCCTAGTTGGGTAGGATTAGGCGAGCGTTGATGCGTCGATGCAATCCGCGATCGAGTTATCCCTAGAATATTTCTTGTGAGAATATTCTTAGGAACTTCTCGACAAATTAGGAAGCGGTTTATACTGTAATCCTAGTTGGAGGATTTACACACGCTGATCGTAAGGCCGATGCAATCGAATCCTAGTTGGAGTAGGATTGGCGACACGCTGATCGGCGCCGATGCATCCGCGACGATCGAAGTTATCCCTAAGAATATTTCTTGTGAGAATATTCTTCCTGAACTTCTCGACAAATTAGGAAACAGCTATACCTAATCCTAGTTGGAGTAGGATTGGGCGACACGCTGATCGGGCCGATGTAATCCAGACGATCGAAGTTATCCCTAAGAATATTTCTTGTGAGAATATTCTTCCGAACTTCTCAAATTAGGAAACAGCTTATACTCGAATCCTAGTTGGAGTAGGATTGGGCGACACGCTGATCTCGATGCAATCGAATCCTAGTTGGAGTAGGATTGGCGACACGCTGATCGCCGATGCAATCGCACGATCGAAGAATTATTCCTAAGAATATTGTGAGAATATTCTTCCTGAACTTCTACAAATTAGGAAACAGCTTTATACCGTAATCCTAGTTGAGTAGGATTAGCGACGCTGCTGATCGGCCGATGGGGGCTCACAGGTGTTATTCTCACTAATAAATCTTCGAATCTTTCCAAACTTGGCGGAGGGAGTAGGAGCCAATCAACGACTGATTTGGCACTATTTTGACATCCGGATAAGATTCCAATTAGGACTCCTAATTAGGGGCTGATTAGAGTCCCACTAGAATTGATTTGGGCTCCAATTAGAATTCCTACTTCTTGCCAAATAGGAGTCCTTGTTCAAAGAGGATTGGGTCCATATGGGGTTGTTATAAATACCCATAATCCCTCCTTTCTCCTCGACATAGGCCGCCTTCTCTCGTGCTTTCCTCTTGTTTTCTTCTCACCGCCTCTTTCTCCTCCAATCAACGAGGTATGTGCACGAGGGTTTTGTAAATTCTTTTTTCTTCTTTCTTTCTTTTCCTTTTTTTTCTTTGTGGCCTAACCAAGCGAGGGGAGGAAAGACGGGCGGGCGGCATGGCGGGCACCGGGCGTCGAAGGGCGACGGCCATTGCTGGGCGATGCCACAAGGCCTAACTGGGCCACAATGGGCGTGGGCGCTGGGTTGGCGTTCGTCGCTACACTACAGGGCGCCAGCTGGCGCTGCCGGGCTGGTCGCTACGTTTTCACGGGCCAAGGCCAGGTACTGGCGCCAGGCGGTTAAGGCCGGATGTAGTTTTTTTGACACTTTATTTGTGATCTTCAACCGTGTATCCGACTTATTTGTCTTTGTAGTTTCCAATGTCGCCGCTGAAGATCTCATGTTCCGAGGAGTCGATCAACTCCGCCGCGAACGGAATGCACGCCTTCTTTGGTGGTGCGGCCGTTACACATTCTCGTGACATATATGTATCCCCGCTTCGCCTTCCTTCTGAGGCGCATTGAAGAGCCGAATCCTCCTTTTGGGGACCGACGCTTCAGATTGTGTTTACTCTATTTGACCCCGCCGTTTCTCCTTTGTGAGGCGATTGGGAAGAGCCGAGATTCTCCTTCGTGGAGGATTGAGGCTTCAAAGCTCACTCCTCGTTTTAACGGAGCGATTTCATACCGCACTTTACCCCGTGGAACGGGATGTATTGCCGCTTTGTTTATGCGACTATATTTATCGTATTCAATACGGATGAAATCGCCATACCGCTATAAGGTCGTGACTCAATCTATGTAAGATGAATTCAACGCCATTTACTAACTCAATATTTTCTCGATTTCAGCTTGATTATTCTCTGAGCTTTTCCATTTACGCTGTCGATGGACGCCATAGTGACTATTATTCCACGCGTGATGATCCCGCATTTTTATCTCGCCGATTTGGCGACATCGAGACGGCGCAGTCAGATTTGAGGGGAGTTCCCGCTCTCCGACGACACCGGCGCGCCACTCGTAGGGACACCAGCCTCTATCAACCTTTGCGAAAGAGATTATCTATTCGGCACCGCTTAAGGATCCGGATACGCCTTTTGTCGAGCGAAAGCGGTGGTTGAACCAAGACGACGGAGGTCCCTTTGTATATTCCTGATACCTCGCCGCCTCATTGATCGACATTTCAGACACCATGCCGACACGCATGTCCCAAGGCCCACCGAGGAGCTGATCATATTCATTGCCGATTTATTACCCGCCAGCCCGCCGGTTCCAACAGAATCGCCCATCGCCTTCACCCCGGGTTGTAGGGCCGACACACCGCGATGAGCTTTTGTTCTTGCCTCGACTTAAGAATCACTGGGCTAGAGATGCCGCCATCTAGTCATAGATTTTACTACCGGGTTCACTCATCGTAAACATTGGTGGGTCGCCGACCAACTACGCCCTCACCGATGGGATGGAGAACTTCGGCTATGGTCTCAGATTACGATTCGTAGCCACCATGTATGGCCTTCCAATCAGCCAATCATTTCTTCCTTTATTTGAGCTCTACAATCCGATTCAAATACATTTTTCACTAAACACTCGAAGCAGTTGGGTCTTACATGAGATGTATCGATTCGATTTACCCATGGGGAAGATGTCAGATCAAGAGTATTTCCTTCCAATCGAACCGAAGTCTACCAAGAAACACACACACCGATCACAAAAATTGTGGGACCTCACTTGTCATTATCATATAGCTCGCCCAATCTCAACCTTGCGCCAAAAGGAAATCGCAGTGAGTCCAAGCAATTTGCAATTACTTGTTCCAAGATTTGGAGGACAAATCGGCAAGGAAATATGTGAACTGCCACCGCCACTCCTTCAAGGTTAATGAACTGATGAGAGGTCCGAGGCTAACTCTTATACGCCAGCCTACACCGAAGATGGTTTTCCCCGTGGACCAAGTTTGCAACCTTTCGTGGCATGCGGTAAAGCCTATCCAACCGACAACTCTTCTAGCTGGCTATCTTGCACGCTAAAGAAGTGTGTGGTTCCATATCAATCTGATGATGCTTTACCTGGAGGTCCTTTACCCCGCAGCTCAGCCTTGCCCACAAGAAGGAACTCTCTCCTTCCTGGAATGGTGGCCAACATTCATCGTGGATTTACATATAGTCCGGCAAGCATCGTGAGAAAGACGAGCCATCATCACGCATTCCTTCCGTCCCCAGAGCTCCCATATACCTATTTGATGGCCCTGGCCGGGTTCATCGCCTCGACATGATGTCGCACCGGTTCCTTGACTGCCTCTCCTTTCTTTCGGTTGGTAGAGGATTGCGATGGAAGGGGCGGGCTTTACAGAGATCAAGAAACGATGCGCATTCATAAAGGGTGGATCTTTTCCGATTTCCTCGATTCTCGGGTCAATATGGTGAGTCCTTGGTCGACGAGGAGGTGCCAAGACACAAGACTTCACTTGACATTGACCGCTTCAATTGGCTAGTGAACATCGTGCCGTGGTATCTCACTTTCCGAGTAAAGGAAGAATGCTTCATTGAGCCTTATTTTCCCTCGCTGCTTTGCTCGCAGCCGGTTACACCAACTTTATGTTGGGAACCCGAGCCGACAGCCCGCACTCGCGGTGGACTCGTGGATGGCCTTCGAGCATGGTTGTGGAGGTCATGGGATGTACCGTGCTAGATTCAGCCTCCCGAGCTCAGATCACCGGATCGACATTCCTCCATTGTAGTTGGCTATTAGTAGCTAACGAGCCGGTCCCCGTAAGGGCCATCTCTCAGATGGTAGCCGGCATCGCTATGAGCCGCACTTGACACTCCAAGATGCCGCCAAGCTCGGGAGGCCGCCAATCTCATCCTCGCCACGAGACCAAGAGGAGTTCCACAATCTCGGCCGGGACTTTAGGAGAGGATCAAGCCGAGGTCGCAGCTTATGAGAAGAACCTCGGTACTCTCCTTTTCCACTTCGCTTCTTATCCTCTCTATTGATTCTCATTCAACCTAAATTTCGTGAAAAACTTGAAGAAGAAGAATTTCAACCTCTCAAGGGTTAAACGAAGAGGTTAGCCCATAAGAATCGCGTGAATCCCTGGCCTTGATATAGACTTGACCAAGAATGATCCAAATACGACGGAGGTAACAATTGCCGCGATGTAACCCGAATTTTTAGCTTTTGAGACTAACATTTCTCCGCTTGCATGTGGGGTTTTAGAGATTATGATTCTGATTTTAATTTTCCTCACCACAATTCACAGTTCAGCTCGCCGAGCCAAGTTTTACTCAACAAATGTATGGAGCTATGGCGAGGAGGCCGATGTAGGACCCGATTCGTGGACCTGTGTACATCTAACATCGATAATTCCTCTTCGGGTGGCTAATGCGAATTGAACGACTCTCGATTGCACTCCCCACCAATTGCCTCTTTGCTTTTGTTCTTTTAGAGAGATTGCAGAGACAAATGCACAAACCGAGACTAGGCAAGCTAACCCCACCGCAGAGGTAAGTAACTTTACCTATTGTTCGCCTTAATTGCATTCGCCTTCCGATGCCTTCTTTTTTTTAGACTTCTCCGTGGAAGATTTCGTGCCGGGTTTATATGGCAACACTTCCATGGATGACCTGCTACGCGCTTGGTCACAGGGTGGTGATACTCTTGGTGAAATTTCACCTGAAGCTACCATCCCTGAAGAAGGTATTAATTATAGGACCAGCCATTTGGCTAATACCACTATAATTAAAAGAGGCTGAGACATTCCATTTATGTAGGGCAGGACTCCTCTTTCCGCCTTTAATCGCCTACCACAATACCGCTGAGATAGATGAGACACCGAGGGCTCACCACGCTGACAAAGATCCCAATAGATAGCCTCCGTAGACTCGCTAGCCTCCAAACTACATCGAAGGAGACGGGTAAGGGTCTTTTAGCCAAATAAGCTTTCGCCCATTTTTTACTAAAAATTCTAAAGTCCTCTTTTCTTCTGTGCAGAGCCTACATCTCGACTCCATGATCTGGCGAGAGCGTTGATGCTGGATGAAGATCCATCCCATCTTATTATCCGCTTGAAGTACGCCATTCTTTCTTTGGTGAACACCGTGATCGAAAAGGTCCTTCATGGCATTTCTTCATCAGCCAGCCACCGCTGATCCCCTGATGGCTTTGATATGGATATGGTTACCCCGAAATGCTCAAGCCATTGTTGACGCACTCGCCATCCGGAGGGAAAGCTCAGAGATCCGAAGAACTACGCGCCGGGCTTCCTCATACATAGCCGCCATACCGACTGCTTAGAGGCATGGCGCGATGCTCGGTTTTACCGGGCTCAAGTCCGATGCAGAGATCACGAGCTGCTGTTGCCGAGACATATTCTTCCTTGCCACATCCGACGATATTGTGGCGAAAAGCGGAGAGGATAATATCGCCAGGAGAGCTCCATGCCGAGGAAGATAGGATGAGAGTTTGAGTCGCCAAGGCCAACAAGGAAGAAGCCCTCACCGCGCCTAG
The DNA here is from genome assembly GCA_012295165.1 of Asparagus setaceus. NCBI lineage: Eukaryota > Viridiplantae > Streptophyta > Magnoliopsida > Asparagales > Asparagaceae > Asparagus > Asparagus setaceus. The sequence goes on along the minus strand of CM022706.1, from coordinate 48,683,888 downwards.
GGAGCTCGACCGTCGGGCGTAAACCGGCCGAGCTCGAGGAGGCAACCATAAGACACCGAACACCGATGAGGAGTCCTTCAGGTCGAAGTTGTGAAGAACTCCACCAGCTTACGATGGTGAAGTGTCTCAAATAACAACAAATCCTTTGTCATAGACTTGATGTTTAAACAGCTTGTAGCTCCTTCTATATTTGCTTCAAATGAATAAGATCTATCCCTTCATTATGATTCTTTTACTTCACAAATAATTAACCATAATACTTATAGGATTTTGGCAAACCCTCACCATCAACGGGTTTGATTAGCCTTTACCAACTACCGCTTGAGTTGGCTAGCGGCGGATTATCCGATCCGCTCCACATGACGTTGTGCTAGGAGGATGAAACTCTCTTAGACTTAATGCGTTGAATACGTAGGCTTCATACTCTTTACTTACGCAAGAGACTTAAGCAACGCTGTTACGCGTAGACTCATCCCTTCTTAGGCTTCCGGATGAAATACCCCGATCGACCTCGTGTCTTCTTCAATCGAAAAGACTAAACCGCAACGATGTTAGACGCTGGCTTTATCCCTTCTTAGGCTTCGATAAAATACCGTAATCAATTCTCGTGTCTTCTTCAATCTAAAAGACTAAACCCAAGAACGCGGTTAGGCCGACTTTAGGGTTATTGGCCAACCCCCGTTTCAACGGGTTTGATGTGCCTTTACCAACTACCGCTTGAGTTGGGCTAGCATGTAGATTGTCTAAACCGCTCTACATACAACGCTTGTGCTAAAGAATAAAACTCTCTTAGACTTAATGCTACGATGTTGAATACGAGGCTTCGCCTTTGTCACGAATTGACTACCCGAACGCTGCGGTAGGCGTGGCTTTATCCCTTCTTAGGCTTCAGGATAAAATGCCCCTAATCAACTCGTGTCTTCTTCAATCGGAGAAAGACTAAACCGCAACGCTGCGGTGAGGCGCTGGCTTTATCCCTTAGGCTTCGGATAAAATGCCCTTAATCAACTCGTGTTCTTCAATCGAGAAAGACTAAACCGCAACGCTGGTAGGCGCTGGCTATCCCTTCTTAGGCTTCGTGATAAAATGCCCGTAATCAACTCGGTGTCTTCAATCGGAGATCAAACCGCAACGCTGCGGTGAGGCGCTGGCTTTATCCCTTCTTAGGCTTCGGATAAAATGCCCTTAATCAACTCGTGTCTTCTTCAATCGAGAAAGACTAAACCGCAACGGTGAGGCGTTGGCTTTATCCTTCTTAGGCTTCGGATAAAATGCCCTAATCGAACTCGGTGTCTTCTTTGACCGGAGAATGACCGAACCGGATTAAGATTGATTGAGGGGAAAAGAAGAGTGGGATCTCCACTTCGAGAACCGAAAAGACTCGTGCGACCTTCACGGACAACCCGGTCGAAAATCCTACAAGATACCTTCAACGGCTACCTAAGATGAAAGATGGAACTAAAAGTGGATCTCCACTCCGAGAACCTAAAGACTCCAGCAACCTTCACGGACAACCCGGCCTCGATACCTACCGGGCTACCTAAGATGAAAGATGGAACTAAAAGTGGATCTCCACTTCAAGAACCGAAAGACTCAGCGACCTTCCGGACAACCCGTCTCGAAAATCCCGGCGATACCTTCACCGGCGCTACCTAAGATGAAAATGGAACTAAGAGTGGGATCTCCACTCGAGAACCGAAGAGACTCAGTGACCTTCACGGACAACCCGGTCTCGAAAATCCGGGCGATACCTTCACCGGCTACCTATGGAAGATGGATCTCCACCAGAACCGGAGACTCAAGTGACCTTCACGGACAACCGGTTCGAAAATCCGGCGATACCTTCAAGCGCTACCTAAGATGAAAATGGAACTAAGAGTGGATCTCCACTGAACCGAAGAGACTCGTGACCTTCTACCAACCGGTCCGAAAATCCCTAAGATACCTTCACGGCGCTACCTAAGATGAAAATGGAACTAAGAGTGGGATCTCCACTCGAGAACCGAAGAGACTTCGGGTGACCTTGGTCGGACAACAGTGCGAAAATCTGGCGCCCGGTCGGCTACCTAAGATGAAAATGGAACTAAGAGTGGGATCTCCACTCAGAACCGAAAGACTTCGGGTGACCTTGATTCGGACAACTGAGTGCGAAAATCGGCGCATACCTTGATCGGCTACCTAAGATGAAAATGGAACTAAGAGTGGGATCTCCACTCCTAGAACGAAAAGACTCGAGGTGACCTTGATCGGACAACACAGTGCGAAAATCGGCGCATACCTTCGATCGGCTACCTAGGAAGATGGGACTAAGAACCCCTCCGTTTATCACGAAAGGATCGATGCTTGGAGAGGAAGAATTTTATATTCTATCTCGTAAAAGGATTTTGATTGGCGTCTTGTTAAGTAGAAGGAATCAAGAGGAGATTGTAGCGATGTACCATAAAATTTGTAGGCCCACCGAGAGGGATTTGATCGGTGGGGAAAATAATGATGGAGGATAAATCTAGGGTTATCCTCAAGTGGGTAACACATCCGAGGAACTTCCCATTGAAGCGGGTTATCAAAGATACTAAGGGTAGTATTTCTTGGGGAACTTCCCATTATCGGCATTAATTGCGGGTCGCCATTTAGGGTAATTAGGCGGTATGCACCATTAGAGTGTAGCCGTTTCTATTACAAGCGGACCCTCCCATTTAGGTTCGAATTTACCTTTCTTTTGGAAGTGAGGATTATCGGTCGTCGGCGTGAGGACCAAATCTCCTTCTTTAAAGGTTCTCTGTCGAACTTTCTTGTTGAAAGCCCTCGACATCCTAGCTTGGTAGAACTCAATGCCTCCGGTAGCTTCTCATCTAACATCTCGAGCTCTTGAGGCGTTTACGATGTTGTTCTTCGTCGTCATCTCTTGAAAGGCGTCGGTAATGGAATCTGAATTTCCAACGGAGAGCGCCGCGCAGTAAACGGTGGGATGCGCTCGGTTGGCGTCGCGTCCGTTGTGCGATATGCCCGAGTGCTTCTCGAGTTTATCATCGGTCTACGCTTGTTGTTCTTCACAAGATTTGAGAGAATTTTGATGATTGTCTTGTTGAGCGCCTCGGCTAATCCATTTGCGGTGGATTATAGGTTGTTGGCGAGGCGTCTTGTATTTTGAATTTCTGCAAAACCGATGAAGGAATTGATGAATGGGGACCGTTGTCATGCGATCCGTCTTGGGACCGTGTGGGAGATGACATGGTGTTTGATAAATTGGCAGCGGTACTCGCCTTTACTTCCTTTAGCGGGATTATACGCCCACTTGGAGAAGTAGTCGGTGTCGCTAGAATAAACCGATCGCCTTGTTGTGGAGGAAAAATGGGACCTACAACGTCCATTCCCCATGTCTCGAATGGCGGGATGTGGCGAAGGATGCAAGCCTTCCGGAGGTGATGCATATAATTCGCGTGAATTTGACAGCGTGGCATTTCCGGCGTGCTTCGACGGCGTCATTAATCATCGTGGGCCAAAGTAGCCCATTCTCCTAATCGATCGTAGAGCTTGGGACCGGTGGTGCGCACCACATTCCCCGCCGTGTGCTTCTGAAGGACCTCTTACGCCTCTTTGTTTGAGAGGCATCGAGTAAAGACCATCGTACCCGTGATATAGCATCCGGGTTTTACGTGTCGTAGAAGAATCTTGGAGCTCTTGGCGGATTGACTCTCTCTCCTTCCGTCTCGGCGAATACCGTGCAAAACATAGTCGATGATAGGAAAGCGCCAATCTCGGGGCTCCAACTTGGTTTGGGTTGCATGTACCTCTTTGGCAACTACCCCTTCATCTTCTTGTACCTCATTATATATTGAGTGCGAAGAGTTCATGAGTCGACCGTAACTAATTGCTCGGTCTCGGAAGGTTGTGCTAACGACACAACTAACGCCGCGATCGTCCGCATGGCGTTAGAAGCGGGATATATTCGATGAAGAATTCTTGAATGAGTGCGCTATTTCAACGACTATCGATGATAGGGGATTAGATCCGATTCGACCGTAGTCACCACGAACACCTTAACTATCAATTGCGAATCGCCGTGCGGCGAGATATTGACCCCGGCTCCTTGGCGAAACTAAGTCCAATAAGTAGCGCATTGTATTCAGCTCGTTATTAGAGCAAGGTTCGTGAGTGAATAAGCACGGGGCATGACATGATTCCGGAAACTAAGACAACCCGACTCGGCGGAAATCTTAGAACATCGGGGCACTTGCCACATTGGTAGCTCGAGAGCTCGTCAAAATACAATCGCCATATTTGTTGGTGCGATGTAGTGTTGACTTCTTGAACTTCATCAGGAAGATCATCATATAGCTCAAGCTGCATCCGTTGTCGGTGGCGACCAAGAGATCACAAATCGCTTGTCCTTTGGTGACTTCGTTGTTTGAAATACAAGTCATATTGGGACAAAGCAAGGCCCATTTAGCCAGCGCCAACTCATCGAGGCGGTGGGTCATAAATATCGGACGGATTCGTTAGAGATAACATAAATCGTCGTCAGACTAAATAGTGCATTTTACGAATCGCGAACACTAATGCAAGGCCTTGCTTCCGACCATTGGATATCGAGACTTCGGCACCGACTAATGTTGGCTCGGGTAATACTGCTTTACTGTTCATGACCGCTGTCGTCGTCTGCGAGTAAAGGCTTAACGAGTGATCCGTTGCCTTGGCGTAGATCAAAAGCGGTTTTCCGACCAGCGGTGCAACAAAAGCGGGAGGTTTAGCGAGATAAGACTTGATCTCTTGAATGCCTTACGGCGTCGTCCCAAATATATGACCGCCCTTCTTGTTCAACTTAGAGAGCGGTTGGCACTTCCCGGATAGGTTCGATATGAACCGTCGGATGTCATGTCGCCCTTGTAACCCGAGTTCTCTCGATTTCGGAGGTTGCAACTCTTGAATCGCCTTCACTTTATCGGGATCGCGTGGATGCCCTTATTTGTGGCGACAAAGCCGAGGAACTTGCCACTAGACATCCCAAGGAAGGATTTGGCGGGGTTCATCTTTAGTTGATGAGTTCGCATGAGTTGAAAACCGTTCTAAGATCTTTGATGTGATCTCTCTTGTCCGCGGCTTTTCCGACCAAATCGTCAGCGTAGCATTATTTGTTTTCGGAGATGATCTTGGAAAATCTCCGTCATTGCTCGGCTGGTATGTCGGCGCGTTCTTCAAGCCGAGCGGCATGACCGTGTAGCAAAATATACCGATGAAGTTACGACATTGTGTGTTTAAGTCATCGGGGTGCATCTTGATTTGATTATACCCGATGTTTTGTCAAGGCTTGGATATGTTGGTCATGCATTTCTCTCATCGATGCATGGCCAACTCCATCTCTAACGAAGTTCTCCGTTGCTTATTCAGCGCCGTCTAGCATTTTAGCCACTTGATGCATGCGATCATAAAGCGTTTCTTAGGGGCTCCTTATTTGGATCTGATATGATCGAGAGGCAATGCGGAGCCTATATCGAAGCATCATCCTCCGGGTATCCCTTTGAAGTTTGTCGATATCACGGACCGTCGGATAGTCGGACCATAAGCGAGTTAACCGTTGCGATCTTGTAGGGAATGGCGTGGCGATGGTTCTTTGCTGGTCATATTATTAGTGACCTCTGGCAATTCATCTTCCCGGGATGTCCTCCTTCTACGGAGTCGCCTTGACCTAGGTCTCGGCGTGTTGGTGCTAAGCCTCTGGAAGACCGATACCCTTTCTGGAGTTTCTTGACGGCAATTGCACTCCGAAAGCACCGTCTTGATGAGCTTGGAGCACAAGCATGACCGCGTCAATTTAGGGGAATCCCTCCGAGATTTTCTCGTACCCCTTGCACGGTAGTACAGCTCGTCGGTGTGTGTACCGGAGCAATCTGCCGTGTGTTGGCGTGATCTCTCGGGTATAACGTCGTCGTCATCAGACGAGAGCGTCTCCTTCCGAGAATGGCCAAAACTACCGAAAGTAACTCGCCTTGACTTCCGCTTATGTGAGCGTGAAGTTTCAGGGACTCTCGGACCGATCTTTAATCCGGTTGGTGGGGTTACAGAATCTCCGGTCCTTTCGGAGCAGTGCGGCCTCCTCTGCACGATGAGTGACCCGTGATCCCTTCAGAGGACCCAAGCGATCCTTGATAGTTGGTTTGGTGGTGATGGCGGAGTTGGCTTCACCACGGTTGATCTGAGCACCTTTGACCTTGGCGCCGTCGGTCTTGGGCTTTGGTCTTGAGAGCGAGGGCGTGAGCAGCTGAGGTGGGGCACTTGGTGACTTGGCCTCCAACCTGGTGAGTACGTTGGTGGCTTCTTTTCCACTTCCTTCTTCAACTCACGAGCTTCTTTGCACTAAAGCTCGTTACTGCGCCAGAGTCTTGGCGGTGCCGGATCGCTCACGAAGTGTGGGCGGTTCCGTTTGACGGACCCACTCGTTGGTTGGCGGCTTGGATAGACCGTCGATCACTTGAGTGAAGCCTGCGTAAGTCTGGATCTTAGATCCGCCGTAGCGGACCCCATCCACAGTGCATGGCCTTGGCATTTTGCGCGCCATGCTTTGTCGTCGCCTTTGGCGGGCTCGCTTGGAGGCCTTGAGCATCATCGGCGTTCATCTCGAGCGCCATCCGGACTTCGGCGGAAGGGATTTCGCTACTGCGGCGGCGAGGTTGGACTTCGCCATCACGGGGCTCTACCTCGAGAGGCCCATCGGGTTCTCCTTGCGGAGACCTTCTTGGAGCGGGAGGCTGGATCTGGAAGAGGTGAGGACAAGTACTCCTCGAACTTCTCTTGGTCGAACTCGAACTCGACCTCTTCCTCCAGGGATAGGAATCAGCGAATGCGCGTCTGACGACCTCCGATCTGAGGCGGTGGCTCCCAACTGTGGTCGCCCGGCTTGTTCGCGGTAAAGTCGATTTGTTATTCATTGCTTCGTTTGAACTTGCTTACAGCTTCTTTGGCCTACAACAAAAATTCAAACAAAAGAATGCCTTTTATTTCAAGGCGTACAATGAAAACGACAAATTACAACTTTCTCCTTAGTGAACAAACACGAGGATCTCTGTTATATCGAGGTCCCGCTGCGTGGGTTCTTTGCACTGTAGGGACTTTTTGTCCGTGGACCACGCGCAATTCCGATCGGTAGGGCAGGGTTACGGAACTACTGAGGCGTGAAGGGGCTCGTTTCACGAAGGAAACGAAGCGCCTTCGGGGATCACACTCACGAAGGAGAGGATCGCGGGCGGTGAGATCTACTAGGAGAAATCACGGCGCTATCCACGAGATTAAGCGGCTTAATCTAGAGGGTATCTGTGGTTCGACCAATTGATTACCTTCCGCGTAGATCGGGCGTCGGTGAACTTGTGCTCGCCGTGACTTCCGCATGTGGCGTGAAGTTTGAGGACTCTCGGACCGATCTTTAATCCGGTTGGTGGGGTTCTGAGAATCTCGGTCCTTTGAGAGCAGGTGCGCCTCTGTCGATGAGTGACCCGTGATCCCTTGAGAGGACCCAGCGATCCTTGATAGTTGGTTTGGTGGTGATGGCGGAGTTGGCTTCACCGGTTGATCTGAGCACCTTTGACCTTGGCGCCGTCGGTCTTGGGCTTTGGTGCTTAGAGCGAGGGAGCGTGGGCAGCTGGGGGGAACGCCGTTAGACTTGGGCCTCAAACACGGTGATGCGTTGGTGGCTTCTTTTCCACTTCCTTCTTCAACTCACGAGCTTCTTTGCACTAAAGCTCGTGCTGCGCAAAGAGTCGCGGTGCTTCGGATCGCTCACGAAGTGTGGGCGGTTCCGTTTGACACGGACCCACTCGTTGGTTGGCGGCTTGGATAGGCCGTCGATCACTTGAGTGAAGCCTGCGTAAGTCTGGATCTTAGATCCGCCGTAGCGGACCCCATCCACAGTGCATGGCCTTGGCATTTTGCGCGCCATGCTTTGTCGTCGCCTTTGGCGGGCTCGCTTGGAGGCCTTGAGCATCATCGGCGTTCATCTCGAGCGCCATCCGGACTTCGGCGGAAGGGATTTCGCTACTGCGGCGGCGAGGTTGGACTTCGCCATCACGGGGCTCTACCTCGAGGCCCATCGGGTTCTCCTTGCGGCGGAGACCTTCTTGGAGGCGGGGAGGCTGGATCTGGAAGAGGTGAGGACAAGTACTCCTCGAACTTCTCTTGGTCGAACTTCGAACTTCGACCTCTTCCTCCACCGGGATAGGAATCGCGGTGCTGCACGGCGACCTCCGATCGAGGCGGTGGCTCCCAGCTGTGGTCGCCCGGCTTGTTACGGTAAAAGTCGATTTGTTATTCATTGCTTCGTTTGAACTTGCTACGGCTTCTTTGGCCTACAACAAAAATTCAAACAAAAGAATGCCTTTTATTTCAAAGTACAATGAAAGCGACAAATTACAACTTTCTCCTTAGTGAACAAACACGAGGATCTCGTTATATCGAGGTCCTCGCTTGCGTGGGTTCTTTGCGTCTTGGGACTTTTGTGTCCGTGGACCACGCGCAATTCCGATCCGGTAGGGCAGGGTTACGGAACTACTGAGGCGTGAAGGGGCTCGTTTCACGAAGAAGCGAAGCGCCGGGGATCACACTCACGAAGGAGAGGATCGCGGAGCGGTGAGATCTACTAGGAGAAATCACGGCGCTATCCACGAGATTAAGGCGAAGCTTAATCTAGAGGGTATCTGTGGTTCGACCGAATTGATTACCTTCCGCTTGTAGATCGGGCGTCGGTGAACTTGTGCTCGCCGGTGCTTTCGGAACCGTCGTCGGCCTTCGTGGATCTCGCAAGAATTCTTGAAGATCTCACGAAATCCAGCTCTGAAAATCCGCGAAATCTCCTCCCCAAGCCCTTTGCTCTCAAAAATCCCCTTGAAGAAGACACCCCTATTTATACAAATCGGGGGGGGTGTTGGTCTTCGGCCACTTGGCAGAAGTACTTCGACCAAGTTGGCCGGCGCCGTTCTCGCCGTTCGCGTCGTTTTTCGTCGTTTTCGGCGTTTTCGTCTCGGGCTTGGGTTCCGTCTATACTTGACTCGGGACTAATTCTTGGTTCGTTCGGTTCAGCGGTCGAAATCCGATCGTCCGTTCAAGTCCGGTTTAAACCGTGCTTGTGACGCTGTGGGCTCGCCGTCGAGTTCGCGTCTTAACGATTCGACGTCTGTATCATTTGATGGGTTGTCATTCGCCGACTCCCCGTCACGAGTTAGTTTCGGGGATCTTGTAAGTATTTTTCAACGCCTACAGTAGTATAGCAACACATGACATTAAAGAAAAATATATGAAGGAATTCCCTATTTGGGTGAAGAATTAGGTAAGTTTCGTTAAATTTAGCAATGTTTATATTTATCACTAAGAAACTTAGTAAGTATTGCTTTAACAGTTTCATTAATATTTCTTTTAGATTTGTAAATAACTTCCCCTTGATAACCAAATATCAAAAGAAGTAAAGCTTCACACAGAATGTCCTTACTATGCTGTAAACCAATATGGTAGATACCGTGTTAACGGGTAAAAATTTCATATAGTGGAGGTTGATGATACGAAAGTCACCCAGAACAGTGATGTCATGACCCCAATTTTCAAACTTAAAAGAAATATTGGAGTCGGGCTAAACCCGTGAAAAGTCCTCTAAAAATCTACATTCATAAAAAGAACAACAAAAATAATCTCGTCATTGAATTAAAACCAACAACAAAAATCCTCTATAATCCAAAAGTCAATATTAATCCAATTAACTTGAGATAAACAAATATGCCTCAGCTTGAGATAAAAGTCAACCTAAAGGGAAAATATTCCATTATTACAAAGCTTTCAATTATCAACTACATATCGAAGACTTTATTCAACCATCACGTAGAAGAAAAAGTAGCAATCTGTAAATTTTATTCTTTGCTTCCTTCTAATAATTTAGGAAGCACCAACTCCACCTAATCCCGAGTCTCTAAAAAGAACGAATATAACATAATGAGTTCACAACTCAATAAGTGGATAAATTCATACATTAAACACTAGTTTTGCAAAAACTAGAATACTTTGACTTGATAAGCAAAATATTAAAATAATAAAAAAATCGTCAATGAGCTCACAAACTTGATACAATATCTTTAAACTAAAAATTTCATGAGATAGAGAATAAGTAGGTCATGTCTCAATGTGGTCAATACTTTATACTCCGGTTGACTCAGTAAACCCCACAATTATTAAGCCCGTGGTTCCAGGACGGTGAGACCCAAATTTGGGCTCTTAGCGCTAAAATAAAAACATCATAGAGGCACATTGAGCCCTGTTTAGATGACTTACTTTTCTCCATATATACTGGTATATTGACTTGAGATGCATATATTTTTAAGAAAAATGAACAAAGCTCATGTAACCAAATACTTAATAAAAAAAATTGCAAAAGGCCAACCAATAGCGAAATCAACAACGTATGCATCTCAACCCCGTGGTTCCAGGACGGTGAGACCCAAATTTGGGCTCTTAGCGCTAAAATAAAAACATCATAGAGGCACATTGAGCCCTGTTTAGATGACTTACTTTTCTCCATATATACTGGTATATTGACTTGAGATGCATATATTTTTAAGAAAAATGAACAAAGCTCATGTAACCAAATACTTAATAAAAAAAATTGCAAAAGGCCAACCAATAGCGAAATCAACAACGTATGCATCTCAACTTACTACTATATGAAAAAATATGATTGTCAACAAAGAAATAAGCATAGACTTATACTAAATATCCATGTGCATCACATTATCAGCAATTAATATGTGAGTAAATTATATAAAAGGATGTAATCCATCGGAACCAATCTGCATATACTTGCTATAATTTTGTATGAAAAATACGCAGCGCAAATGCATAAATTCACCACTTACCTTAGCCCAAAAGACAAACCAAAAATTCAACTCTCACGACACTTCTGAGGAGCCTCTAGGAAACCCTAAAGAATAAAATGCAAATAATGATTAATACTACTGCATATTCTACCCTCGTCACCAATTAACCAAATTCACCACTTACCTTAACCCAAAAGACAAACCAAAAATTCAACTCTCGTGACGCTTCTGAGGAGCCTCTAGGAAACCCTAAAGAATAATATGCAAATAATGATTAATACTACTGCATATTCTTCCCTCGTCACCAATTAACCAACACACATACTAGATCGAAATTTATTGTTCAATCAAACCCATATAATTAACTAGTATACCAGTTGTTCTAGTTTTGAACAGAAAAGACGAGATCCTATAATAACACAGCAACATAGCAATATCAGGAACATGGGGATAGCCATGATTATTAATTTATTATTTTAAAAAAATAATATTATATAAGAGGTAAGCAAGTTGTATTGGGCTAAGGATCAGTTGAGATTATGGATTCTATCCATGGCCATGAAGACAAAGGCTCGACTGTGAAAGACATGGCCGCCCAGAAGAGTAAAATCAAGATTCAGATGATTCCCCATAAAATTGATTCTCAAACTTCAGAGAACACTTACACCAAAACATGTCTATATAGTAGTGTTTGTAAAGCTATGGTTATACCTAGTGTATTGCCGACCACAACCTTCCTTTGTCGGTTCTTCCTTCTCTCTCTGATTTTCTTTCTTTTTTTTCTGTCTGCGGCTTAAACACAATGCTAGAGTTTCTAGGTATTGAGATGTAATTTACAAATAGAACCCCTAATAATTTGTAATTATACCTAACTATAATTATAGCTATTATATGCATAAAGGTACACTTAATTTTCATATTTATAAACTAATATAACTAAAAGTAAATTAGGATTCTTACATAGTACACCCTTAAAAAGTTTTGTCCTCAAAACGTGAACATACCCGAGTCCTCAAATAGATTAGGATATTTTTCTTTCATCTCATCTTCATGCTCCCAAGTAGCTTCTTCTGCTGAATGATTTTTCCATAAAATCTTCACTAGCCTAACAATCCTCAACCTTAGTGATTGTTCCTTCTGGTCCAAAATTCTAACCGGATACTCTGAATATGTTAAATCTTCCCGGATCTCAAGAGGCTCATAATTCAACACGTGACTCGGATCAAGTATGCACTTCCTCAGCATTGATATATGGAAAACATTATGAATTTTAGCCAACTCTGTGGCAATGCAATTTTGTATGCTACTACTCCAACTTTCTCCAAAATATCAAAAGGTCCAATATATCTTGAACTCAACTTGCCTTTTCTTCCAAATATCATCACTCCCTTAGTAGGTGATACTCTAAGGAAAAGATGATCTCCCACTTCAAACTCCAACTTTCTCCAAAATATCAAAAGGTCCAATATATCTTGAACTCAACTTGCCTTTTCTTCCAAATATCATCACTCCCTTAGTAGGTGATACTCTAAGGAAAAGATGATCTCCCACTTCAAACTCCAACTTTCTCCAAAATATCAAAAGGTCCAATATATCTTGAACTCAACTTGCCTTTTCTTCCAAATATCATCACTCCCTTAGTAGGTGATACTCTAAGGAAAAGATGATCTCCCACTTCAAACTCCAACTTTCTCCAAAATATCAAAAGGTCCAATATATCTTGAACTCAACTTGCCTTTTCTTCCAAATATCATCACTCCCTTAGTAGGTGATACTCTAAGGAAAAGATGATCTCCCACTTCAAACTCCAACTTTCTCCAAAATATCAAAAGGTCCAATATATCTTGAACTCAACTTGCCTTTTCTTCCAAATATCATCACTCCCTTAGTAGGTGATACTCTAAGGAAAAGATGATCTCCCACTTCAAACTCCAACTTTCTCCAAAATATCAAAAGGTCCAATATATCTTGAACTCAACTTGCCTTTTCTTCCAAATATCATCACTCCCTTAGTAGGTGATACTCTAAGGAAAAGATGATCTCCCACTTCAAACTCCAACTTTCTTCTTCTATTATCGGCATAGCTCTTACGCCTACTACAGTGTCTGAAGCCTCTCATGTATCTGTTGAATCTTCTCATTAATAATCTACACTATCTCGGGACCGAGCAACCTCCTTTCTCTTACCTCATTCCAACAAATAGGTGATCCACATCTTCTATCATACAATGCTTCATAAGGAGACATATCAATACTGGAGTGCTAGCTATTGTTATATGCGAGCTCCACCAAAGGTTTTTCCGGCTACCTTTCAAATCCAAAACACAAGCACGAAGCATATCCTCCAATGTGCGTATAGTCCTCTCGATTGCCCGTCCGTGCGTGGATGATAAGATGCAAATAATGATTAATACTACTGCATATTCTTCCCTCGTCACCAATTAACCAACACACATACTAGATCGAAATTTATTGTTCAATCAAACCCATATAATTAACTAGTATACCAGTTGTTCTAGTTTTGAACAGAAAAGACGAGATCCTATAATAACACAGCAACATAGCAATATCAGGAACATGGGGATAGCCATGATTATTAATTTATTATTTTAAAAAAATAATATTATATAAGAGGTAAGCAAGTTGTATTGGGCTAAGGATCAGTTGAGATTATGGATTCTATCCATGGCCATGAAGACAAAGGCTCGACTGTGAAAGACATGGCCGCCCAGAAGAGTAAAATCAAGATTCAGATGATTCCCCATAAAATTGATTCTCAAACTTCAGAGAACACTTACACCAAAACATGTCTATATAGTAGTGTTTGTAAAGCTATGGTTATACCTAGTGTATTGCCGACCACAACCTTCCTTTGTCGGTTCTTCCTTCTCTCTCTGATTTTCTTTCTTTTTTTTTTTCTTTTTTTTTTCTGTCTGCGGCTTAAACACAATGCTAGAGTTTCTAGGTATTGAGATGTAATTTACAAATAGAACCCCCTAATAATTTGTAATTATACCTAACTATAATTATAGCTATTATATGCATAAAGGTACACTTAATTTTCATATTTATAAACTAATATAACTAAAAGTAAATTAGGATTCTTACATAGTACACCCCTTAAAAAAGTTTTGTCCTCAAAACGTGAACATACCCGAGTCCTCAAATAGATTAGGATATTTTTCTTTCATCTCATCTTCATGCTCCCAAGTAGCTTCTTCTGCTGAATGATTTTTCCATAAAATCTTCACTAGCCTAACAATCCTCAACCTTAGTGATTGTTCCTTCTGGTCCAAAATTCTAACCGGATACTCTGAATATGTTAAATCTTCCCGGATCTCAAGAGGCTCATAATTCAACACGTGACTCGGATCAAGTATGCACTTCCTCAGCATTGATATATGGAAAACATTATGAATTTTAGCCAACTCTGTGGCAATGCAATTTTGTATGCTACTACTCCAACTTTCTCCAAAATATCAAAAGGTCCAATATATCTTGAACTCAACTTGCCTTTTCTTCCAAATATCATCACTCCCTTAGTAGGTGATACTCTAAGGAAAAGATGATCTCCCACTTCAAACTCCAACTTTCTTCTTCTATTATCGGCATAGCTCTTCTGCCTACTCTGAGCTGTACGAAGCCTCTCATGTATCTGTTGAATCTTCTCAGTAATAATCTACACTATCTCAGGACCGAGCAACCTCCTTTCTCTTACCTCATTCCAACAAATAGGTGATCCACATCTTCTATCATACAATGCTTCATAAGGAGACATATCAATACTGGAGTGCTAGCTATTGTTATATGCGAGCTCCACCAAAGGTTTTTTCCCAGCTACCTTTCAAATCCAAAACACAAGCACGAAGCATATCCTCCAATGTCTGTATAGTCCTCTCTGATTGCCCGTCCGTCTGTGGATGATAAGATGTGTTAAAACCCAATTGTGTTCCCAGAGCATTATTCAGACCTTGCCAAAATCTAGAACAAAACCTCGAATCTCTATCTGATATAATGCTCACCGGTATCCCATGCAAGCTTACAATCTCCTTAACATATAATTCAGCAATCTTGTCAAGAGAACGAGTAATTTTACAAGTGAAGAAATGAGCCAATTTGGTAAGCCGATCAATAATCACCCATATAGTGTCATTACCACTTTGACTCCTAGGGAAACCGGTCACAAAATCCACTGTCACCTCCTCCCACTTCCATACAGGAATTGGAAGAGGCTGAAGTAGTCCACCGGGCTTCTGATGTTCAATCTTGACCTGTGGGCACACCAAGCACTTAGACACAAATTATGCAATCTCCCGCTTCATGTCATCCCACCAAAATGTTTCTCGCAAATCTCTACACATCTTCATAGATTCAGGATGAACTGTATACGCCGAACAATGCACCTCCTCTAT
Source organism: Asparagus setaceus (assembly GCA_012295165.1). Taxonomy (NCBI): domain Eukaryota; kingdom Viridiplantae; phylum Streptophyta; class Magnoliopsida; order Asparagales; family Asparagaceae; genus Asparagus; species Asparagus setaceus. The sequence continues at coordinate 48,668,636 of CM022706.1, read as the reverse complement.
GACTTCTTTCTTCAACTCCAGATCATTGAGTACACATAAGCGGTTTTTAAATCTTAAGGCTCCATCATAAACCATAAAATCATATCAAAGTCCATGTTCCACATTTGCCTTAATTTTTACAATAACTGGATCATCACTTTGTGTAGCTACAAGCCTGTCAATCAAAGCAGGCTGAATTTTAAGATGAGCAAACATCACTCCAGATCCTCGAATTCGAATGTCAATATCAAGCCTCCTCAAGTCCTCCAACATATGCTTCTGATTGGTGATCAAAGTGGCAACACTAGCATTGGACTTCCTACTCAAGGCATCGGCTACCACATTCGCCTTACTGGGATGATAATGAATATTAAGATCATAATCCTTCATTAGCTCCAACCATTGCCTTTGTCTCATATTTAACTCCTTAAGTGTGAAAATATATTTAAGGCTCTTATGATTTGTGTAGATGTCACAAGTCTCCCTGTACAAATAGTGCCTCCAAATCTTCAATGCAAAAATAACAGCATCTAACTCTAAATCATGTGTTGGGTAGTTCTTTTCATAAGGTTTAAGCTATCTAGATGCATATGCTACTACTTTCCCATTCTATATCAGAACACAACCAAGACCAATATGAAAAGCATCACCGTATATCACAAATCCACCTGATCCGGAGGGAATCATTAGTATAGGTGCGGACAACAACCGATCCTTCAACTCCTGATAGCTCTGCTCACACTTCTCTGTCCACTGAAACTTGGAGTCAATCGAGTCAAAAGTGCTGCAACGCGAGAAAATCCCTTGATAAACCTTCTATAGTAACCTGCCAATCCCAAGAAGCTTCGTATCTTGGTCATGGTGCTAGGTCTCTTCCAACCAACAATCGCCTCTATATCTTTGAAGGATCCACCAACACCCCTTCTTTAGAGATAACATGCCCCAAGAATGAAACACTCTCCAACTAGAATTCACACTTTTCAACTTTGCATATAATTTATGTTGCAAAAATAATTGCAAAATGATTCTTAAGTGTTCTTCATGCTCCTCCCGGCTCCTAGAATAGATCAATATGTCATCAATAAAAACAACCACAAACTGGTCGAGATAAGTCCTGAATACCCTATTCATCAAGTCCATAAAAGTAGCTAGGGCATTTATCAGTTCAAACGGTATCACCAAAAATTCATAATGTCCATATCTTGTTCTGAATGCAGTCTTTGACACATCTTCAGGCTTAATCTTGAGTTGATGATAACCAACCGAAGGTCAATCTTGAAGAACACCTGGGCACCCTTCAACTGGTCAAATAAATCATCAATAGGCAAAGGATATTTGTTCTTCACGGTCACCCTATTCAATTCTCGGTAATCTATACACAACATCATGCTCCCATCTTTCTTCCTCACAAAAAGCACTGGAGCACCCCAAGGGGATAAACTTGGCCTGATAAAGCCCTTATCTAATAACACTCCTGCATTTGAGTCTTCAACTCCCTCATCTCTGCTAATGCCATTCGGTAAGGTGCTTTTGAGATCGGCCCTGTTCCTGGAATCAAATCAATAGCGAACTCAATTTCTCTATTAGGTGGCAGCCTTAGCAAGTCTTCAAGAAAAACCTCAAAGAATGCCCGAACAATTGGGATTTCATCCAAAGTGACTTCCTTCTTCTCGATGCAAATTACACTGGCAAGCGAACCCTGACAACCTTTTCTTAGAAGTCTACAGGCTCGCATAGTTGAAATGACACATGGAGGAACACTAACACCCGACCCCTCGAAACAAAACCTGGATTCCCTAGGAATTTTGAATGAAACTCGCTTCTAAAAACAATCTAAAGATGCATGATAGGTAAAAAGCCAATCCATACCAAGAATAACATCAAAGTCATGAATATCAAGCAACACAAGATTCGCATGCAAAGTTTGATCTCCCACTACGACCTCACATCCCTTAAAGATGTGATTAATGATCATACAATTGCCGGCTAGGGTGGAAACTATTAACTCAGATTCCAATAATTTTAAAGTTCTGGCCAACTTACTAGCAAAGCTATGAGATATAAATGAATGAGAAGAAACAGAATTAAACAACACATGTGCGAGCTGAGAGGAAATAACGAGTGCGCCTGTAACAATGGAGTAAGATGCAAGAGCATCCTGCTCCGTCAAGGCAAATACTCTCCTTCGTGCGTTAGACTTCTAACTATTGATAGATGTAGACTTCATTTTCTGATCATCGGGTTTGGCTCCCTTCTTTGCTGGGCAATCTCTCATAATATGGCCCAGCTGGCCACACTCAAAACAACCTCGGAATAAAGAACAAACACAGCCTTTGTGATTTTTGCCGCATTTATAACACTGTCCATCATGCTTCTGAATTGGAGGACCTGTCCTCTGAACAAATTGTCCCGATCTCTTTACTGGTGCTCCTGACCCTGGCTTCTTAAAAGGCCTGAAAGCTGACTTATCTTTCTGATTACCCTCGTCCCTGAGCTGCTTCTTCTGGTCCCAGCTTTTATTTGGTTCATCTGCAATCGCCTCTCCCTTACTTGCTTTTTCAGCCCTTTCTGCTCTCTCCACTGCCTCCTCAAAAGTCATCGACATAACCACAGTAACCTTCTTATGGATTTCTGGCCTCAGCCCATTCTCAAACATCTCTACCTTATCAAATTCTTCTGCAACTAGCTTAGGTGCATATCGAGATAACTCATTAAACTTAGCTTCATATTCTTCCACTGTCACGTCACCCTGCTGTAAATCCATAAGTTCCCTCTTCTTGCGAGATCGGACATACAAGGCAAAATATTTCTCCCTGAATAACTCAACAAATCTGCTCCAAGGAATATCCTCCCCCTCGAGTGATAAACTGGCCTCCTTAGTTTCCCACCAGATCTCTGCATCTCCCTCCAGCATAAAAGTAGCATAAATAACTTTTTGCTCCTCTGAACACCCCAATGCTCTGAAGTACTTCTCCATTTCTTCAGCCATTCCTGTGCCACTGTTGGATCAGAACCTCCCTCGAAAGATGGCAGAGACAACTTCTTAAAATTTTCAAAGTCACTGCCCACAGCCTTAGTCTTCTTTTGGACACCTAATGCTTTGCCCAGATTCTCAGTTGCTTCCGACTACTTTTCGAGAATCTCTATTTCCCTCTCCATGAATCCGCTCTGCATCTCAATAAAATTATTGAGTCCTTCAACACCCCAGTAGGCTCCGGTAATCCCTCTCGCAATTCTAGCAGCACGAGGAGCCATTCCCCCACAAGTCCTAGGTCCTAATCTTCCCCTGGCATTCCCATCAGGGGCCTCATTTGTAACATTAGGGGACTCAATATTTTGCCGACCTGCACCAGCGTTTCCACCACGCCTAGTCCGAATTCGCCTGTTCAACTGGGGTATACTCGAAGATAGCACAGTCTCTGCATCAGCATTAAGTCTAGGAGAAGAGCGCCTCGCTACAACACTAGAGCCTCTCTTCCCACGATCCATCTCAATCTAGCATTACAAAAAAATAAGCAGGTTTAGCACAAATTTTTTGATCATATTAATTATTAATAAATTAATTCATAACATATTCTTTATCACAAAGTGTATATAATCAAATAATATTTTCATGAAACACATATAACAGACATGCCTTAAACTACCTGGACTAAGCCTTTTACCTCTAAGAAAACAAAACTAAAGGAGTTATGTGATCCATGGCTCTAAGCTCATATACCTCTGTACCTGAAATTTGATCTGATAATGTTCATATTAGGCTCGATCACACTTCAAAATAAATTATCATATTCCATCATTATTATTTTCTCCAAATCTAGCTAGGACCTATAGCCATATCTCTGATACCAATCTGTCATGACCCAAATTTTCAAACCTAAAAGGAATATTGGAGTCGGACTAAACCTATGAAAAGTCCTCTAAAAATCTACATTCATCAAAAGACCACCAAAAATAATCTCATCATTGAATTAAAACTAACAACAAAAATCTTCTATAATCCAAAAATCAATATTAATCCAATTAACTTGACAAAAACAAATATTCCTCAGCTTGAAATAAAAGTCAACCTAAAGGGAAAATATTTCATTATTACAAAGCTTCCAATTATCAACTACATATTGAAGACTTTATTCCACCTTCACCTGGAAGAAAAAGTAGCAATCTGCAAATTTTATTCCTTGCTCTCTTCTAATAATTTAGGAAGCACCAACTCCACCTAGTCCCAACTCTCTGAAAAGAATGAATATAACACAATGAGTTTACAACTCAATAAGTAGATAAATTCATACATTAAATACTGGTTTTGCAAAACTAGAATAGTTTAATTTGATAAGCAAAATATTAGAATAAAAATCATCAATGAGCTCACAAACTTGATACAATATCTTTAAAATAAAAATTTCATGAGATGGAGAATAAGTAGGTCACGTCTCAATGCGGTCAACATTTCATACTCCGGTTGACTCGGTAAACCCCACAATTATTAAGCCTTTAGTTCCGGGATGGTGAGACCCAAATTTGGGCTATTAGTGCTAAAATAAAAACCTCATAGAGGCATGTTGAGCCTTATTTAGATGACTTACTTATCTCGATATATATCGCTATATTGACTTGAGATGTATATGTTTTTAAGAAAAATGAAAAAAGCTCATGCAACCAAATACTTTATAAAAAAATTGTTAAAGACCAACCAATAGTGAAATCAACAACATATGCATCTCAACTTACTACTATATGAAAAGATATGATTGTCAACAAAGAAATAAGCATAGGCTTATACTAAGTACATGTGTGCATCATATTATCAACAATTAATATGTGAGTAAACCATATAAAAGGATGTAATCCATTGGAACCAATCCGCATATACTTGCTGTAATTTTATATAAAAATACGCTGCGCAAATGCATAAATTCACCACTTACCTTAACCCGAAAGACAAACCAAAAATTCAACTCTCACAACGCTTCTGAGGACCCTCTAGGAAACCCTAAAGAATAAAATGCAAATAATAATTAATACTACTGCATATTCTACCCTCGTCACCAACTAACCAACACACATACTAGATCAAAATTTATTGTTCAATCAAACTCATATAATTAACTAGTATACTAGTTGTTCTAGTTTTGAACAGAAAAGACGAGATCCTATAATAACATAGCAACATAGCAATATCAGAAACATGGGGATAGCCATGATTGTTAATTTATTATTTAAAAAATAATATTATATATGAGGTAAGCAAGTTGTAATGGGCTGAGGATCAGTTGAGATTATGGATTCTATCCATGGCCATGAAGACGAAGGCTCGACTCTGAAAGACATGGCCGACCACAAGAAAAAAGCAAGATTCAGATGATTCCCCATAAAATTGATTCTCAAACTTCAGAGAACAATTACACCAAAACATGTCTATATAGTAGTGTCTATAAAGCTAGGGTTATACCTAGTGTATTGTCGACCACAACCTTTCTTTGTCGGTTCTTCCTTCTCTCTCTGATTTTCTTCTTTATTATTATTTTTTTTTTTTTTCCATATGCGGCTTATGAAAACACAATGCTAGGGGTTCCTAGGTATTGAGATGTAATTTACAAATTGAACCCCCTAATAATTTGTAATTATACCTAGGTATAATTATAGCTATTATATGCATAAAGGTACACTTAATTTTCATATTTATAAACTAATATAACTACAAAAAATTCAGTTCTTATAAGTGGTATCATGGCTATCTTCTCACGAGAATGTTTCTCAAACAGAAGAGATCAAAATCCAATCGGAAGTAATATAACATATTATGGATGGTTGGAAGATGTGGTGGAAATGTTTTGTGGCTATGGTAGTCCAACTGAACATAAGTACACGATGTTTATGATTCGTTGGTGTTTTGCAAAGAATCAAAAGGATTCTTTTGGATTTACAATTGGCAATCTCAATAAAGAAATAGATAGTAATGTAAAGTTCATGTTTGCATTCTAGGTGGGATAATGTTTCTATATGAAAAATCCTAGAGTTAAAGATGATTGGGTCAATCTTTACAAGGATCCTAGAGCTTAAGTTCAACCTTCTACAAATGAAGATGGTGACAAAAGCTATAAAGACAATTTATCGGAGCCAAATGCATCAGTTAATGAATTCTCCTATCCGCAGAGCGGTGTTTGATATGGATGCTCCAACGACTTAGTCTGACATTCCAAACATTATGACCAATATTATGAGTGGCTAACAATTAGTTGGATGTTGTAGGGTCTTGATGTATCTTATTTTGAATTTGCAAAATGTGAAATGAAAACTTTAATATCGCAATAATGTATTTTGTTATTATTTTGACCAATATAAATTGCATATAAATATATAATACTTTATTTTTCATATTAAAAATTCAACTTGTAGATGCCTAAAGACTTGAGTAGGAGGCTGTTTCTGAGCCCCGATGTCAACCAACCCTTCAAGGAAGAGCCAACATCTCCAGAGATCAGAGATATTACTTAGTTAATTATTTATTATTCATGATATATCGCAGAAAATAAATATTTCCTTTATTTCTTTAGGTGAGAGCGATGAGCCATCGCCCTTACCACCACATGCAAAGCCTCCAGTCATTCGAGAATATATTCCTGGGACTGAGCATGGGCCTTTTCCAGCATCTGCAAAGGGGTATAGATGCAAACAGATGGAAAAAAACAAAGGGGTACAGATGCAAATAAAATGAGAAAAATAAAGTGGCACAAAAACGGTTGGATGATTGGAAGCCGCAGATTGATGCTATACTAGCTGATGCAGATGCTAAAATCAAATGTGGATTTAGTAAAGTTAATCATTTATTCACATTACATGGGAAAATATGGGCATGATTACCATTTATAAATCTAGCTCCTCCATGGTAGCATCCACTTAAGATCACCACTCCCCTCTTTATTCTCGAGTCCACCTCAAACATTTTGACAATAGAACAATGCCCATCTCATTAATATTTGCATGTCAAAAATATTTGCAAGATATTATTATTCACATTTTGTATATTTCTCAAACCACCATGTCCTAAGCAACTATCTTGAAACTTTCGAACAATTGTAGTAGTAAAGAAAATAATCAATTCATTGGTAAAACAATTCAATGTTGAAGCTACTAAAACTAGGGAAACGACACATATTAACTTATAATTTTGCATTATTAAGTTAATAATACATTTGCTTTTTGTTTTGTAGGAAATACAGTTTTCAAGAAAAAAGGATGCAAGGGAAGTGACATTAAAAAATTACCCCCGGATGGCTTTCGTGTCATTCTAACTTGGGGAAGTAGCACCCATCCAACTGGACAATGGGCCAATCACTTTACTTCATATCTTGGACGTTTGGTATAGAGGAGTGATTGTCTTAACCCATTTTTTGAGGTTGAGGAGCAGCCCTTTTATGTCATGAAAAGTATATATCTAGATTGTTGGGTAAATTAAACTATTTTTCCTTATTCATTTTACTTTTCTAGTCAATTGGCCCTACTTACATATATGTCAATTTTTAGTGATATTTCAACATCTAAGACAATCAAGTAGGGAGAGATTTTTTTTGTTTGGATACATGGGAAAGTTCAAGCATGCTCTTCGAGAATGGAGACATGAGATAAAAAAGAACTACTGTGAAAGTTACAAAAAGAACTGGGAGAGGATCTACTCACGAGATCCGAAGATTGACAAAGAAAATTTAGCTACACTTGTAGTTTTGTGGGGCCAGCAAAAGCACCATGTAAATATCGATTTAGAGGTACATATATATTAATCGTCTCTATTGAGTGATGTATATGAAATAACTAGAGTAAACTGCATTTATTCATTTTTGGTACTTTTTATCTATTTTTAACCAGAGTGAACTGTATATTCCTCACAAGAGTAAATTCCATTCTTCGTACTCATTTTTAGTTCCATGCACTTCGATGTTTTCTCTGCTTCACATGTGACTATTTCTCCTTGTATATTAGGATGTAGATGTATATTTTATTGTACATTATACATTGTACTAAAATCCTCCTTGTTCTTGTTGAAGAAAAAGTGTAAGAGAAATCAAATAAAATGAGGGAAGAAAGAGTATGATCACAATCACGGGGACTACTTTATTTGCCTGATTGAGAATCAATATTGTAGGATGACGGTATAAAATATTTTAGTCTTATTTATATATATATATATATATATATATATATATATATATATATATATATATATATATATATATATATATATATATATATATATATATATATAACAATTTGCTTCATTATCGACGAATTAGAAGAGATGTCAACCGGCAACCGTATCTGGAAACAACGATTAGTGGATATTGGTACTGTCACTGCACAGCAAGCAAAGGATTGGGGATTCAGTGGTGTAATGTTAAGAGGTCGTGCGACATGAAGACATTGATAGCAATATGGAAGTTATATATATATATATATATATATATATATATATATATATATATATATATATATATATATATATATATATATATATATATATATATATATATGCAATTTATTTCATAAGTATAACTAATAAATAAATTTCTAAATCTCAAAACTCCCCTTTATCCCGCTTCCCGAACTACATAAGAGGACTATGGTTTACGTTAAGAAAGGATATGATAGCACTAATGAGAAGAAGAAAAGGCTACATCTGGCTAAGAATATGTAGGTAATAAAATTTTATGAATAATTAGATTTTAATTATATATGATGCATCGTTAACATTATCTTTGATATTGAAACACCAATTTTTATATTGATCTTTTTTGTCTCCTAGGAAGCATTGAAAAACACATATGCTGAGGTTACTGCACAGTGCCAGGAGCCCCTGACTAGAGAGGATAATTACAATATGAGTTATTTAGTTTGTGGACTTTCCATAAAGGGAAGGACCATATGGGTGGGAGTGGGAGCTCAGAGGTTGTCTACACCATTCCAGTCCTTGACGGCCTTGACGCCATCGGCAATGCCCTTGGGGATACCCTCTTACATATCGCGATGAATCTTTTGGATGGTCAGATTCCCGAGGAGTTGTTGGAGGATATTCTGGAGGAGTGCATGCAAGTGGTCCACCCTACTGCTACTTTTAGGATGGTTTCCAAGCAAATCATGAAACCTTTTAGACGTAGGATTCCTACTTGGCTGCAGACATCCATTATGACTTTTGGCCTCTCAAAAGGTATTTACCGGCAATGGAGATAGGTAGGTATGCTTATTATCGTAACACATTTGATTATACACACACAACACTAAATGCGTGATTCTAAAATAAATTTATTTTGTTGTTGTTAGAATGGAGATGATGTCATTGGGAGAACGAGTCATAGGGATGGAGCTGCCGGTAACAATATGGATGATGACATGCATGGGGTGGATGACCTTAATTAGTGAGTTTTTATCTCTTTTTTTTTTGTATCTTGGATATCCTTAAATGGGAGATTGTGAGATGTTTGTGAATTTAGGCATCCTTGACGGGATTCCCCGTCAACGATTCACAAAATTCTACCAGCTAGCGGTTCTTCTTTTAAATAATAGTATACATATGTATGCGTATATACATATACGTTATTTTTATTTTTATTGTTCATTTATTTGATCATTAATTTCATGTGATATAATATGGCAGTCTTCCTATTACTCCTAAACAACACAACATTTCGTACCATGTTAGACACATCTAAACACAACTCGCACGTCAGTCTAGGTCCCAACGCTTACAAATTTGTAAATTGCACATTGCATTATATTTCAAGTAGGGTATCATGAGCTAAATTTAAAATCTAAATATTATGTAGATTAGCTTACTCAAATTAAGTTCTTTCTTAGTATAAGTGCATGCTTCAAATACATGTGTCTCTATGAAAAATATCCAGTAATTAAGATGAAGTATACGAAGAAATTTGCTCATGTATATTTTGGTCAATTTGTATTCAGCACCTTGTATTTCTGTTGAGACATTATACTCCTTTTGGTCAATATTACTAATAATAAGTCTTTTGTTATGTGCAAATAAACTTGACACCATACAATCTACAACTCTTGTTTGTGGTCTTGTTTATTATGAGATGTGAGTTTTATCTTTAAGTGCGTACTTGGTTTGTATTACTTTATATCCTAAATTCTTATTTGTGTCGATTGTAATATGTTTGTGGGCATGGTTGTGAAGATTTTATGGACTTTTATCTTTATGTATCTTGGAAATTCTTGTATGTGAGATTGTGTCTTATTTGTATACTTTATATATATCCTAGACTCTTGTTTGTGGAGATTTTGTGAACTTTTGGCATGTTTATTGGATTATGAAAACTTCGAATGTGTAGTGTATGTATCTTTTGGATGTATGCGATATATTAATTATGGATATGTACAGGGAATTTTGAATATTATGATGTGTACATGGAAAATCTGAATTGCCGGCAAAAATTTTTTTGCCAGATTATTAACATCTTTGACGGGAACCCCGTCAAGGATAATTATCCCTAACAATAAAGCCATCAAGAATGTTACTAACATCCTTGATGGGAACCCGTCAATAATAAGCATCCCTGATGGCACGACTGTCAAGGATGTGATGGCTATGCTATCAAGAATGCTTATTCTTGACGGACTGCCCATCAAGGATGTTAATAACATCCTTGACGGCTGTCGCCGTTAGGGATGTTGAGCAACCTTGATGGCAGTTGCCGTCAGGGATATAGCTGTTAATAAAACGCAATCCTGACGGTTCCCCGTTAGGGATGTTAACATCCCTAACGGGATTTTTGCTGACGGCATATTCTTGACGGGAGCCCGTCAAGGATATGTATTTCTGATGGTATTTTAGGCATCCTTGACAGGATTCCCTGTCAAGGATTCGCAATTTTCGCAGTGGTGTTGTATCTAAAACAAGAGCCAAGGGAAAATGTAGGAGAATACTTCAAGCTGTATTAGGACCTTAGCTAGGACTACAAGAAAAAGAGGCATCTACAATGAAAAAATTCCATCGAAGATAAGTAGAATTCCTATGCAAAAGATCAACAGCAACGAGTTCGTCGTTGTAACCTTAACTTTGATCTTAATCATTATGGATTAATTACTATTACACGCCGGCTTCAATTAAATTTTTCCTTGTCACATTAACCAACAGGTCTATGCATGCATCCGTTTTAATTATACCTTTAAAAATAATAATAACATTCAATTTAAGAAAAGTATTCAAATATTCACCCAACAACTAAAAATATCTTGCAAATTAATCTCTTCTGACCTTGTCATTCAGAATATGGTCATCGACGCCTCTCGCACCGCTTCCCTTCATTGTCCTCTCAAAAACCGCAACCCTTCAAAGGAATAGGAATATGGCCCCGATCAGAAAGACGGCATCAGCGACGGCGATGGCAACCTCCTCGCACACGACGGCAGGATCGAGTGCTAATATTAGAGGGAGAATGTGACTATATATGGTGGGATTTACTCGGGTTACATGCAATATAATGGTGAGGAGAAGAAGGAATTAATTAGTGGTTTAAGGCCCCCAAAGTCTCCCCCAAGTTCGCCCCTAAAATCTGCCTTTTACCAGGTCGTCTTGTTGTACGAGAAGGCCACACGAATTTGGGTCTTGTGGATGCATTAATGCTGAGAACGTGAGAATTCCTACGTATATACGGGAGTACGCGTAGTCCTTTGAATTGTAGCTAGATGCGCATCGTATATACATGTAGGTGATGGAATTTGCTAGGCGAGACAGTTTTAGCTCTCTTTAGCATTGTCCTCGCTAACTGAAATGCCTGATAGAATCTCTGTCACTTTGATTCGCAAAGTTATATAGTGTCCGGCGGTGTCACAGACACTATTAGATTTCCCAATTTATAGACATTTTTACATATTTTTACGTGTGTTAACTACTTAGGACGCCACTAAGAAGGATAATTTTGACAATTGCCTACTTCAGTAAACTTGGAGGTCATATAGAGATGCCAGTGGAATAAAATCTTGGCTCCGCGACTGACGTTGAACAGGGCATTTGGTAATAGAAGAGAGCAAATAGTAGTCTACGAAACAATTCTCTATTTGGGTGCGTTGTTATTGAATATTCAAATGCAATTATCTGAGATGAGGAGCTTACTTATGCTTTTAGGAGAGTTATTTCATCCCTTAAATAAAATCTAATGGCTCAAATATGTGCCATTAATCAGACGAATGATCTAAATATTTAAAGAGTAAGGTCTCTAATTAACTAGGCAGCAAAACGTGCTCGTAGTCCAAACTAGGTTCAGACTATCCTAGTCAAACTCCAGCCAATCTGATTGAGTTCAATGCCCAAACCCAGTTGCAATAAAGTCTGGGGTCCAACAGATTAAATAGAACAACTATTATCACATTCTGTGAATGGAATTATACTATTGACCCTTATTTTCATCTCGACAAGATTTTTATGTGTGCTTAGTCCTGCAAAATAATTTGACGAAGAGTAAGAGGGGCTGTTGATCCCAAATTTGGATAAAATAAAGCCCAATATTGAAATCTCGACAAAAATTTTTTGTGTACTTATCTCTAAAGAGAATTCGACGAAGAGTAAGAGGGCTGCTGATCCCTATGTTGGGTAAAATAAAGCCCAATATTGAAATCATCATTTCCCTGACTGCTTCAAGTAAACTAGAACTAACTAATTGAAAAGAAGCTTTACGATTGCATGCTATTTTTAGAATATTTTAATCCTTATTTTTTCTTAATCTATTGTTAACCTGTCAAAAATTCTATTTGAACATAGAATTAGATAGGTCTAAAATAGGATTTTGATAAGTTTAACAAAACATAAGAGTTAAAATATTCGAAAAAAAATCTTATGCAGGGAGAATAGAGCTTGTGAGGGCTATTTTGTTTAGTATGCATGCATATTGGTGGTATATATATGTTAGGCAAATCTTGGCTGTAGGTCCCAATGTATTAGCCAAATATCATTTGGGTCATGCGTTGAAAGTCATCAATGAGGTCCCTAACGTTTTCTCAGATCATCAAATTAGATCCTTTTAAATTTTTCTGTTATCTCCTGTGATGTGGTATTTGGGACTATTTTTATCTCCTTTTGCACATAACCCTATAAGTTTTAAAATTATAAATAACGCCTTGAAAGTTTTAAAATTATAGTAAAATTTTTAAAATTACTCTCAAAATATCCCCGAAAATTTTCAAAGGTACAAGCGGTTTGGTAAAAATTACAACCAACCTCTTAAAAGTTTTAAAATTATAAATAACAAGTAAAAATTTTTAAAATTATAAATAACAACCTTTTAGTTGGAACATCACAATATCCCCTAAAAATTTTTAAAAGCTACAAGTGATCAACATAGGGTGTTATTTATAATTTTTAAAAATTTAAGGTGTTACTTGTAATTTTAAAACTTATAGGGTTATGTGCAAAAGAATAGATAAAAATAGCCAGGTCGGTACCACATCGCGAGGAGATAACGGAAAAATTTGAAAAGGATCTAATTTGATGACGGAGAAAACGTTAGGGACCTCTGTTGATGACTTTCAAACGTTAAGGACCCAAATGATATTTGGCTAATACATTAGGGACCTACAGTGAAGATTTGCCTATATGTTACCTAAAAGGACCCTACAACAAATTGATAAAATTTGTAGCAACTTCATTTGGGGGCAGGAAGGAAGGAGAACATGAATTCCACTTGGTAGCTTGGGAGAAAATGTGTGTACATAAAACTCAAGGAGGTTTGGGATTAGTACAAGCTCGATATTGGAACTTTGTATCTATGTTGAAGATATTACGGGCAATCCACCTGAAGAAAGACATGCTATGGATTAGATGGATCCATGGCCATTACTTAAAAAGTGCCTCAGTTTGGACTGTGCAAGTCAAGCCCTCTGATTCCTGGTTCTGGAGAAAATTAATAGGGGTGAGAGATTGGATGCTAAGGAAGTGGCCTGTGCAGCAATAGATCTTTATGAAGATGGAAGCTTGGCAAGTTGGAGGTAAATTTTGTCTTTCTCGAGCTTATCCTGAACTTTTCTGCAACTCTCCTATTATATACATTGGACATCAGTTGTGTGGAACTCCTTCTCTGTGCCTAAGCACACTTGTATATTGTGGCTTGCATCTTTGGGCAGATTACTGACACAATCAAGGTTGATGAGATTTCGGTTGTTGTCCTCTACTTCTTGTAGTGTTCTATGTTGCCATGGGGTGGAGGACACCGATCACCTATTTTTCTTTGCCCCTATTCTGCTCGTGTTTGGAAGAAGCTACTTGTGTGAGTGAGCCAAAATAGAGATCCTTTGAGGATCATGGAGGAACTGCAATGATTTTTTTCGACATGCTAACAGGAAATAAGTGAAGGCTAAAGCACTCGAAGCATGCTTTGCTGTTGCAGTTTACCACTTGTTGAGAGAAAGGAATCAGAGAAGATTTCAGAGCAGGGCTTTTGGATTTTAATTGTGTTGTTAAGAATTTTAAAATTGATGTTATTACTAGGGTTTGTAGTTTTAATATTCCCCCTAATCTCAAGTTTTGGATTCAAAAGCGGTAAGATGTTTTGAGGTCGGATTTTGTACTTACTCAGGTATGCCTAAGTCAGTGTGTTCATAATTTTCTCATTTGGTTAATGAAATTTCATTTACCAAAAAAAATATTCAAAAAATAGCAACTGAGTGTCGCATGAGAATTTACGGAGGAAACTAATCTCAAGTATGCATTGCATTGGGAAACTTTAGGATATTAATGTGTAATTTCTAAAAACTTTAGGGTATTTACATATAGGGTTTTAAACGTAGGGTATTGGACAAACAATAGGATATTTAAGTGTAATTTACTCATAATTAAAACAATGCTACATGTTAGCACTTACATAAAATATCTTATTAATTGAAGGACCGTAGAAATTTAGGTTACTTGTTATTGCTAATTTGGGTTTTCGCTGCACATGACACTCAATCTTTCACTTTCCTCTCCTGAAATTAACGCAGGATTGAAAATTGAGATCAGAATTCATCGAGAAGAAGATTGGGGGAATTATTTGAGAAATCTTTTAGCAGCTTAAATGATACCTGGTACTTTCTGGATACAAGTAGACTGTCCTCTTAAAACCTAAACTATACCTAACTTTGCTGAAAATTTTCTCTCCCTGCCTGCCAAAAACGCCATCAAGCCCTCACCGTTCTCCTAACCCTTTCTTTCTTTTAGGGGTTGTTTGGTTCGTTTCCATGCAAAGGTGAAATCCATTTCCATGTAGTGAAAGTGAATGTTTGGGTTTTCCACACTTTTCAATTAAAGTGAATGTTTGGCTTTGTTTGGTATGAAAACATGGTGGGAAAACAATGTAATCACTTTTCATGTGTTTGGTTGGAAAGAAAGAAAAGAGGGAAAACTTTCATTGATTAGACATTTTCCTCTTTTCATGTGTTTGGTTGGTAATGAAATGTGTAGTGAAAAGTGTTTATGGTCACCATGGTAAGCTCACCACTTACCAAATGCAAATTAAATTTTGATCGTTATGAGAGGTAATCTTACCAAAATTTAACATGGAAAAGCGATAAATAACGAATTCATCATAATTATCTGTTGCCATAAAAAATATCTGAAACTTATAATAACATGCTTATCGTAATAGATATAAGCAACTGCGATTATACTCGAAAATTACGATTTAACATCCCAAAACCTGTTTGACACGAAAAAATCACACGAAACCTGTAATAACATGATTATTCAAAATTTTATGAAAAATGTACCTGAATTAGTCGTAAAACCTGTAAAAACCTATAAACAACCTGATGAGTCATAAATATCTATTTGAGATGAAAAATACCTAATTTAACATCCGGAGACCTGTTTGACATGAAAAAAAACACACGTAACCTGTAATAACATGATTATTGATAATTTTATGTAATCACTTTTCATGCATGTTTAATTTAGAATGAAATGTAGTTTATGAATGTGGGCTCAGAACTTGGTCAATATCATCATTGTTAACCATCCAGTGCAATATTGAAAAACATTGCAGGTTGCTAAACTCAGAATTTTTGACAATCATCATAGCCTATAAGTTAAAAAAATCACCAAGATTTTCGTTAATCAAGATAACTATATATCAAGATATCATAGAGATAAAAACCAGTCTATCAAGTAATTAACCATGAGCACACAAAACTGAACATTTTCGTAAATTTCCCAAAATTACTCAAGAACGGGTATATGTAATTTTGCGCTCATATATTTAACTTCATGATCCAGCAAATCTCAAAGAACGACTGATCATTTATTTTTTAGTCAATAACGGGTATATGTTTCAACTGATAATTTCGATCAAATTTCCCAAAATTACTCAAGAACAAGTGCAAGATCCAGCAAAAAATTCAGCAACATCCAATTTTACTCAACATGCACGGATCTAAAAATAACAATTCAGAGCTTCGGCGGCTTTTTTGAGCAAAACTAAAAAAAATGCACAGATCCAGAAAAAATTCAGCAAAACTCAACATGCACAGATCTAAAAAATTCAGCAAAACTCAAAAAAATGCAGAAATCATACCTTCGGCGGCTTTTTTGAGCAAGATCCAGAAAAAAACCAGCAAAAATCAAATTTTTCCCAATAAAGTCGCTACCTTTTTAGCAATTTTCAGCAAAAATAAGAATTTTGAGGAACCGAAGCTTGAATCAAGCAAGAAATCAACACTTCAGAGCTCCCAAAGGCTTTAGAGAGGAACCGAGGCGCGAAGAGTGAAAAAAAGCGAGGGAAAGAGGTGATAACCGTAGCCAAGAACAGGGTTTTCCCCAATAATACCGAAGATCTGACAA
This sequence comes from Asparagus setaceus, assembly GCA_012295165.1. Taxonomy (NCBI): domain Eukaryota; kingdom Viridiplantae; phylum Streptophyta; class Magnoliopsida; order Asparagales; family Asparagaceae; genus Asparagus; species Asparagus setaceus. Next base: position 48,651,838 of record CM022706.1, on the reverse strand, counting down.
TAGTACAGATCTACATCCCTTTACACCGATTTCCTCTCTTTTTCGAAGGAAATGGGGGAGAGGATGAAAGCTGAGGTGGCTAGGGTTTTCGCGGCTGGAGGAAAGAGACGGAGAAACGAACCAAAGCAAGGAAAAAACCAAGCTTTAGGGTTTTAGCCGAGCTGGCCTCGTTGTCAGAGGCGTGAAAGCTTTTTCACGCACGTGAAATAGCGAAACAAACAGCCCCTTAGAGAGAGAAAGTTATACTTGTGTATATGGTTGTCATTCTAGTCTCCAAGAAATTCTTTCACCACGTGGATGCCAAAAACATTTTTTATCTCTTCATCTATAGCTTTTAATTAGAAAACTCTTTCTCTAATTAGATATATGATGTGTGAGGCATTATGTCTATAATAAAGAATGACATCATTCTACATTTTTCTAATTATTTATTATAGGAAGCATTCTTTATTACAGACCTAATGAGATAAAATTCGCTCCACAAAATGTCTCATACTTTCATTAAAACTGTTTCAAAACTTTTGATGAGTAAAAACTCGAAGGAAGCTTATAGTTGCCCAATTGTCTCACAATAAGAAGAAGATAATTGTTAAGACTAAAAACTAAGAAATTAGTAAAGCGACAAAGCCTATGACTGGTTGACTTTAGAACTATTTGGAAAGTCATGTTTTATGGGTATGACCGGTTTAAATAAATTATTATTGGCTTTTCCAATTCGGTGTCTCTAATAGGTACCGATGAGCACTCATTAAGGGATAAAATAGATAAAGAGAGGAAAGGTAAGGAGAGAAATTTGTGCAAATCAGTAGGGACTCTTTTAATATTCATTTCTCTCTATCTCTCTCATCTCTCTCATCTCCTAACGAGTGCCCATGAGCACCTGTTAGAAAACTTATTTTAAACATATGATATATTCAAAGACAGTGTTGCTGACTTTGCTAATTATTAAGTATAACAGTCTAAATATTAATTAGTGTTATTGTTCTAAGATTATTCAAATATTACTTAAAATGTTAAAGCTTATTAATTTTTTTAAAGGTTTGTTGTTGTTCCTGAATATCTATTGAATGCTGAATTTTACACTGAGTACTTTTTATTTAGGTATATTTTTCTCTATTATGTTTATTTAGTAAATCAGGTCTTGTCATGACCATGCTACCCTGCAAAACAAAAACAAAATTTTTGGTTTATAAAGAGAAACAAAGAAGACATAGAAAGATACAAAATTTACCTTAACCCTTTGTTTTGAAGTGTTTACTTTTAAGTCCATAGGATTTTTTTTTAAATAGAGAAACTACAGATTATATTAGTCTTGAGAAAAGTTGATTTAAACCCTAAGCTCAAGATAATCATTCTATCCGCATACTGTCAAAAAATAACCTTATGTCCAAAAATAGTTTTATAAATAATTATGGTTGTTCGCGGGGAAAGTTGGGATCTTTTTCTTTGCCGATGAATTCATTACACCTTTATGGGATTACAAACGAATTCAAAGAAAATTAGATCGCCTTTTTATAAGGCTGATTACAATGAAAAAGAGTAGAAATTATAACTTTTCTCCCTAAACAAACGCGGGATCCGTTTATCGGCTCCTCGCTTGCGTGGGTGTCTTTGCCTGTGCCGGGGACTTCTTTTCCGTCCGTGGACCGCCGCGTGATCGTGATCCGAAGAAAGATCTACACGGTAAAAATGGGTTATTTCACGAAGGAAATAATAGTCCAAAGCGAATGAAATCGACCAAGCGAGATCAAGGCTCTACTCGGGATCAAAAACGAAGTTTTGATCCGGAGGAAACGCGTGTAGATCTGAGATACGATCTCTCGAACCTTTTTTGAGGGGATTATCTCACGAAGGAGGATAATAGCCCTGGGGATTATCTCATGAAGGAGGATAATAGCCCTGTAGAGTTCGTCGAGATCTGGATCTGGTGTCGAAGAAGATTGGTCGTCGCTCCCAAGTTTAGATCTGAGGTGGGAAGGCAATTTGGCAGAGCTTCGGCTTCTCAAAAATTTTCAGATCCTTTCAAATGAGACCCTCACCTCTTATTTATAGAGTTTCAAGCGGATGCGGCTTAGAACTGGGCCCAAAGGCCTAGTAAACCTAGGTGTCTCGGCCAAACCGAGACACCTCTTGGTGTCTCGTCTTCGGCCGAGTTCCGCGCGTCTTTTCTCCGCTCTTTTTTGGGTCCTAGGGTTTGTTCCGAGGCTTGTTCTTTGCCATTCCTCCGGTGTTCCGAGCTTTGGTTTGGTTCGGCGTTGCCGATTTGGTTGATTCGAGGCTTCACGGTTGGATTTATTTCATCGTTTGCACACGATCCACCACCTTGCTGACTTGCACGCTTTGCCGATTCACTTCATGCGTTTCGTTGACGCACTTCGCTGACCTGAACGCCTCGTCGACTTGCTTCGTTGACTTAGACGCTTCATCGACTCAGTTTATATGTTTCACCGATTCGCTTTATGCGCTTGCGTAGCGGTCACTCGTCGTCACGTCGCTAACGGTTCGTTGCTACGCTGTCGGATGGCTCGTTAATCACCAACTCATCGTCGCGAGCTATGTTCGGGGACGTATAGGCAATTTTCGATGCCTACAGATACCCCCTCCAAAGTATTTCGGTCTCGCTCTTTTATAGAAAAAGCCGAAATACTTTGGATATGATAGGCCCCAACCTTCAGTTGGTATAACGGGACCTGAAAATGGCTTCGAATCTTGACTTCTCCAATTCTTTCGGACTATCCAGTGCTTTGTAGGATGATTGAAAGTGTCGCGGTGCTGCATTTATTGTCTGACTACTGTCAAAATCTTGACCCGAAGGTGATGAATGAATTTTTTTTTTTTGCTTTAGCTCGTGTTGGTGAGTTGTCGTTGAACTGACCATCCAACTTCTTGAGACTCAACCTTCAATCGGCGAATTCTCCGTTGCGTCGCTCGTCGTAGAACTGACCACAGCAGGAGGAATTTTCTTGAGATTTATCCTTGGTGAATTCTCCATTGTGACGCGTTGACCGGCGTCGGAATTTTTTTCTTGAAATCCAACCTTCAATCGGCGATTTTCCTTTGCGGCCGTTGTCCGTCCGAATTTTGAGCGATGGGTGTAAATTGAAACATCGAGTTATCCTTAAGAATATAAAATATTCTCCAGGAACTTCTCGATAAAATAGGAAATAGTTTATACTCATATACTTTTTAGAGTTGTCGAGTTATCCTTAAAATATAAAATATTTTCGGGAACTTCTCAACAAAATAGGAAATAGTTTATACTCATATACCTTTTTGGAGTTAATAACCACCGTGGGAGGAGGTTGAGGGTTATCAAGTTATCCTTAAGAATATTTTATAAAAATATTCTCCAGAAATTCCCACAAGAATAGAAAATAGTTTATACTCATATACCTTTTGGAGTAGTCGAGTTATCCTTAAAATATAAAATATTTTTCAGAACTTCTCAACAAAATAGGAAATAGTTTATACTCATATACCTTTTTTGGAGTTAATAACCATTGTGGGAGGAGGTTGAGGGTTATCGAGTTATCCTTAAGAATATTTCATAAAAATATTCTCCAAAAATTTCCCGACAAGAATAGGAAATAGTTTATACTCATATACCATTTTGGAGTAAGGGAGGAACAGTTTAACCTCTTATACTCATCGGAGGAAAGGGAGCAGTTTATATTCGTATACCTGTCGGAGTGTAGAGGGAGCAGTTTATATTCATATACCTATCGGAGTGAATAACCACCGTGGGAGGAGATTTGAGGGTTGTCGAGTTATCCTTAAGAATATTTTATAAAAATATTCTCCGAAACTTCCGATAAAATAGAAAATAGTTTATACTCATATACCTTTTGGAGTATAGAGGGAGCAGTTTATACTCATATACCTGTCGGAGTGTAGAGGGAGCAGTTTATACTCATATACCTGTCAGAGTGAATAACCACCGTGGGAGGAGATTTGAGGGTTGTCGAGTTATCCTTAAGAATATTTTATAAAAATATTCTCCAGAAACTTCCCGATAAAAATAGAAAATAGTTTATACTCATATACCTTTTTGGAGTATAGAGGGCGGTTTATACTCATATACCTATCGAGTGTAGAGGGCGGTTTATACTCATATACAGCCTGAGTGTTTGCCATTCTTGTTTGGCCTATTTTGGCATTATGACGCCGGCCAACCAAGTCTTGGATGTTATTCTTCAGAGTAATGCAAGCCTTGGTGGGGTGATGGACCCTCCTATGGTAATGCGACAAGATTTGGATCCAGTATTGCTAGCTTCCTCCTGATTCATGAAAGGTGACAGCTTGATTTTATTGTTAGCAAGGAGATATTTGAAGATGGCTGGAACTTCATCATCATCAAAGAATACTCCTCACGGAATCTCAATTTAGGAGTCCTTTGTTGCCCCAAGGTTCTTTGTTGATGAATGTCATCGCTAGCGGATGCGTTTAGCCATCGGTTGGCCTCTTCGGCCTTTTCCTTTTGAAAGCGCTCACTTGCTCCAGCTCTTCGGCTCTTTCCGGATCTTGGCGGCAACCCCGGACTTCAAGACATTGATGGAAAGATTATTGTGGCACGCCCGCGAATGAATTCCTCGTGGCGGGATCCTGCGGTTCATAGCCTTGTTGCGAAGCGTTTAACAAAGGCGTCAGCGAGACTCCCCATCCTTCGCTTCGTCCAAAGGGTTCCGATCGACACTTCAATATCGTCGTCAAAGAAATTATTGAGGAACGAGCTTTCCATGTCGTCCCAACTATTGATGCTCCCTGGCTTGAGAAGTCGGTACCAATCGAAGGCAGGTCCTCGAAGAGTGCCAACGAATGACCAAACCATCAAGGGCTCGTTACCAGAAATAACGCCCAAGTGGAATTTGAAATAGACCAAATGCTGAGTGGGGGACCCCTCTCCGTCGAACGGTATGAATTTAATTAAATTAAACTTCAACGGATATGGGATCGACTCCCACTCTCTTGGGTACGGACGTGGCATCCCAGTCTTCTTTACCTCTTGAGCGGAAATCAGGATGTTTATTTTGCTCTCGAGATCTTTTATCTTTTTATTCTCACCGGCGACAGCAGTTACTATCGCGCTCTCGTGGCCACCCACGAGTTTTGGTTATTTGCATTGTGGTCTTTGCCCCCTTCTAAATCGCTATCCTCTCGGTCAGCATTATGACGACGACTTGACTCACCCTGGCGATTCGTCAATGCTTGGATTTACTGGTCATGCATCTCTCTCATCTGCTGCATGGCCATCTCCATTTCGAAATTAAAGTTCTCTTTCTGCCTGGCTAGAGCGCCCTGAATTATTTGGGTCACCTGGTCAGGAGTGACCATGAACGCCTCCCGAGCTTGTCCCGTGCTAAATATTGTATCGTCAGAGGCGATTGCAGAGCAAGTATCCGAAAGTTCATCACTCGAGGATAGTCCTTCATGGATCTCTGAGTAATCCCTACGTCCGACGACTTCTAGTTGGAGCTGAGACATCCGTTGAGCTATCCCTGAATTAATTTTTCTTCCAGGAGAAAAGTCGGGATTAGAGACTTTTGAAGCAATTGCCGACTTTTCTTTGCCAACCATGTTGATGGTGACTTCAAGGAATTCATCATCCTGGAGGGAGGATTTTCTCTGGTGGAACGTTTTGGCTTGGGCTTTGACGCTTCAGCAGTAAGTTTCTCGAACATCGAGACCTTTTGTGAAACGGTCCTAGGGCAGCTACATTTTGACGATACTGCCCTGATAGGTCTCCCGTATGGAGAGTGAGAGCTGGTTTCTTAAACACTCTTCTTTTGGGATTTCTTCACACCCCCAGCCTGATGGTGCAGCTCATTGGAGCAATCCATCGCTTGTTGGTGCGGTAATCCAAGTATAACATTGTCTTTTGACGGACACGTCTTCTTTTGGGGATGAAGAACCTTGTTGATATTCTCGGGCTTATTTGTTGTCGCCTTTGAATGATCCAAGGTCGCATCAGGAGTCGCTCATTTAAGACCACCTCCTTGCGAGTGTGGAGTCTTAACGGGCTCCTTGGCTTCGTCATGAACCCCCAGTCTAGACGCGACTGGAATTCTCTTATGCACGGCGCACGAACACGTACATTGAGGTGTTCTAATTTGTTTGGATGTGACAGGACACCTTTGGGTAGTGATCGGTTTGACGGGAGTGCATACGCCGACCCCATTCTCGGCCGGCGGCTTGGTCGTGGTCGCTTTGGAAGGAGGATTCGCCGTCGGCGCCTCGATTTTACTGTCTTGGACTTTGGCACCCAGACTTGACGGGATTTTTGTGGTTTTTTGACCACTTCCTTCTTGTTCAAGTTCTGTGTCCTTTTTGTAAGAGCGCGAGCTTGAACGGCACGTGCACGGTGCCTCTGAATACGCTCCGTTAGGGTCGAACGAGTTCTCTTGACGAGAACCCATTCGTCTGTCGATGGCCTGGAGGGATTGTCCACGGTTTGATAAGGAGGCGGCTGACGCTTCCTGGACTCCAAGTTTGCATAGTAGCGGATTCCATCAACCTGTTCCAAGGCCTTTCCAAGTTGACGAGCTTGGCGTTGGCGTCGCCTTTGATGTGCCCTCTTCGACGAAGTCGATAAATTGTGATCTAAACCCCTGGCTCGTTGGATTGCCGGAATGAAGTCGCGAGGGGAGATCTCGGCAACGGTTGAGCGAGGGTTGTCTTCATGCGTCCTCCTCCATGAGAAAGCTTTTTTTGGAGGTAAGATCTCGATCCGCGGTTGCGACACGACGATCTCAAATCTGAGATCGTTGGCTCCCACTATAGTCGCCAGCTTGTTCGAGGGGAAAATTGGGATCTTTTTCATTGCCGATGAATTCATTACACCTTTATGGGTTTACAAACGAATTCAAAAATAAAAAGATCGCCTTTTTATAAGGCTAATTACAATGAAAAAGAGTAGAAATTACAACTTTTCTCCCTAAACAAACATGGGATCCGTTTATCGGCTCCTCGCTTGCGTGGGTGTCTTTGCCTGTGCCGGGGACTTCTTTTCCGTCCGTGGACCACCGCATGATCGTGATCCGAAGAAGATCTACAAGGTAAAAAGAGGTTATTTCACAAAGGAAATAATAGCCCAAAGCAAATGACATCGACCAAGCGAGATCAAGGCTCTTATCGGGATCAAAAGCGAAGTTTTGATCCGGAGGAAACGCATGTAGATCTGAGATCCGATCTCTCGAACCTTTTTGAGGGGATTATCTCATGAAGGAGGATAATAGCCCTGGGGATTATCTCACGAAGGAGGATAATAGCCCTGTAGAGTTCGCCGAGATCTGGATCTGGTGTCGAAGAAGATTGGTCGTCGCTCCCAAGTTTAGATCTGAGGTGAGAAGAAAATTTGGCAGAGCTTCGGCTTCTCAAAAATTTTCAGATCCTTTCAAATGAGACCCTCATCTCTTATTTATAGAGTTTCAAGCGGATGCGGGTCAGAACTGGGCCCAAAGGCCCAGTAAACCAAGCCGAGACACCTCTTGGTGTCTCGACCAAGTCGAGACACTTTTGGGTGTCCCGCCAAGCCGACACCTCTTGGTGTCTCGGTTTCCGAGACACCTCTTGGTGTCTCGACCAAGTCGAGACACTTTTGGGTGTCTCGGCCAAGCCGAGACACCTCTTGGTGTCTCGGTTTCGGCCGAGTTCCGCGCGTCTTTTCTCCGCTCTTTTTCAGGTCCGAGGGTTTGTTCCGAGGCTTGTTCTTTGCCATTCCTCCGGTGTTCCGAGCTTTGGTTTGGTTCGGCGTTGCCGATTTGGTTGATTCGAGGCTTCACGGTTGGATTTATTTCGCCGCTCGCACACGATCCACCACCTTGCTGACTTGCACGCTTTGCCGATTCACTTCATGCGTTTCGTTGACCCACTTCGCTGACCTGAACGCCTCGTCGACTTGCTTCGTTGACTTAGACGCATCATCGACTCACTTTATATGTTTCACCGATTTGCTTTATGCGCTTGCGTCGCGGTCACTCATCGTCACGTCGCTAACGGTTCGTTGCTACACCGTCGGATGGCTCGTTAATCGCCAACTTATCGTCGCGAGCTATGTTCGGGGACGTATAGGCAATTTTTGACGCCTACAATGGTTTTGATGAAAAAATTAATTCCAAATTTAAGTCTAAGATTTTAACAACAATTTTATAGAAAGGGTAATTTTCTAGAAAATTTTAGAATAGGCCGAAATCTAGAAGCATTATTTTTAAGTCCACATAATAAAGAACATTGTTTATAAAATTTCGGTAGTTTTAAATTCCAAAAATTTATTTTGAAGACAAAATGTAGAGATCAATAGAACACATTAGTATTTAACCCCTATTTCCATCAATGTTGTCTTTCAGCCAAAATATCGTTAAATTGGTGTAAATTAATAGGTTTTTAAATGATTAGGAAGTTACTAGGAATAATTATTCATTTTATTGAATTAAAAACTTCTATATGTTGTATGATTATAGGATTGATTGATGATTAAGCTAGTGGGAGTACATTTCTCCAAAAAGTTAAGAGATATTTTTAAAATGAGTAAATTTCATCACGGTAATTATTATAAATATTTATATAAGTGTATCAATTATCTCTAATGCTAAAAATATTAGATTAGTCAGATTGATGACAATAGAATATCAATTCATCTAATTGCAAATTGAGTAAGGATTCTATTAGAACACCCTATAGAAAGGGGTGACCTACACCATTCACGGGTGTTTAGAGGGTTAGTATGGTTATTTTGATTATCATATTAGTGGTGTAAATCACCTCACTTCTATACGGATGGTTATGATAGAATCCCTACTTTTGCAAATTCTACGCATTCGCAGCCTCAAAAGTCAATAACAACGAATCGATCAAACAACCAACCATCCTAATTCACATGGATTCACTTCACAATTTCCACTAATTTCATTTGCATACTACCATCGCAAACACTCAAACCTCTTCCAAATGCTTAATTCTAAATCTTTTTTTCCCCTTTGAGTCACTTTTTTCTCATATTCTTTTTCACAAAATAAATTCAGAATATAAAACAAGTAAACATACGAGTTTACTAGATGGAATGTTTATTATTTATAATGTTATATTTTAAGATTCTAAACTTTACTATTTCCCAGGAAGGCAAGAGATTGAAACCAGCAAGGTTATACCAAGAGACATCAAAAATAATTTTAATATATACTAAACTATTTTGCAACCCAATTATAGTAAATAAATAAACTCAAAAATAATCAAAATATTTTAACCACATGCAATGCACATGCGTATCACCTAGTAATTCTTTAAAAGAGTAGGCCTCTAAATAATAATTTACTAGGCCACCGGCCAATATCCTAGTACAAGCTACAGGGTCAGACCAAGTTTGGCCTAGTTGAAACCGGAGCCATTCCATCGAGTCCAATTGCCCAAACCCAGTTCCAATCACGTCTGGGTCCAATAGAAATTACTCAGAATAATTTTAATCACATCCTGTGAGTGGAAATTGTTAAAGATCCATATGTTCATCCCCCACACATTTTTTATCTTTTGTTGCATATTCACGCATGTTCTAGGCGTCGCGTTTACTCCCAAGATACATGAACCAAGAAAACAAAGGCACGGACTAGTGTCAAAATCAAGAATACTTTTATTTGTTGGATGATGCTTTCTCATCTAATATTCAACTGTACATCAAGTGCCACCCACCAATGAAATTAACATTTTGGTGGACCAAGCAAATAAAAGATCAGAAATTTTGAGGGAAAATTTCGAAATAAATAAATAAATAAAAAGCTATACTTGGGGGTTTGCAGGAAATCCCTTTAAACTTTGTAAATTAGAGAAAATCCCCCATTAAACTTTGCACTATATCTGCATGATAGATGATAGTTTAAGCTTTCACGTTCATGCGTGTTTTGAACGATTTTACTCTCATGCATATATATGTTTTTATTACCCTCTTTCTGAATCCAATTCTTTGTTATCGAAATTACGATCTAGTTAGAATTGGCTATACAAGAAAACTTATGAAAGAATTACAATGGAGAAAAGATGAACATATATATAAACGATGACAACTTTATAATTGCAAAGAAGATGAAACTCGAGGCCGCTGGAACACTGCTCCTTAAAGGCATTCGCCTTCTGAGTGCTCGAAAACTAGCTCTGACGCCCGCCTCTCGTAATACAACGAAGTCAGAGGCGCCAAAGACTGCCTCCTTTGCCGTAACCTAACACCTAAGAGGAGAACCGGAGAAGTTGATGCGAGGAAGATAGCCAAAGAGCGAAGGGAGAGATATTGCTTCGTGTATCCGCTTGAAGGATCAAGTAGATAGCGAAGGCAGTGAAGAACGGCCTCGGAGAAAATTTCGGCGGAGATGGAGAGGTAACGCATACCGACGCGGGAAATCCAAAATCAATGCGCAGATAATGAATACAAAAATCAGAATCGCCCCACAATTGGCGTGGTCGCCAAATCAGAATCGCCCTACTGCGGAAATTTTCGTAAGCCAACTCAACCCGAATTCGATCAGCGCCAAGACCAAAAATTATCTCTGTAGGCAAAGGTAGCTTGTTCTAAGCCCTCGAGATTTGGTGCGACATTCGTGTCCAAGAGGTCGCTACCGCACACGAAGTTCAAAGCTAATCGGGCTAGTTCAGATCTCGATTTGCACCGCTGCATGCAGGCAGGCACAATGTCCCCAATAAGAGCTTACCTCCTATTGTTGGGTTTCACTTATAAACTCATCCTCATTCTTTGCTCTACTCAATGTGGGACTAAACTTCCCACTTGTTCTTGGCCCCTTTGGGAATTATTTTTTCCCATTCACCAAATGCTATTTTTCCAACAATCCCCCACATGAATGGAAAAAGGAAATTATTTGATTTGACTCGACTAGAAAGTTATCCCATGATTCCTGCATAGGATAGGTAGGTGTTACCCTTTGAACCTTCCCTCGTGAAATATACTTACTTTACTAGCTGTCCAGTAGACATAATGTCCTTGAACTGTCCTGCTTTTTCTTGTAAATGAACCATATATTTCACACGGGAATCATTATCTTAATGTTTGGTTCTCATGATTATGTCCGGTTTGGCAATGGACATCAACTTGATTCTGCGAGAGTTTCAAGAGAATTAAGCCCCACAATTCTCTTGTTTAAGCGGCCCCACTTCACTCTTGCATAGGTGATTTACTTAATTCTTAAGTAAAATCATTAAAGCAACATATTGCTACCCTGGATCATTCAATGGCACTTTTATAGGAATGGGTCTATAGTGACTACATTAAGTTCTCATAACTAGGTTGTCCATTGAACCTAAATCTTGGGATCTCCAGTCAAATAGGTATGGTTTTCCTTTATAAAAATTTTATTCCTTCATTGGCTTTAAGCCCATTCCTTTTGCCATCTTCTCAACTAATTCTCTGTTTAACCCTTTGGTTAGCGGATCCGCTATGTTATCCCGTGACCTCACATAGTCTATAGTGATAACTCCAGTTGAGAGTAGTTGTCTAATGGTATTGTGTCTACGACGTATATGTCTAGACTTATCATTATACATAGCACTCTGGCTCGCCCAATTGTCGATTGACTATCACAATGAATGCATATTGGTAATGTGTTTCTCCCATTTTGGAATGTCCTCTAGAAATTGACGCAGCCATTCAAATTTCTCTACACTTGTCCAAAGCAATGAATTCGATTTCATTGTGGACTGGCTATAACAGTTTGTTTTGAGGACTTTCAGATACAGAACCACAAAGGTGTAAATACATATCCACTAGTGGACTTTGTGTCTTTCATATCGATATCCGGTTTGCATCACTATACCCTTCTATAACTGGATATCTTGCATAATGAAGTGAACTCGAGTATATCGTAGGTACCGTAATACCCTCACGATTGCTTTTCAATGAACAAAGACTCTGATTACTCAGAATTCATCGAGTTTACTAACTGTAAATGCGATATCGGTCTAGTACAACTCATTAAGTACATTAAACTTCCAATAATTCTCGAGTATTCCACTTGAGAAATACTATCTCCTCTATTCTTCGCTAGATGGAGACTAGTGTCTAATGGAGTTCTAGCAATTCCAGAGTCATCCTTATTGAATCTTTCAAGGATCTTGTCCACATAATGAGATTGACTCAAAGTGATACTCTCTACTGTTCTAGTGACCTTAATTCCTAAAATCACATCAGCAGGTCCCATATCTTTCATGTTAAATTTTGAGTTTAACATGTCTTTAGTAGATTTGATAATTTTTTCATTACTGCCAACAATGAGTATGTCATCCACATAAAGGCACAAAATGACATAGCCTTTCTCGGTTTCTTTAGTGTATACACACTTATCACACTCGTTGATTTTGTATCCATTCATAATCATTGTATGGTCAAACTTTTCATGCCACTTCTTTGGGGCTTGTTTTAGACCATACAAGGACTTCACTAATTTACAGACTTTTCTTTTCTCGAACCATGAAGCCCCTGCCGCTCTCCATGTATATTTCTTCATCTAAATCCCGCTTAAGAAAGCCGCTTTTACATCCATTTGATGTATTTCCAAGTTTCTCAAGGTCGCATTGCAAGAATCATTCTAATCGAATTTATTCTCGCCACAGAGAATAAGTGTCAAAATAATCTAGGCCTTCGTTGCTTATATCCTTTGATTACAAGCCGCTTTATATTTATCGACATTGCCTTTCATCTTCCTCTTGAAGATCCATTTAGATCCTAAAGGTTTACAACCGAAGGAAGATCAACCAATTCCCACGCGGTGATTTTGCGTAATTGAATCAATTTCACTATTGATTGCTTCTTTCCAAAGAGGTCCCTCCAAGAACTTATAGCCTCAAGATAAGTTTGGGGTTCCTTTTCTAACAAATAAGTTAGAAAATCATCTCCAAATGATCTTTCTACTCTTACCCTTTGCTACTGTTCGCTTGAACCAAATCATGATTTTCATCATCTTGATTCATAGCATCATTTGTTCATTTTGATGGACCTGATCCATCACTGGATTTATAAGGAAATATATTTTCAAAGAACGATGCATTCCTTGATTCCATTATCGTGTTCTTGTGTATATCCGGGATTTGAGAATTATACACAAGGAACCGATAGGCACTACTATTATGTGCATAGCCTATAAAAATACAGTCCACTGTCTTAGGACCTATTTTTATTCTCTTTGGTGTTGGAACTGCAACTTTTGCAAGACACCCCCACACTCGCAAGTATTTGTAGGATGGTCTCCTATCTTTCCACAACTCGTATGGAGCTTTTTCTTGTTTCTTTCAGGGTACCCTATTTAGAAGGTAATTGCTTGACAAAATAGCTTCACCCCACATATTTTGAGGTAATCCTGAACTTAACAAAGATCGCATTCATCATTTCCTTTAAGGTGCGATTTTACGCTCAACACCATTTGATTGAGGTGAGTAGGTGCGTCACTTCATGTATTATTCGCATCATGCAATGTAATTCACCAATTGGTGTTTCATACTCGCCACCTCTATCACTTCTCAATCTTTTTATTTTCTTGTTGAGTTGATTCTCAACTTCCTTCTTGTAGAGAATAAATTTCTAAGGCTTCATCTTTGCTTTAGCAAATACACATAACAAGATTTTGTGCAATCATCAATAAAGGTAATAAAATATTTATTACCACCTCTAGTTTGAACAAACTTTAGATCGCACACATCACTATGAATCAATTCAAGTGGTTCGTTTCTCTCTATAGTTTGAAACGATGACCTTGTTAATTTTGCTTCAACACATATTTCGCATTTATATTTTGAATCAATTTGGAAAGAAGGAATATGGTCCAAGTTAATTAATCTACGTAATGTGTCATAATTAACATGACCTAGTCTATCATGCCACAAATTGGAACACTCAAGCAAATAAGCGTATAGAGTCATTTCCATTATTCTTAATAGCCATTACATTCAATTTGAAAAGGCCATTAGTGGCATATCCACTTCCCACATACACCCCATTCTTTGACGTATAACTTTGTCGATTCAATAACCATGGAAGCCATGTTTGTTGAACAAATGACCCGCATAACCGATTCTTGCGGATCTCCGCACTAACAAGACATCGCTAGGGTCACCGCCTTGCCGTAAGTCATCTTGAGCAACACCTTTCCTTTGCCTTCTATAGTGAAGAGGCAGAGTTCCCTATATAAATCTTCTCGCCTTCAGTCGGTGAGAATGTGGAGAACAGGTCCTTATTGGTGCAGACATGTCTTGTAGCACCAAGGTCAAGGTACCACTCCATAGGGTTGGACCCCACCATGTTCACCTCGAGACCACCGCGATCGATCATTATCACCCACGTTGTCAACCATGTTGGCTTCTTCTTGGTGCCTCGTGATTCGTGGACTTGTGACCCAATTTGCCACAATTGAAGCAACTTCTCGCAAATTTCTTCTTGGCGACTCCTCCTTTGGTCCCAAGCTTCCGTTTGCCTTCTTGCCCTTGTTGTTTTCTTTTGTGCTCCACAATATTTGCCTTTGCCAAAGGTCCGATGCCGGCGCCGGAGCTCGGTTCTCCTCCTCAATTCGGAGTCAAACAATGAGCTCTTCCATGTTCATCTCCTTGCGCTTGTGTTTGAGGTAATTCTTGAAGTCCTTACATCCGGGAGGTAGCTTCTCGATCACCGCAGCCACTTGGAAGGTCTCGCTCAGCACCATTCCTTCTGCTTGGATTTTGTGCAAGATCACTTGAAGTTCCTGCACCTGATTCATCACAGTCTTCGAATCCATCATCTTGAAGTCTAGGAAGCGGCCGACGATAAATTTCTTTTTGCCCCAAATTTCGGGCCTTGTACTTCTTATCCGTGGATTCCCACAACCGCTATTGCCTTGTACACAAAGATACACCCCGCATAACGAATCGCGTGCGTAACTATTCATTATATAGTTCTTGCATAAAAGTCGAGTGTTTCCAAGCTTCGATGGCGCTTAATCACTTTGCGATCCACTTTGCCCTCGTGCATCACCGGAGCATCCTCCGCTAAAACCTCGCAAGGTTCAACGTGGTGAGATAAAACAAAATCTTTGTCGCCATCTCTTGAAGTTCAAACCATTGAACTTCTCCTTTCATCGTGGTTGACGGAAACCGCCGGTCCACTAACCGGACGCCACTTGCATTGCGGCAAAGCATCTTCGGGGCGTAATAAATGACGGATCCATTTCGCAACCAAATCTTCATTGAGGAAATCATCGCAACTCAATACTAGAATCCGCTTTAAGATTGTTATCGAAATTACGATCTAGTTAGAATTGGCTATACAAGAAAACTTATGAAAGAATTACAATGGAGAAAAGATGAACATATATATAAACGATTTACAACTTTATAATTGCAAAGAAGATGAAGCTCGAGGCCGCTGGAACACCGTCTCCTTAAAGCATATTCGCCTTCGAGTGGTTGAAAACTTGCTCTGACGCCCGCTTCTCTCGTGATACAACGAGCTCGCAAGACCTGCCCCTTGCCGCGCAACCAAAACTAAGAGGAGAACCGGAGAAGTTGATGCGGAGGAAGATAGCCAAAGAGCCGGGGGGAGAGATTGCTTCGGTGTATCCGGCTTGAAGGACTGCGGTATTTATAGCGTAGAAGAACGGCCTCGAGAAAATTTCGCGGAGATGGAGAGGTAACGATACCGACGCTGGAATTCAGAATCACCCCACGCAGATAATGAATACAAAATCAGAATCGCCCATAATTGGCGGGTCGCCAAACTGAACTCTCTACCCGCCAAATTTTCTCGCAAGGCCGAACTAACCCACCCGATTGCGCCAAGACCAAAAATTATCTTGTTCGCGGTAAAAGTTGGGATGATTGTCATTGATTTGAATTTGCTTACAGCTTCTTTGGCCTACAACAAGATTCAAAAGAAATGCCTTTTATTTTAAGGCTTACAATGAAAATCAAAAAAGATTACAACTTTTATCCTTGTGAACAAACACGAGGATCTCTGTTATATCGAGGTCCTCGCTTGCGTGGGTTCTTTGCCTGTGCCGGGGACTTTTTGTGTCCGTGGACCACCGCGCAATTCCAATCCAAGTAGAGACCCGGGTTCTGGAACTACAGATGTAAAGGGGCTCGTTTCACGAAGGAAACGAAGCGCCTGAGGGGATCACACTCACGAAGGAGAGGATCGCCTTCGGGGATCACACTCACGAAGGAGAGGATCGCCGGAGCGGGTGAGATCTACTAGGAGAAATCCTGGCTATCCACGAGGTTAAGGCGAAGCTTAACCTAGAGGGTATCTGTAGTTCGACCGAATTGGTTACCTTTAAGCTTGTAGATCGGCGTCGATCGCACTTGTACTGTTGTTGCTTTCGGGACCGTCGCCGATTACTCGTAGATCTCGCAAGAATTCTTGAAGTCAGAGCTCTTCCAAATCCTCAAAATCCAACCTCAGGAAGCCTCGAAATCCCGGCCGAGACCCCAAGAAGCACCCCTATTTGCAATGGAGGGTGTGTCAAACCCATTGGTGGCTCGGCCCATGGCCGAACCTGCGACTGGTGGCGGTGACGGCCATGTGGCCGAGCCACCTCGACTGGCGGGCACCTCGGCCAAGTTGGCGAGGTGGCTCGACCAAAGTGGCCGAGCCTCCTCGGCCACTTGGCCGAGGCACCTCGACCAAGTTGGCGAGGTGGCTCGACCAAAGTGGCCGAGCCACCTTGGCCATTTGGCCAGGAGTTTGGCAGCGCCCTCTTGCGGCGTTTTCCCTCGTTCGGCGTCGTTTCTCCGTCGATTCTTCGTCGATTCTTTCGGTCTTCGGGCTTAGTTTTGCTCGGTGATGTCGCCGTTGTGTTTGAGTCCGTGCACGATCAACTTTCGAGCTTAAGCGGCCCGTTTGCATTGGCGGACTAAGCGCGGTTGATTCCGTCGTCAGCGTTTGAGTTTAGTCAACTTCGACGCGTCGTTTCATTGGCTCGTGCGCCTTGCCGACTCACTTTATCGCTCGTCGATTTGCTCTGGCGTTTTGTGGCGTGATCGTTTTCGCGGCGTCGGTTTGTCGAATGGATCGTTAGTTGCCAACCCACCGTCCGCGAGTTTCGTTCGAGTGCGATAAGCAATTTTTATGCCTCTGGATACCCCTCCAAAGCGTCTCGGTCGATTCTTGATGAGTGCGAGATGCTTTGAACATGATAGTTCCGGCCTTGATCGGTGAGGGTCCCAAAAGATAGCTTCAAGTCTTGATTCTTTCGGATCATCCGGTTCTTTGTAGGATTCACGATAAGATCCGCGGTCTTTGCATTTATTGTCGACCGCTTGTTATCTTGATTTGAAGGCGATGGGTGAGTTTTGTTTGTAACTTCGTGTCGGTTGGTTGTTGTTTAACTAACCATCGGACTTTTGGACTTTCAGTATGTCGGTGAACTCCTTGTTGGCGACATGTTGGTTGTGTCGATTACATGGAATTTCATAACCCTCAGTCGGCTATTTCTTCCATCATCACGTGTGTTGTTGGTTTAACCACAGCGGAGGACTAATCTTTTCATGGAGATATCCTCCAAGGATTTCTTGTCGAAACAAGAGACCATTTGGCATTCAACCATCGTCCTAGCCTTCAATCGGTGAGTGCGACCCCTTGACCGTTGTTGGGATATGATTATCCACGGTGGGAGAAGTTTCTTCGGGGCTGGACACGTTGTTCGGTATCAACAATGACTCCCACGCCTCGTCATATTATTCCTCTCTTGGGTATTATGGTGGGAGGAAATTAAGGGTTATCGAGTTATCCTTAAGAATATGGGTTTATTCTCCAGGAACTCCTCGTTGAAAATTTGGAAACAGTTTATACTCGTATTCCTGGTTGGAGTAGGATTAGGCGACGCGTTGATTTGCGTCGGTGCCATCGCACGATCGAGTTATCCCTAAGAATATTTTTTGTGGAAATATTCTTCCGGGAACTTCTCGACAAATTAGGAAATAGTTTATACTCGTAATCCTAGTTGGGTGGGATTAGGCGGCGTTGATTTGCGTCGGTGCCATCGCCGCGATCGAGTTATCCTAAGAATATTTCTTGTGAGAATATTCTTAGGAACTTCTCGACAAATTAGGAAATAGTTTATACTGTAATCCTAGTTGGGTGGGATTAGGCGACGCGTTGATTTCGTCGGTGCCATCATACGATCGAGTTATCCTAAGAATATTTCTTGTGAGAATATTCTTAGGAACTTCGACAAATTAGGAAATAGTTTATACTCGTAATCCTAGTTGGAGTGGGATTAGGCGACGCGTTGATTTGCGTCGAGGGAATTCGTGAGGTGTTATCCTGCCGAATAAACCTTCAGAGTCTTTCCCAATATAGCGGAAGAATTAGGAGCCAATTAACGGACTGATTTGGCGCTATCTTGACATCCAAACAAGATTCCAATTAGGACTCCTAATTAGGGGCTGATTAGAGTCCTAATTGGAATTGATTTGGGCTCCAATTAGAATTCCTACTTCTTGCCAAATAGGAGTCCTTGTTCAAAGAGGATTGGGTGCATGTGGGGTTGTTATAAATACCCACAAGGCTTCTTTCTTGCTGACCTAGGCGGCCCCACGTGCTCTCTCTCTCTCTTGTTTTCATCTAAGCTTCGTAGTCTTTTCTTCCTCGATCAACAAGGTATGCATCTGAGAGCCTCACGAGTCCTTTTCTTCTTTTCTTCTCTCTTTTCTTTGTGTATGCAGGTGATGAAAACCACGAGGGAGAAGGACGAGGCCGTGGTCAGTGGCTGACCATAAGCGGCCCGGCGGCATGGCGGCGGCGCAGTGCATGTATGGCAGCCAGTGGCCTGGCCAGCGCCAGCAATCTTATTGTAGCCAACCAGCCCGGCCAGCGTAGCGATGGCAGCGCTAAGCGCCAGCGCCGTAGGCCTTCTGCGCCGCTGGCATTTGGTGGCCAGAGCGCCAGCTTGCTGCTAGTAGGCGCCAAGCAGCGCCTTCTTCTTGGTAGCGCTGGCCAGCGGCATCGCAACCCCAGCGCTCCGGCCAGCGTGGCGGCGTCGCATGGCCGGCGCTCGTCGTGTGCTTCGGCGTTGGATTTTGTAGCTTTTTTGACCTTTATTTGCTGATCTTCCACTATGTATCTGACTCTATTCGTCTTCTTTTGCAGTTTCCGATGTCGTCGGGAAGATCCGCGTTCGAGTCGATCAACTTCGCCGGCGGCGTGAATGCCGCCTCCTTCTTTCGGTGGTGCGCCCGGCGTCATCATATTCGTTACATATATCGTTGTATCCCGCCGTTCTCCTTTGTGAGGCGATTGGGAAGAGCGAGATTCTCCTTCGTGAGGATCGGCGCTTGGTGTGTACTCGTCATGACCCAGCCGTTCTCCTTTGTGGCGATTGGGAAGAGCGAGATTCTCCTTCGTGGGGATCAGCGCTTCAAAGATTGGTTTTGCTTGGTCATCACCGTCTCGATATCTTTAGCGGGGCGATTTCATACGTACCCTTACTCGTAGAGCGGAATATATTGCCGCTTGGTTTCTGCGACTATATTTATCGTTCTCGGGTATTCGATCACGGATAAAATCGTCATACCGTTATAAGGTCGTGACTTCGATCTATGAAAGATGAATTCAGCGCCTTTCACTAGCGAATATTTTTGATTTCAGTTGACTATTCCTCGGGAACTTTTAAAACTACGCGGTTGATGGGCGCCATAGCGAATACTATTCCGCGTGTGGCGATCCCTCGATTTTTATCTGCGCCTCGATTTGCACCGGTACACCCGGACACGATTCGGTATCAGGGAGTTCGCATTCTCCGGCGATTGGTGGCGATCGCCACTTGTAAAAACACTAGCTCCACGAACCTTTGCGAAAGGCAGTTATTTATTGGCTTCGGTTAAGGATCGGATCTGACTCTTATCGAGAGTGAGAGGTGGTTGAACAAAACGGCGGAGGCCTTGTATATTCCCGGATACCTCGTCGGCTCTCATTGACCGACCTTAGACACCATCTTTGTGACTCGCCGTATGCCATGGCGTCGTAGAGCATGATCATATTCATTGTGGGTTTATTACCCGGTGACCCGTTCGGGTTCCCATAGGAATCGCGTCATCGGTCTTCACCACAGGGTTGTAGAGTGGACACACCGCCCGTGATGAGCTCTTTGTTCTGGCTCGACTTTGAAGAATCGCCTTGCTAAATTGGGCGAGATGCGTCGTCAAGTCATAGATTCTTGGTTGGGTTCACTTTCGTCAAGTAAGCATTGGTGGGGTCGCGACCACTTCGTCCTCGGTAGATGGGATGGAGAACTTCGCTTGTGATGCGTGACCGATCGTGCCACCATGTATGGCCTTCCAATCAGCGTCAATCATTTCTTCACCTTATTCGAGCTTTATAATCCAGTTGAATCGTTTCTCACTAAGCACGGCGAATTGGGGTTGGCTTTACATGAGATGTATCGTATTTCAGGTCTACCCATGGGGAAGATGCTATATCGAGTACTTTCCCTCAATCGAGGCAGGCATTTGAAGGAACACCGCCCGTCGTTATAAGACTTTATGGGATCTCACTTGTCATTACTATATAGCTCGGCCCAATCGAGCCTTGCGCCAAAAGGAAATCGCGGTGAGTGCAGGCGGTTCGCCAATTACTTGTTCCGGCATTTGGAGGACAAATCGGCGAGGAAATATGTGAACTATCACGCTCACTCCTTGAAGGTTAATGAACTGATCGAGAAGTCGAGGCTAACTCTTATACGCTCGGCTTCAAAGAAGGCTTTCCTTCAGGGACCAAATTTGCGACCTTTCTGTGGCATGCGGTGAAGCCTATCCAGCCGACAACTCTCCTAGCGGGCTACCTTGCAATCTGGCTCAAGAAGTGTGTGGTTCCATATCAATCTGATGACGCCTTACCCCTGGAGGTCCTTTACCCTGCAGTTCAGCTCGCCCACAAGAAGGAACTCTCTCTCCTTCCGGTGATGGTGGCTAATATTCACCGTGGATTGCGGCATATAGTTCGAGCGTTTACTCAGAGAAAGGGCGAGCCGTCCTCACGTATCCCTTCTGTTCGAGTAGAGCTCCCATATACCTATTTGATGGCCTGGTTGGTCCTCCATCGTCCCGACATGATGTCGGCACCGTGCTCCACAGATTCGTCTACTCCTTTCTTGCGGTTGGTAGAGGTTGCGGATGGAAGGCGTGGTTTTCGAGATCAAGAAGCAGTCTGATTCACAAAGGGTGGATCTTTTCGGATGTTTTCCTCGATTCTCGGTCAATATGGTGAGTCCTTGGTTGGCGAGGAGGTCTGAAGACACTGTGACTTCACTTGACATTGGCATTTCAAGCGGCTAGTGAATATTAGGCGGGGTATCTCACTTTCGAGTAAAGGAGGAATGCTTCATTGAGCCTTATTTTCCTGTCGTTTTGCCGCCAATTCGGTTACGACCAACTTTATGTTGGGAACCCGAACCAGCGACTCGGACTTCGAGGTGGACTTGTGGATGGCCTTGAGCATGGTTGTGGGCGTCATGGGATGTACGGTGCTAGATTGATCTCAGAGCTCGGGCCGTCGGTGGAGTCGACATTCCTTCATTGTAGTTGGCTATTAGTAGCTAACGAGCCAGTCCCTGTGAGGGCTATCTCAGACCTGGTGGCCGAAGCATCGTTGCGAGCCGACACTCGGACATCTCCAGATGCCGCTCAAGTTCAGAGGAAGCGCCGGCAATCTCATCCACCAATTGAGGCTGAGGGGGAATTCCACGACTCTGGTGCTGCTACTTTAGGAGAGGACCAGCGGGCTGCAGCTCATGAGAAGGACCTCGGTACTTTCTCCTTTTCCCTTTCGTTTTCTCATCCTTTCCATTAGAGTTCTCATCCAATTGAATTTTCAGGAAAATCTGTTGAAGAGGAAGAATTTCGACCCTCTCAAGGGGTTAAACGAAAGAGGCTAGCCCACAAGAATCACGTGAATCCTCGGTCCTTTGATATAGACTTGACCAGTAATGTTCGGTCGGTGGCGGAGTAATAATTCACCGTGATGAAATCTGAAATTCGACTTTTGAAGGCTGACATTTCTCGTTAGCATGCGAGGGGTTCTAGGGATTATGATCGGCTTTGATTTTGCTCACCACAATTTTCTTGAGCCCGGTTACGCTCATCTTGAGCCAGTTTTACTCAACAAATGTATGGAGCTATGGCGGAGGAGGCGATGTAGGACTGATCCGGCGGACCCGAGTACATCTAACATCGATAATTCCTCTTACGGGTGGCGAATGCGAGAATGGAATGACTCGATTTGTACCCCACTAATTGCCTCTTTGCTTTTGTTCTTTTAGAGATTGCGGAGACAAATGCACAAACCGAGACTAGGCGACTAATCACACCGTAGGAGGTAAGTAACTTTACCTATTGTTCGTCTTAATTGCATTCGCTTTCCTAATGCCTTCTTTTTTCAGACTTCTCAATGGAAGATCTCGTGGCAGCTGGTTTATACGGTAGTACTTCCATGGATGACTTGTTACGCACTTGGTCACAAGACGGCAACGCATTCGGTGAAGATTTACCTGAAACTACCATCCCCGAAGAAGGTATGAATTTTCTCTTAATTATAGGACCAGCCGTTTGGCCAATACCACTATAATTAAAAGAGGCTGAGACGCTCCCCTTGTGTAGTGGCAGGGACTCCTCTTTCCGCTGCTTTCTCAGAATCAGCTACGACAGCGACCGTTGAGATAGATGAGCACATTGAGGGCTCAGCCGCGGTTGACAGCATCCCAGCGATAGATACGCCTCTGGTAGACTCGCTAGCCTCTGAAACTACACCGAAGGAAACGGGTAAGGGTCTTTTAGCCAAATAAGCTTTCGCCCATTTTTCTTGAAAATTCTAAAGTCCTCTTTTCTTACGTGCGAGCCTACATCTCGACTCCATGATCGGCGAGGCGTTGATCTTTGGATGAAGATCCATCCCATCTTATTATCTGTTTGGAAATCGCTCATTCTTTTCTTTGGTGAACAACGTGATCGAAAAGGTCCTTCATGGCGGGCTTTCTCTTCATCGATTCGAACCCTTTGCTTGATCCCGGATGGCTTTGATCACGGGATATGGGTTACCCGTAGCTCGAGCCATTGTTGATGATCTCGCCCATCACGGAGAAAAGACTCAAAGGCGCAAGAGCTGCGGGCGGCTGGGGCTTTCTCATACATAGCTGCTCAGACTGACGCACGTTTAGAGGCATGGCGCGATGCTCGTGTTTTCTTGGGCTCGAGGTCGGTCTGAGAGAACCGCGCCGATCAGCTCGGGCGGTTGTTCTTTGAAACATATTCTTCCTAAGCCACATCGGTGATATCGTGGCGAGTGCGGAGAGGATAATACTGCTCAGGGGAGAGCTCCATGCTGAGGAAGATAAGATGAGCGGTTTGGAGCTGGCCAAGGCCAACAAGGAAGAAGCCCTCACCGTTGCGTCTAGGGAGCTCGATCTGTCGAAGCAGAAACTGGCTGAGCTCGAGGAGGCAACCATGAAGACACTGAACACCGATGAGGAGTCCTTCAGAGCCGAGTTGCAGGAAGAACTCCACCAGGCTTACAATGGTGAAGTGTCTCAGCTCGAACAACAAATCCTTTGTCATAGACTTGATGTTTAAACAGTTGTAGCTCCTTTTATATTTAAATGAATAAGATTTATTCCTTTCATTATTTATTATGATTCTTTTACTTCGTCAGAAATAATTAACCATAATACTTATAGGATTTTTGGCAAACCCTCAGCCCTCAACGGGTTTGATTAGCCTTTACCAACCACCGTTTGAGTTGGGCTAGCGTGCGGATTATCTGGATCCGTTCCGCGCGTGGCGTTGTGCTAAAGAATGAAACTCTTCTAGACTTGTTGCTATGATATTGAATACATAGGCTTTATACTCTTTTACGGGCAAGAGACCACCCGACAGCAGCGTGTGGCGTTGGCTTTATCCCTTCTTAGGCTTGGGATGAAATACCCCGGTCGAACTTCGGTGTCTTCTTCAATCGGAAAAAGACTAAACCGACAGCGTGTGAAGCGTTGGCTTTATCCTTCTTAGGCCGGGATAAAATACCCGAATCGAACTCGGTGTCTTCTTCAATCGGAAAAAGACTAAACCGGCAGCAGCGTGTGGCGTTGGCTTTATCCCTTCTTAGGCCGGGATAAAATACCCGAATCGAACTCTGGTGTCTTCTTCAATCGGAAAAAGACTAAACCGACAGCGTGTGAAGCGTTGGCTTTAGGGTTATTAGCCAACTGACCCTCAGCGGGTTTGATGAGCCTTTACCAACTACCGTTTGAGTTGGGCTAGCGTCGCGGATTATCACGGATCCGTTCCGCGCGTGGCGTTGTGCTAAAGAATGAGACTCTCTTAGACTTAATGCTACGATGTTGAATCGTGAAGCCGTCTTTTTCGGGAAGACTAACCCGGCAGCGTGTGGCGTTGGCTTTATCCTTCTTAGGCTTAGGGATAAAATGCCCGAGAATCGAACTCGGTGTCTTCTTCAATGGGAGAAAGACTAAACCCGACAGCAGCGTGTGGCGTTGACTTTATCCCTTCTTAGGCTTGGGATAAAATACCCGAATCGAACTCACGGTGTCTTCTTCAATCGGAAAAAGACTAAACCGGCAGCAGCGTGTGAGGCGTTGGCTTTATCCCTTCTTAGGCCGGGATAAAATGCCCCGAATCGAACTCGGTGTCTTCTTCAATGGGAGAAAGACTAAACCGGCAGCAGCGTGTGGCGTTGACTTTATCCCTTCTTAGGCCGGGATAAAATGCCCCAAGATGAATCTTGGTGTCTTCTTTGACCCGAATGGCCGAACGGCGGAAGATTGATTGAGGTGGGAAAGGAAGAATGTGTTCTATTTCAGGGATGAGGCTAGGCAGATTCCTTCTTTGTTGGAATCGAAAAGACTTCGAGTGACCTTGATCGGACAACACAGTGCGAAAATCCGGCATACCTTGGTCGGCTACCTAAGATGAAGATGGAACTAAGAGTGGGATCTCCACTCAGAGAGCGAAAAGACTCGGGTGACCTTGATTCGGACAACACAGTCACGAAAATCGGCCTTATACCTTGATCGGCTACCTAGGATGAAGATGGAACTAAGAGTGGGATCTCCACTCAGAGAACCGAAAAGACTTCGGTGACCTTGGTCGGACAACCTGATGCGAAAATCCCGGCATACCTTGATCGGCTACCTAGGATGAAGATGGAACTAAGAGTGGGATCTCCCTCCGAGAACGAAAAGACTTCGAGTGACCTTGATCGGACAACACAGTCACGAAAATCCGGCATACCTTGATCGGCGCTACCTAGGAGAGAGAGATGGAACTAAGAGTGGGATCTCCACTCAGAGAACGAAAAGACTTCGGTGACCTTGATCGGACAACACAGTGCGAAAATCCGGCGCATACCTTCAGTCGGCGCTACCTAAGATAAAGATGGAACTAAAAGTGGGATCTCCACTTCAAGAACCGAAAAGACTCAGGCGACCTTCAGTCGGACAACCTGGTCTGAAAATCCCGGCGCATACCTTCAGTCGGCGCTACCTAGGATGACGATGGAAAGAACCCCTCCGTTTATCACGAAAGGGGTCTTACGCTTGGAGAGGAAGAATTTTATATTCTATCTCCGGCGTAAAAGGGATTTTGATTGGGCCTCTTGTTCATAGACGGAATCAAGAGGAAATTTTGGTAATGTACCAGAAAATTTGTAGGCCCACCTTCAAGGAATTTGATCGGCGGGGGAAATTATGATGGAGGACAAATCTAGGGTTATCCTCAAGAAAAGTGGGTGAAATATCCCACGAGGAACTTCCCGTCGAAACGGGTTATCCTGAAGATACTAAGGGTAGTATTTCTTCAGGAACTTCCCAATTATCGGCATTAATTGCCGGTCGCCATTTTGGGTAATTAGGCGATATGCACCATTGGAGTAGACCGTTTCTATTACAAACGGACCCTCCCATTTAGGTTCGAATTTACCTTTCTTTTTGGAAGTGAGGATTATCGGTCGTCGAGCAGCGAGGACCAAATCTCCTTCTCTAAAGGTTCTCTGTCGAACTTTCTTGTTGAAAGCCCTCGACATCCTAGCTTGGTAGAACTCAATGCATTGTTGAGCCTCGAGCTTCTCATCTAACATCTCAAGCTCTTGAGGCGTTTTGATGTTGTTCTTGATCGTCATCTGTTGAAGAGGCGTCGCGGTGGCGAATCTGAATTTCCAGCGGGAGAGCTTGCGCCGTAAACCGAGATGCGGTCTCTCCGATTGGCGTCGCGTCTGATCGTGCGATCGCCCGAGTGCTTCTCGAGTTTATCATCGGTCTAAGCTTGTTACTCTTCACAAGCCGGCGAATTTTGATAATCGTCTTGTTGAATGCTTGGCTAATCCATTTCTTCTTTGGATTATAAGGCATTGTGAGACATCTTGTATCTTGAATTTCATAAAACGATGAAGGAATTGCGATAAATTGGGGACCATTATCATGCACGATCCGTCTCGGGACACCATGTCGATAAATGACATGGTGTTTGATAAATTGGCGGCGGTACTTCGCCTTGACTTCTTTTAGCGGGATTATACGCCCACTTGGAATGTCGGTGATCGCTAGAATAAACCGATCGCCTTTGGCCGTGAGGAGGAAAAATGGGACCTCGACGTCCATTCCCCATGTCTCGAATGGCGAGGATGTGGCGAAGGATGCAACTTTCGAGGTGGTGCATATAATTAGCGTGAATTTGACCGCGTGGCATTTCGGCGTGCTTCGACGCGTCATTAATCATTGTTGGCGAAGTAGCCCATTCTCTGATTCGATCGTAGAGCTTGGGACCCGGTGGTGTGCACCACATTCACCTTCGTGTGCTTCGAAGGACCTCTCACCTCTTTGTTTGAGAGGCATCGAACAAAGACCATCGTACCCTCGGCGATATAACATGGGTTTGAGTGTCATAAAAGAATCTTGGAGCTCTTGGCGGATTGACTCTCTCTCCCTCCGTCTTCGTGAGAATGCCATGTAAGACATAGTCGATGATAGGAAAGCGCCAATCTCGGGGCTCCAACTTGGTTTGGGTTGCATGTACTTCTTTGGTAACTAGCCCTTTATCTTCTTGTGCCTCATCGTATAATAGTGCGAAGAGTTGGTGAGTCTGACCGTAACTAGTTGCTCGGTCTCGGAAGGTTGTGCTAACGACCGCATTACGCCGCCCGGTGCATCCGCATAAAGCGTTTTGGAAGCGGGATATATTCGATGAAAAACTCTTGAATGAGTCGCTATTTCAAGCGACTATCGATGATAGGGGATTAGATCAGTTCGACGACCGTAGTCACCACGAACCTTAACTATCAATTGCGAATCGCCGTGCGGCGAGATATTCGACCCCGGCTCCTTGGCGAAACTAAGTCCAATAAGTAGCGTTGTATTGACTCGTTATTGGAGCGAGGGTGAGTGAATAATACGCAGGGGCATGACATGATTCCGGAAATCAAGACAACTCCGACTCAGTGGAGATTTTAGAACATCGGAACTTGCCACATTGGTGGCCGAAGCTCCATCAAAATACAATCGCCATATTTGTTGGTGCGATGTAGTGTTAACCGTGGACTTCATCAGGAAGATCATCATATAGCTCAAGCTGCGTCCGTCGTGGTGGCGACCAAGAGATCTAAATCGCTTGTCCTTTGGTGACTTACATTGTTTGAAATACAAGTCATATTGGGACAAGAGCAAGGCCCATTTAAGCCAAGCGCCAACTCATTGAGGCTGGTGGGTCATAAATATTAGGACGGTTCGTTAGAGATAACATAAATCGTTTGTCCGACTAAATAGTGTCGCATCTTCTGAATCGCGAACACCAATGCAAGGCACTGCTTCTCGACCATTGGATATCGAGACTCAAAGACCACTAATGTTCGCCTGATAATACATCGCCTGCTCGCGGATCCGCTATCGCCGCCTTGGCGCCAGTAAAGCGCTTTAACGAAAGTGATCCGCTGCCTTGACGTAGATCAAAACGGTTTTCCATCACGGTGCAACAAGAACAGAGGTTTAGCGAGATAAGACTTGATCTCTTGAATGCCTTACGGCGGCGTCGTCCCAAATATATGACACTCTTCTTGTTCAACTTTGAGAGCGGTTGGCACTTCGGATAGGTTCGATATGAACCGCCGGATGTACGCCAATCGCCTCTTGTAACCCCCGAAGTTCTCTCGCATTTCTGAGGTTGCAACTCTTGAATCGCCTTCACTTTGTCGGGATCGGCGTGGATTCCTTTGTCGCGACGACAAAACCAGGAACTTGCCACTAGACATCCCAAGGAAGGATTTGGCGGGGTTCATCTTTAGGCGATGAGTCGCATGAGTTGAATACCGTTCTAAGATCTTTGATGTGATCTCCTTTGTCGCGGCTTTTCACGACCAAATCGTCGGCGTAGCATTCGGCCGTTTTCGAAGATGATCTGGAAAATCTCGTCATTGCTCTCGATATGTTGCGCCGGCATTTTTGAGGCGAGCGGCATGACCGTGTAGCAATATATGCCGATGCCTGCTGTGTTTGGCGCCATCGGTGCATCTTGATTTGATTATACCGAAAAGCCATCCATAAAGGACATTCTTTCAAATCCACACGCGGTTGTCAACTATGACATCAGTGATTGGAAGAGGAAAGTCATCTTCTCGCAAGCCGCTGAGGTCTCCAGAGTCATACGCATCCTAATCGACCCATTCTTCTTCATGGCCGGGACTATATTAGCCACCCAATCCGGATGTTGAATTTCCTCGATGAATCCGATTCTATGAGTTTCTTCACCAACAATTGCCTCCAATATTTGTGGGCGAAACCGTCTTCTTTGTTGCTTGGCGGGTTTGACATCCGCCTTGATGTTGAGGCGATGTGTTGCCACATTAGGGTCGAGTCCCGCATGTCCTCGTAACTCGGTGAATACATCGATATACTCCGATTAGGGCAATCAACTCTTCCTTTTCTTCCAAGGGAGAGTATTGCTGATGTTTATGAGTTTAGGATGCTCTTCATCCCCATATTAACTGGACTACCTCATCCTTAGTGGGGGTTCTCTTTGTTCGAACCTATCCCCAAACCGCTTGAGTTGATGGATCCATGGGTCTTCCCATGTTGGCATGTCTTCATCACTCTCAACAAGAGTGTGATCGACCGTAGCCATATTTGACATTAAAGCCTTGAAAGCTCCCAGGTCGTGTCGTAATCCCAAGTCAAGAGTCGCATCATCGTCCGCTCTCACCGTGGATTATTATCAATCGACCATGAGCATTCATCTTCCGAGGAGGATTCGTATCCCAATCCCCTTCTAAATGCATAGTAATTATCCGGGCCTTTGGGACATATGCCGCCTGAGAGGACTCGAGGACCTCGCCCAAAACATAGACCTTCTCCTTGTGCCAAGTTGTACCCCCATCTCTTCATGATACCCTGTTTCGACTATATCAATGTGTGGAGGATAGGTCCATTGTCGCCTTCGCTGCTAAGAAGTGATTCTACTGAACCGCATCTCCTTTCCGTAAACCAAGTCTTTTCACTACTTGATCTTCGTGGGATGACGAAAAGGTCCCAAAGGAGTCTCTGAATCGCTTTTGTGTAAGATGACCGAAGCCAAGGTGCAACTCGATCATTGTATAAACCTCGTTATCACATCATTCAAAGATAAAGGGTACTCTAAATCGCCATTTATTGATTCATCGGCAATTTGCCAATTACAATGTTCATCCGACCATTCTTCATCGTCAAGATTGATTACAAGGGTACAATGTCATTTAAAACAAAACCTCCACTATAACCAAGCCCGTTTCAGACGCCTTCTTCACCACCGTCCGCACTTTGGGCCGATGATTCAGCCGACTCATTACCGTAGAGGAGAGAATCTGAAATAATTCTCCATCCCCTTAAACGGTTGTTTGTCCACACCACCGCCTTGACTCATTTCGTGGTTACATATTTGAGACACTGATGAAGAGTAGACGACTATAACGCTATTGTGGATCCAAGGTCCACCCAACAATAAGTTATAGGAAGTCTCACAATCACATAGCAGTGACTTCGACTTTAAGTCCCCATTTGGCACTTTATCCCGATCTTACCAAGCGCCGAGACCCTGGTGTTAAATCCATAAATCATTGTGCTCGCCGACGCATCGTGAATTCCAAGATGATACATGAGGCGCAGGGCATGATGCTCACAATGAACCCGGATCGACTTGATCCTAATAACTTCACTAGAGCCAATATACCCGTGAAGTATAGCGCTATCGTGTTTGGAATTCCTCGTCGCATATCCTCCTTTGTAAAAGTGATGCAAGGAAGTGTTGTAGCCAGTTTGCCGGGCCGACTCTTCCGACTCGCCTAACTGGTGAGGAAGACTTCAATCGGCGAGGGCTTCTTGAAGAGCTTCTCGCTCTTTTGATAAGCGCAGAACTCATAGAGAGTGATCCTTGCGGGATATTGGCTAATTGGGCCATGACGCCGGGCTGTATGGAGAGTTCGGTTCCCGCTTATCTCTTCCAATCGGGCGACCGAATCGAGACGCCGCGAGTTGAACTTCATGCGGCGCTTTGTCGTAGCTTCTTTGGCGTACCACTTGCCGCTTGCTTCCGCGGCGAGTGAGGGGATTTGTTGGTACCCCCACCGAGAGCGCCTGGCATTAGGGTCGGGACTTCGGTACTTGTATTTGTACTGTCCACCCTCGTGGCGGCTTCGTGTTCCCTTCGACACCGAATGTTACCACTGCTCATCGCTCTCCGCACTGCGGAAGTAGCATGGCATGCCTTTCCCTTCGCTTCGCTTTTTCTTCAACGAAGAAGAGGCTACCCATTGCTCATCTTCAAGAGTTGGTGGACCTGACAAGACTTTATTCGGTTGTATAATGATAAGTCCTTTCTCGGCGCTGTTTGTGTGGGTCGCCATTTACCATCTTCATCGCGACTTTGACCATCGGGTTCAGTTCAAACCATGTCAACGCACCGACCAAGCTTATGGACACCGATTCGCCCGACTTTCTTTTGACGGCCATAGTGATGACCCCTACGCCATTAAAGCCCGATTTTGTCCTTAAGGTCAAACAGATTTAGTGGGTGATGAACCGCCCTATGGTACGCACAAGATTCGGGTCATTCGTTTTCATTGCCTCCTCTTGATTCTATCTGAGGGAGCTTGATCTTGTTATTTTCCACAAGATATTTGAAGAGACCGAATCTCGCCGTCCCTAAAGGAATAGGACTTCTGAAACCGCGCCTGAGGCCTTCGTTTCGTGGCCTGTGTTGCCACGCTGATTGTGGTCATGGCGGGCGCTCGCGCTGGCCCGCCGGGTTGAGTTGAAATGTTTGTTCGCGAACCGCCTTAGGTCGCTTCTTTGCCGCTGGGGACAAAATTACGCTTCGGAGCTTCCACGTCGGGCTGGCCTCTTTCCTCGCTTTTTCTTGAGGAACCTTTCGCCTTGTTCTCCACGAACCTTCAAGTCCTTCCACGCTATCGATGGTGCTGTACCATTGCTTCAAGCACATCTATCGATAAGTTATCAGGCAGGTTTGGAGGATGAACTCTCCGCTATTGATCCCGACAGCTCATTGCCTTGTTCCTAATCGCTTAACAAAGATGTCCACTTCTCCGCCTTTCTCGCTTCGCCGAGCATGTCCCGATCGATACCTCGGTATCGCCATCAAAGAAATTGGTAAGGAAGCTAGACTCCATGTCGCCCCAAACCGTGAATGCTCCCCGCTTGAGACGGCGGTACCATTCGGCGTTCCACCTAAGGGTGCAACGAATGACCGAACCATCGTGGGTTCGCCGTAAATAACTCCAGGTGTGACTTGAAATAAATCAAGCGTTATAGCCGGGAACCCTTCCCACAAATGGTGTGAAGTTTATTAAGTTAAACTTCGACGGCACGGATTGATTCCCATTCCTGTATGGGCAAGGAATACCGTTTCTTTTTACTTTGAGCGAAATCAATGAATTGATTTTGCTCTCCAAGTCTTTGATCTTCTCGCTTTCCGAGCAACAATATCTATGTTTTGCCTAGCGCTATGTTCAGGAGGGTTATCATCTTCTTCCTCCCCAAGCCCGAATCGCTATCATCTTCATCGACGTTGACGCTACCTTGATTCACCTTGATGTTTTGTCGGGCTGGATCTGTTGGTGCATTTTCTCATCGCCTACATGGCCAACTCCATTTCTAACTTGAAGTTTTCCGTTGTTTATTCAACGCCGCCTAGCATTTTGGCCACTTGATCTGCATCATCATAAGCGTTGGGGCTCCCTTCGCTAGATGTATGATCGAGCGCAATCTTGAGCCAATATCCGACGCATCATCCTCCGGGTATCCCTTCAAGTTTATCGACCGACCGCCGGATAGTCCCGGACCTAAACGAAGTTAGCCGCTACATGCTGAATAGCCCGTGACGATGGTTCTTTGGTCATATTATTAGTGACCTCCGGCAACTCACCCTCGAGGTCATCCTTTCGAATCGCTTTGACCTAGGTCTCAAAGATCTCCGTGGTGAGTCTCCGGAAGACCCACACCCTTCGGAGCTTCTTGATGGCAATTGCACCCAGAGCATCGCCTTAATGAGCTTGGAGCACAAGCATGACCGCTCAAATTTGGGGAATCCTTCGAGATTTTCTCGCACCTTTGCACCTTAGTACTGCTCATCGGTGTGTTACCAGCAACCTCGGCCAGATGCGTTTCTGATCTCGGGTATAACGTCCTCATCGTTAGATGAAAACGCCTTCCTCGAGGACGGTCAATCCATCGAAACTTCCAGTGACTTGCCTAGACTACGATGTGGCGTGCCAAGTCTCTGCACTCTCTGACTTCGATTTTCAATCCGATAGAGAGGCCGCAGGAATCTCTTGTCCTTGTTGGAACTGCGCACCTCCCGCATAAGGAGTGACCGTGATTCTCTCTCGAGGACCCAGACGATCCTTGATAGTCGGTTTGGTGGTGGTGAGGAGTTGGCTTCACCACTCGATTCGATGCGTGACGCTTTGACTTTGAGGTGTCGCAATCTTGGACCTTGGCGCCGATCACGCACGCCGTATCCTTCGGTTTAGGTGCCGACAGAGTGTGGGCAACCGAGGTTGGGGCACCATTAGACTTGGGCCTCCAAACCGGCGACGCTGGCTTCTTTGCCACTTCCTTCTTTAACTCACGAGCCTGCCGCACTAAAGCGCTGGCGCAAGGAGCGCTGGCCTCGATGCGCCCTGGTGGAGCGGTTCCGCTTGGACACGGACCCACTTCGCCGTTGACCGGCTGATAAATCCGTTCGATCACTTGAGGTCAAGCCTCTGCGGAGTTTGATCTTAGATCCGCTTCGTGACCCCATCCATGGATTGCATGGCCGCAAGCTTGGCGCCATGCTTTGTCGTCCGCCTGGCGAAGCCTGTTTTGGAGAGCGCCCATCATCGGCTTCATCTCGGCACCATCCGGACTTCTGGCCGGCGGATTTCGCCACCGAAGCAACGGGTTGGACCCGCCGGCCCGGGGCTCTACGTCGGAGGCCCATCGGGTTCTCCTTGCAATGAGACCTTCTGGAGCGGGGCCACTGGATCCGAGGAGGGTGAGGATAGGTACTCCTCGAACTTCCCCGGTCTAACTCGACTCGACCTCTCTTCCACCGATAGGGATCCGCTGGGTTGCGCATCACCTCGACCGAGGCCGGTGGGTCTAATCGCGGGTCGCCACTTGTTCATGCTGAAAGTTGGGATGATTGTCATTGATTTGAATTTGCTTACGCCTCTTTGGCCTACAACAAGATTCAAAAGAAATGCCTTTTATTTTAAGGCTTACAATGAAAATCAAAAAGATTACAACTTTTATCCTTAGAACAAACACGAGGATCTCTCATATATCGAGGTCCTCGCTATGCTGGTTCGTGGAGTAGTTTCCGGGTTCCATGCAAAATTCGGATGATTTCTCCAACTGGTTATAAGTTGAAGAGAACGGATCATTCATCTGGACCGAATGCGCAAGGACTGACCTAGTGGCTTCGATCGATCCTAAAGAGGACATTCCTCGAAACATGAGATGGAGACAGACAGCTATGACACCCTGAGGTCAAACTTGATTGATTTGAGCTGAACTCGCTCTTTGACTTCTAACGCTTCTAACCTCACGCATGATTGTCGCCATCTTTGCTTCAGCGGCTATATTCGATTCTAAGAAAGACCACCGGTTTTGGGGAAACCGAGGAGACTCTCATCATCGCAATGTTCCCATTGCATGGTTTTTTGATAAACTCTCTAAAAATCCCAAGCTTCATTAGCGTTTTCTTCATGAAACCCTTGACACATAGATTCTAAGGATGTTTTTGAAGAATAATCCAATCCTTCATAGATAATTTGGCATAGCCATTTCTCTAGACCGTGATGAGGACATTGGATGAGAAGATCCTTAAATCTATCGGTACTTCCAAAAGGGTTCCCCGGGACAATTCTAAAGTTTTGAATCTTGTTTCTAAGCTTGACCGTTTTGTGAATAGGAAAGAATTTTTAGAAACACTTTTACAAACTCAACCCAAGTTGAGATGGAATCTGTTGGTAAGCTATACAGCCATTTTTTTGCTTTGTCCTTAAGTGCGAAAGGGATAAATCGAAGCTTGATGGCGTCCTCGGTTAAGTCTTTCATTTTAATCATTAGGAAAACTTCTTCAAATTCGAGATAAAAATATATACGTCTGCTTCTAATTCTAAGAATTTTAAGCATGTTTATGAAATCGGTCTAAGTTGAAATTGGTTCCAGTTGACTTCGGGGAGTTTAATGCATGAAGGGATTGCATTCCTAGTTTGGTAGCATATATCTTGAAGAACGGGAGGGTTGGCCATTTCGTTGGGTTCAGGTGATGAATCAAGACGAATTAAGCGATTGGTATTGTCCCTAACCCAAGTTTGCATACACCAAAATCAAGTTTTTTGAAAAGGAAAAGAGAAAAAGTTAGTTTTTCCTTTTTTTTTTAGATGAGAAAAAGAGAAAAAGTTAAGAAGATGATGAGAAAAGAAAAGAAAAACTAACTAAAACAAATCAAAACAATCACTTTTCAATCACCCTAACTCTAGGGTTAAGCCTAAACTTGACTTAGACCAGCTCCCAACCAAAACTTCCTAAGTGAAAAGATCAAAGTTTACTTGGGTAATTAGCCAGGTAAGGATAGTACTAGAGGGAGATCAAAGATCAATTAAGTACCTCGCTCTCGTGGCTTCTTTACGCAACCCCTAAACCTTGCCTTAGACACCAATTAATCCAAATAAACTTTAGACCGGTTCACTTAAGATTTCTTGTTCCTTATTGAGCTCGAATCCTTAGGGGCCAACGTCTAATCAGTTTTAAGAGGTTTGTTGTGTAGTAAGGAATTAGCGATTTTGGGCTAAGGAAAGGGTGATGAAATCCCTCACCTTATCTTGATTAGTGGGTTTTGCCCTTAATGATTTTTTTCAGGTGAGTGCCAAATCAAGATGCTCAAATCACTTTGGTGAATTCCTACTATTATATGATATGCAACCCTAGAAATTAAAAGCAACTAAAAAGGATGCAAAAACAAAATCTCTTTTTTTTTTTTTTAATTATGGTCGCAAGAAAGAAAGTCAGTTTTTTTTTTTTATATTAACCTAATTGTCTCTAATGTGATGAACTACCTATAGGGTGGAATTAAAATACTAGAGAAGAGTTACTGCCAAAAGCAATGCAAAGCCTCGTTGGAGGCAACCTTCAATCTCGAATCTTCAACTCCTTGCCTTCAAGCTCCTTTTGTCATTCACAATAGACAAACACACAAGTTGAAGAACTAAGAAAAAAATTCTACTTAACAATCACTTCAGCAAGCCAAAACTTGATGGGCAAAAGCAGTGTTTACCTTTTATAGTCGCAAGTGCACAACCATTGTCAAGTTATAGTATTTAAGATTGTCGATCCCACGAGGAACGGAAATAGGAAGTGTTTGATTCAAGTTCAGTTCTCAAATTATGTGACAATTAGGGTTTTATTCAAGATAGTATGAAAGCATGATGAAGTGATGAGAGAGTGGATTTGGATTGTGTGTGAAAGGAATCACAATTAAAAGATGAGAATTCAATAAGAGAGATGAAGGAATCTAGAATTGAATCCACTAGCTAACTCAAATTATAATCTACGAAAAATTCTCTTTTTACCACATCTCATATTAGATTTATTAAGCATAAGATATCAAACCACTTAAGGAAAGCATAACTTATCAAATTATCACCTAATTGAAATTTAAACTCATGAAGAGAGTAATAACAAGATAATAATCCTAGAATTCATAAGCATAGCCTATCAAACCACTTAAGGAAAGCATAAACTATCAAATTCTTCTTCTATCGATTAGTTCTCTAGTTGATTAACCTAAACATGATCTTTTAAGCATAAGAGAGATGATTCATAAACACAAAAGAGATTAGACTAGTTTCATGCAACCTAGATCCCCACAAGAGTTTAGTTCAACATCTTGGGAAATTCAAACAAATAGAAAAAGAAAAGAAAATAAAAAGAAAAGAAAAATTCTAAACTAATCTAACTACAAAGCAATTAAATCTAAACTACAAAAGCTATTAAATCTAAACTACAAAGCAAATAAATCTAAACTACAAAAGCTATTAAATCTAAACTACAAAGCAAATAAATAACAAGAAAGAAAAAGAAATAATAAAGAGAAATAAAGAAAACACGCAACTCATCATCATCAACTCATCCTCCTTTCGGTCCTTGAACAAGAAGAAGAAGATGGGATTGAAGGGGAGAAAATATTTATTTATTGAGGAAAAAATATTTACAATGAAAGGTACTCTAAAACAAGAGCAACCCTCTCTCTCCAAAAGGAGTTTTACAAAATATTTCACACCTCTAAACCCTCAGATACAACCCATATTTATACCCTAACGCAATCAATGTGAACCGTTGGATCAAACCAAGCCAAAATAGGAGAAGAATCACGCGAATTGAACGACCGAAACCAACGGTTGGCCAACCGTCGGTTCATACCGACTTTGGTCGTTTTTGCCTTTTTTTGCATGATTTCCTTCTTGGATCTTCTTGATATCTTGGGCCTTCGTTTGTCTTCATATGTGGACTATAAAAATAGGTAGAAAATCAGAGAATTAGAGTCATTTGGGCTTTTATTCATTAATACTTCATTATCCTGCAATATAAGATAAAAACAATTATTAGCAAGATATTTATTCATATTCAATAGGAAATAGGGATATAAAATTGTGATTATCACCTACATATCTATGTAGGTAAAAGGTAGCTTGTTCTAAGCCCCTGAGATTTGGTGCGACATTCATGTCCATGCAGTGTAGCCCAGCGCACGAGTTCGAGCTAGTTCGGATCACGGATTTGCACCCCCTGCTGCGGCATACGAGCAATGTCCCCAATAAGAGCTTACCTCCTATTGTTGGGCTTTCACTTATAAACTCATCCTCATTCTTTGCTCTACCCAATGTGGGACTAAACTTCCCACTTGTTCTTGGCCCCTTTGGGATTTATTTTTTCCCATTCACCAAATGCTATTTTTCCAACATTCTTAAGGGTAGATTTAGTAATTTTACTATTTACAGTAACACATCTTTGAAATCTCCAATAGTTTACAATAATTTCGTATAATTCTAAAAGTTTATAAGAGTTTTCTCTAATTGACAAAGTCTGGCAGGGGTTTTGTTGCAAAACCCCTCAAACTTCAGGGGTGTTTTGTGAAATTTACCCAAAAATTAACAAAGAAGTCTAAAGGAAAGCTTGCTTTTGTAGTGCACTAACTTCCTGATCAACGGCTGAAAGTTTCAAACAACCACAAAAGCAACATGACATTCTTAACTAAAAGGTGAAGATTAGTACATTAGAGTTGGTGGAGGGAATGTGATATGGAGCCAAAGATTGTAGCACAAAAGAAGGGCAAAGTTAGATGAAGGGTGCTGTTTGAAGCCTCGTCGATATCCCAAACCTTTATTAATTTCTTTCTTTTTTATTTGCTTTCTAGTGGATTTAGACTTTGCACCAAACTTAAGCATTAGTTGGAGCTATGAAACGTGAATAATTCTAAGGACATGAAACATTGGGCTTTGTCAATGTCAACGTGGTACTTATAGCCCTAGCTAGTACTCATTTAGAGCCCATGAGCGCCACATGGCTAATTATTTGGATCATGCATTTGCTGTAAAGATCCTGTGCTTTTTATTTTTTTCTTTTTTTCTTTTTGTCCCCCTTAAGCTGTTCCTATGAAATGTCCTCGGCAATTGAAGAGCTATGATCTTTTTCCGGAAGGTCAAAATGCAATTATCGTACAATACATCAATAAAAAATGATGAAATATAGCAATATATAATAAATTTTCATGAGTAAATAGATGAAAGAAGAATATGAGATAGAAGTTTTACAAAAACTATATGTTCATGAATACTTGAATAATTTCAACATGTTCACCTCACCCATCATTGATTAATATGATCCAATCTTCTAAAAACTCCTTCTAAAGATGTCCTAATTGTTTTTGTTTTCCATAGCAAGAAATTGTAAGCTCTAATAATCTTTTGAAGACATGATAGATTGAGAGTATGCTATAGATTATACCACTTCACATGTCTATCTATTTTTAATGTAAAACTTAGTTGAATTAGAAGAATCTGACTTTACAATTCTACCACAAAATACAAAATCACCACGAAAATTAAATATAAATTTCATTTCACAATTATACTATTACATGCAAAAAAATATGAAAAAAATAGAGGTGAAGGGTTATCTTCCAATGAACATGATCACAAACGTGTTAGGACATAGTCCATACAATAGCCTTTGTTTGAGTAATAACAAACTCTCATTTGGTGCTAATATTTGTTTGAGATGATATATTACAGGTAAATATAGGTATAAGAAGTGTACGAGGCGAAATAACGCGAAAATCAGCTCAAAAGCTGATTTCAACCTCCTAACAATGATGGTAGGCATCCACCATCGATGGCAGGTTGAGCTAATCGATGGTCAATATACATCATAGATGATTTTTACTCCAGAGACTTTTATATCATTGATGGGTCTCTCAACCATCAATGCGGCCTCGACACTATCGATGAGGCCTTGACACTATCGATGGTCGAGAGTCACCATCGATGATAAACATGGCAGAATTGAAATTTTTTAGATTTAATCTCAACTGTTCGTTGTTTCATATATCTTCAATCTCTGCCAACTTTAGGATATCTCTTTTCTAACCTATTGAGG
Organism: Asparagus setaceus; assembly: GCA_012295165.1. Taxonomy (NCBI): domain Eukaryota; kingdom Viridiplantae; phylum Streptophyta; class Magnoliopsida; order Asparagales; family Asparagaceae; genus Asparagus; species Asparagus setaceus. The sequence goes on along the minus strand of CM022706.1, from coordinate 48,612,641 downwards.
AGTTTATATCATTGAGAGAGAAAGAGAGAGAGAGAGAGAGAGGAGAGCTCTAGGGTTTGGATTTGTGAGAGATTTCATTAAAGGATTTGACCCCTGGAGCCAACAAACTCTTACCTGTCACGCACGATATCTTCAAATCGTTTTAACAAGGAGAGTTGCCCTTGGATTGATTCTCTACACCGTTCTTCATCGAGCTTTGCTTATATTCATCGAAGAATGATTTGTTTGATAAAAGGACTGTAAGATCTTTCTTGATTTTCTAAGCTTTAACTGTTTGTGTTGGTTTTGATTTGAACTTATTCTTACGGCGTACTCAAGCCGAATTAGTTGAGGATTGGGACTAGTTAGGGCTAGGTGTTACTCACTATGGAGAGTTGGTTAGATGACTGGTTTCGGAGAGATTCCATGGTGTGGTCTTATAAGCCTACTGAATCGGATTTGTGATTCAGGAGAACTCTTTGCATAGTAAAAAAGCCCATTTATAAGAAGGAAGAGTAAACATAGGATTATTATCCGAACCATTATAAAATCTTGTGTGTTCCTAGTTGGTTGCTTTTTTATGTTTGATTATCGTTGATTGCTTTCATTTTATCATTTTTGCTGCATATTTTGTGTTTTCAGCGAAAAACGGTAGCAACTCTATTCATCACCCTCTAGGCTTGCATCTCAAATCCAACAAGTGTCAAAGCCTCATTACCCATCTTTAGGGTTCACAGCCTAGGGTAGAGATGTTTGGTTTGACCGCCACAATAATTTTTTCTACGGGACACGCAGTTAACTGACACCCACTTTTCAACGGGACAAATTACACCTATTGAAAACCACGCGTAAAAATCTTTTTGTTATCCACTGATTTTGATGTTTGGAGTAGTTGTAGAGAATGACAAAAGCTATGAATGCTCTTTATTATTCTTTAACTGCTAAAGAGCTTAACCGTGTGATAAATTATACTAATGCATAAGAAATTTATAATACTTTGAAAGTTATACATAAAGAAACTTCACAGGTAAAAGATGTGAAACTTACAATGCTTATGAGTAAATATAAGAATTTCAAGATGAAGACCTAGCTCGGAAAGTATTTAGCACATGTTCACCCAATTCACGAACATTGTGAAAAGATCAAAAGCTTGGGAAAAAGAATATGATAACAAGGAGCTTGTAAGAAAAATTCTTCGTTCTCTTTTTAGGGATTGGGAACATAAGATAACGGCTATTGAAGAATTATAAAAATTTTCTGAATTAACTCTTGAGAATCTTTTTGTTACAAATTTTTTTTTTGAAGTGTGATTAAAAGAGAGAGAACATAATTTAGAAAATAACTCTAAGAAAAGCCGTTAGCCCTGAAGGACAAAAAGGAGGAATCATGATCCAAGAAGGAGAAAGAATCAAGCTCGCACTTTGATAATGATGGGGAGAGTGAGATGGGATTGGTAATCAAAGGATTCAAATCTTTTTTAAAGACAAAAGATGAGAAAAAAATTTATGCACACTAAACAGAATCAGAACTTCACTAAGGTAAGGAAAGTTACCTATGAGAATTCAGATTTTGAACCTATTTGTCATCGTTGCAGGAAACACAGACATTTCAGAACAAATGCCCTCTCAATAAAAGTGATTACAAAGTGAAGAATAAGAGTTTTAAGGTGACTTCGTGGGATTTCTCAAGTGAAGATGAAGAATCAAAAAATGATTTGAGCATAAATAATAGAACTCATTGTCTTATGGCAAATCTCTACATCTCAAAAGATTCAGAGGATGAAAATTCAGATAAGGAAGTTCAATAGAGAGCTAAGGAGCAAGGAAGTACATTTGTATTTAGATTTAGGGTGTTCTCGACACATAACAGGTAAGAAAGAATTGTTTCTTAGTCTTGACAAAGAGAAAGGTGTAGATGTAACTTTTGAAAACAACGACAAAGGTAAAATTGTAGGACTTGGTGACATAGATAATGATTTTTTAAAGTCCTTAAAGTATTGCTCATTGGTGGCATAATCTTATCTTCATTAGTCAACTTAGCAATAAATGTATGTCTATTCTTTTCAAACCTATTGTATGCAAAATTATTAATTGAAAAACAGGTTTGATTGTCTTTATGGAAGATAGGCATGCTAATTGTATACATTAAACTTTAATGATATTAAATTTGACACTGTTAAATCTTTGGTTGCAGGAGGAGAGGATAGCGAGCTTTAACACAGGAGGCTCAAACATGCAAGTATGGGTTTCTTGCAAAAACTCTGAAAGAAACAATTAGCTAGAGGTTTTCCTATCTCTACATTTAAAAATGAGAGCTTATGTGAGGGTTGCATGAAAGGTAAATTTATTAGTTTTTCTCATAGTTTGAAGAATCAGGTGAGACATCTAAACCTTTGCAATTACTTCACTTAGATCTTTTCGGATCAATGTCCACACAGAGTTTAGGAGAAAAGAGTTATAATTTGGCAGTATGATGATTACTCTAGATTCACTTTGGTCTTGTTTCTAGCTAAAAAGAATGAATGTTTTAAAGTTTTTAAAAAATTTTCAAAGAATATTGAAAAAGAAAAAGACCTCCCTATTCGTACTATTCATTCTGATCAGGGAGATGAATTTGAAAATAACCTTTTTGAAGAATTTTGTGCTAATAAAGATACCACTCACGAGTTTTCTTCAAGTCGAATAACTCAACAAAATGGGGTTGTTGAGAGGAAGAACCGGACTTTACAGGAAATGGCTAGAACCATATTAAATGAGTATATATTATCAAAGTACTTATGGGCTGAGGCAGTTAATATAGTATGCTATGTAAGTAATAGAGCTTCTCTTCAACCTATGCTAAGTAATACCTCTTATGAGCTTTACTATCAAATATCCCCAAATATGTCACGTCTTCTTTTTTTTTTTTTTTGGTTGTAAGTGTCATCTCTTGAACACGAAAGGTCAATTAGGAAAATTTAATTCTAAAGTTGATGAGTGTATTTTCTTGGGATACTTTTTATGTAGTAAAGCTTATAGAGTCTATAACAAAAGCACTAAAACTCTTAAAGAGTCTATTTATATCAAATTTAATGAAACTCACACTTCTAGTATTTTGGTTGATAATGCAGATAACCCTTTTGTAACAAATCTAATTGATCAAGTTGAGCAAGATGAGATATGGAGGAGAGTGAGAATAAAGTTTAGGAGGAAATAAGGGACAATAATGAGGAGTCAATTTCTAAATCTTCAAATGCTGATCAAAATCCAATAGATACAAATAATCAACAAATTGTTCTAACCTGAGATCATCCAAAAAGAAATTGTCACCACCTAGTCATTTGAATGATTACTATTATTCTATGTCAACATCAAAGATAGATGAAGGTATAAATCCTTTTTTCTTGGATTAATTCTATACTTATCTCAATTTCATATCTGAAATGGAGCCTAAGAATGTGAATGAAGCTATCAAAGATGGAAATTAGATTATTGCAATGCAAGAAGAATTTAATCAATTCACAAGGAATAAAGTTTGGAATTTAGTTTCTAAACCTAAAGATCACCTAATTGTAGGAACTAAATGGGTATTTATAAATAAATTGAATGAGAAAGGTAATATCATGAGAAATAAAGCTAGACTTATTGCTAAATGTTACAATCAAATAGAAGGTATCAATTTTGATGAAACTTTTGCTCTGGTTGTTAGACTTGAAGCCATCGAATTCTGCTTTCCTTTTCTTATTATAAAGGTTTCAAGCTTTATCAAGCGGATGTTAAAAGTGTCTTTCTAAATGGGTACCTAAAGGAAGAAGTCTATATAGAACAATCCCGGTTTTATTGATCATGCCTTTCAAAACTATGTATATAAGATAGATAAAGCTTTGCAAGATCTTAAACAAGCACCTTGGGCTTAGTATGATCATCTAAGTTCTTATTTACTGAAACATAATTTTAAAAAGGGGTTTGCTGACAATACCTTATTTGTTCAATTTATTGGTAAAGATATTCTTATTGTACAAGTGTAAGTTGATGATATTATTTTGAAACTGCTAATAAGGATCTTTACCATAAGTTTAAAAAGTTGATGTAAGACAAGTTCGAAATGAGCATGATGGGAGAGCTAAAGTATTTTCTAGGGTTTCAAATGAAACACAAAAAAGATGGAGTGTTTATCTCACAGGAGAAGTATGTGAAAGAGCTTCTCAAACACTTCAACATGAATAATTGAAAGGTAGCTTCAACTCCGATGAGTCCTTCCGCAAAGCTTACAAAAGATGAGATGGGAGTGTTAGTTGATGAAAAGTGATACAGAGGAATGCTTCGGTAGTCTCTTATATCTTACTGCTCTGTGTGTTTGTGTGCAAAGTTTCAAGCCAATACTAAAGAATCACATTTAAAAGCTGTAAAACCAAATTTCTACCACTTACTTGGAACGCAAAAAATTTGGTTTATGATTTTCTATATGTAATTTTTTTGACTTGGTTGGATATTTAGATAGTGATTATGCTGGTTGTCATATAGATAGGAAGAGCATTAGTGGTATAGCACATATTCTAGGACATTTTGTAGTCCCTTGGTTCAGTAGAAAATAAAACTATGTAGCTTTTTCAACCACAGAGATCGAGTATATTGTATTAGGCAGTTGTTATGCACAAGCCCTTTGGATATCTTTGACTTTATAGGACTATGACATGTCCTTTAAGAAGGTTCCTCTTAGATGTGATAATAAGAGTGCTATTGATTTGAGCAATACCGTAGTAGACCATTCATGAATAAAATACATAGATATTTGACATCACTTCATTAGGGACCACATTGCTAAAGAGAATGTTCAAATTGCGTTTATTCCTCTTGATTAAGTAACTTGAGATATTTTTATAAAATCTTTACGAAGAACATTTTACTAAATTGAGACATAATTAAGTCATTTTATCTCTTGATATCTAACATGCTTCTATTTCATGTTGTATGTACATATTTTGGATTGTTTTTATTTCTTTCTCATTTTCTTTTTAGTGTTGTTTTTAGACTTTTTCTTTTCCATTTTTATCAAAAATAAAACAAAATTTCTCTTTATTTCTTTTTGTTTTCTTTGAAAAATTTTAAAAACTTTTACATACCTATGTATATGCTTTTGCAAGATTGCTTCAAATGATATTATCTTTTTGGTATATATGGTTGATTGTGTCACACAGGCTTACATATAGTTTTTCAATTTATATGTATTTTTACACACAATGATCAAAAGATGATTATATGACACGTTGTTTACATGAGATATCTCACGTAGTAATTTCACACACCTATCTTTATATTTATCATATTTTGTAATGTGAAATAGTGGTAAAGAGTCTTATATTTGGTTAATAGATATTTTTTATTATATCAAGTATTTTTAGCTCATTTTTACTTGGCTAATGCACAATTCTTTATCGTTATATGTACCAAAAGTGCATTTGTTTAAAATATCAATCAAACAATAAGAGTGTATTCATTAAAAGATGATCAAAGATTTACACGCTTATGTAATCTATAAAAATTAAGTGTATTCATAAAAGATGGTCAAAGACCCACACTCGTGAATTTATATTTGTGTATATCTTAAAGGGTAGCCATCCTATCTTGAATATATTTTATATTTAGAGATGAGATGAATTGCCCGCTAAACAATATCGTTCTTCCTCCTAAATCCTATTAGTTGAGGTGATAGGGTGACACTTTGTTCCTTAATATCTAAGGTTGGGATAGTTCAAGTCTTATTAATTACTCAATATTCTTTGATATATCTGAATTTGTCCAATTAACTAGTATAAGTCTTTTCACTATTTATTTTACACACTTTACACGATATTTAATCTTTTGTGTGTGCTTTTTACGTGTTTTCTCTTGTATTCATGTGTTTTTCATTAAATTTTAAACTCTTGTGCTATTTTTCTATGAATTTTTGTGTGAACCGGTGTGCTCTTCTCTCAGTATACATTTTGAATGATTTTTATCTGCATTTCTCTCGTCTGAAGTATATCCATTAGTGTGTTTTTCCACTTTTGCTAATAAGAAAAGGGGAAGAATTTGGTGAAATTTGATGATTTTGTGCACATTAAGTGCTTTCATGTTTTGATTTTTTTTTAATTTTTGAAAAACTTGATGCATTGTTTTAGGGGGAGTTTTTATAATACATGTGCTTGATTACACTTTTCATGAATGCATAAGTGTAGGGGAACTTTGCATATCATTTATATTTTGCATAAGAGTGTATTTGTGCTTATTATTGCTGTTTATATATCTCAAATATGCATATATTTTGGTATTTTAAATTTTAAGTTTGTTATTATCAAAAGGAGGAGATTGTTAGGACATTGATGGGGCCTCGACACCATCGATGGTCAAGAGGCACCATCGATGGTAAACACGGCAAAATTGTAGCTTTTCAGATTTAATCTCAGTTGTTCGTTATTTCATATATCTCCAATCTCGACTAAGTTTATGATATCCTTTTTCTGACATATTGAGAAGTTTATATCATTAAGAGAGAGAGAGAGAGAGAGAGAGAGAGAGAGACTTCTAGAGTTTTGATTTGTAGAGATTTTATTGAAGGATTTGACCCCTAGAATCTTGACAAACTCATATTCATCGCACACAATATCTTTGGATCATTTCAACAAGGAGAGTTGCCCTTGGATTGATTCTTTATTCCTTTCTTTCTCGAGCTACACTTATATTCATCAAAGGACGGTTTGTTTAACAAAAGGGTTTAAGATCTTTTTTGATTTTCTGAGCTTTAACTATTTGTGTACTCAAACCGGATTAATTGAGGGTTGGGACTAGTTAGGGCTAGGTGTTACTCATTGTGAGGAGTTAGGTTAGACGACTAGTTTTGGATAGATTTCAGGGTGCAGTCTTGTAAGCCTACTGAATCGGGTTTGTGATGCAGGAGAACTCTTTGTATATTGAAGCTCTTTGGCAAGAAGGAAGAGTGGACGTAAAATTGTTATCCGAATCACTATAAAATACTATTTGTTCCTGATTTGTTACTTTTTGTGTTTGATTATTATTGATTACTTTTATTTTATCTTATCCTTTCAGTTGCATATTTCGTGTTTTTAGCAACAAAAAAACAATACCAAGTCTATCCACCCCCCTCCCCCGGCTTGAATCTCAGATCCAATAGAAAGAGTTCTTCCAATGGACATATATATCATGAAGGGATATTTGGTGTTTTTTTCAAATATCTTATGAAGACTGTAGAACATGCACAAAAACATGCACAAGACAGTTTTCGGGCTTAGTAGTCGACTACAAGTCAGAGTAGTCGACTACACTGCAGACGATAGAGAGATGGTTTTTTACCTGGAACCTTAGTAGTCGACTACACTGAGTTAGTAGTCGACTAATCTGCATTCGACAGAAAGGTGTTGCTCTGTTTTGGGCCTTAGTAGTCGACTACTCTGAATTAGTAGTCGACTAATCTGGCGGTCACGAATCTGGGTTTGGTTTTAAACCCGGTTCGTTTAGAGTTTATATATAATCCTAAACCTGATTAATTAGGGTAGTATTGAACACGTTTTGAGCAGCCTTTGAGAGGGTATTGTGCATCTTTTGGGAGGAGATCTTGTGAGAGATTTGAGAGGTTTGTTTTTAGGATTTCTTGGTGAGAACTTGTAACCCTAATTTGTATTCTCTCTTTTCTATTAGTAAAATCCCCCCTTCTTGCCCCGTGGACGTAGGCAGCTTGTCGAACCACGTAAATCTCGTGTCTTTACTATTTTGCTGTGTATTTGCTATTATTTGTGTGGTGGTTTCTCTCGGCTCCGCTGTCCGTGCTCCCAACAATTAGTATTAGAGCTGTTATTCAGATTGGAAGTGGTGTAGCTTCTGGTTTGAGGTGGTGCTCGGTAATTTCTGAGAGAAGCGGGTTTATTAATACAAACGGAGAATGGCGTCTATCAGTAAATCGATCAAAGTGGAAAAATTCGAGATTGAAAAGTTCAATGGAAAGAATGATTTTTCCTATTGGAGGATACTCACTGATTTCGCAAAAATTGCACAAGGCTTTGGCTGGAAAAGAGAAGAAGTACAAGGATATGTCTGATGAGGATTGGGAGGAGCTGGATCTGGAAGCACGGGCGTCGATTATCCTATACCTTGAAAGGGATGTAGCTTTCTTGGTAGATGGAGAGCAAACGGCTGCGGGCGTGTGGAAGAAGTTAGAAAGTACCTTCATGACGAAGAGTCTAACGAACCGGATCCATTTAAAATCTAAATTGTATACTTGCAAGATGGAGGAGGGCTCATCAATCCGAGAACATATCAACAAGTTTGATAGGATCATATCAGACTTGAAAGACATAGATGTGAAAGTTGTAGATGAGAATCAGGCGCTTCTACTACTTCTGTCTCTGCCGAAGTCTTATGAGAACCTGGTGCAAACACTGATGCTTGTAGGAGACAATTTGAAGATGGATGAGACTAGAACGGCGCTTCTAGCGGATGACCTTCAGAAGATTGTAACTAGTGACATGACTACTGGTGGTAACAAAGAATAAGTGCAGTGATTGTTTGCTAGAGGAAGGAGCAATGAGCGAGGAAAAGACAAGGGAGGAAAGTCTAGATCTAAATCGAGACCTCTTACGGGAAAATCGTGTTTCAAATGCGGCGAAGTTGGGCATTTCAAGGTCGACTGTCTAAATAAGAGAGTAGGTGGAAAGAAGAACAACAATAAGACTGAGAGGAGAGAGGGCAAGAAAGAAGCGAGCTACGTTTCAGAGGAAGGGAGCGATAAGGAGTGCTATGTCGTCACGGGTGGCGAGGATATCTCCGAAAAGTGGATACTTAATTCTGGTTGCTTTCACCATATGTGTACAAATAGAAAGTGGTTTACTACCTACAAAGACATTGGTGGTGGAACCGTATTAATGGGGAATAATCATGCTTGTAAAATGGTGGGGCTAGGTGATATCAAGATCAAAATACATGATGGAGTGGTCCGAACCTTGACGGATGTGAGGCACGTTCCCGACTTGCGGAAGAATCTTATCTCAATTGGTGCATTAGACTCCGGCGGTTGCAGGATTGTGACGGAGAACGGAGTGAAGAAGGTTGTTCGAGGTTCTCTTGTAGTGATGAAGAGTGTTCGTCACGGTAATTTATATACTCTCGAATGCAGCGGTGTGGGAAGATCGGCGGTTGGAACTGAAGGAAGTGGTAGAGACCCATGTGAGCACACACGGTTATGGCATAGGCGACTTGGGCATATGTCAGAGAAGGGTCTAGTTTTGCTAGGTAAAGATGGTTTGCTGAAGAATCTGAAGAAACCTAGCATGAATTTTTACGAGGATTGTGTGTATGGAAAGTCACACGGTCAAGTTCTGAGCAGCAAGTCTAACAGTGAGAGGATACTAGATTATGTGCACACGGATGTTTGGGGTCCGGCTCGAGACAACTTCAAGGGTGGTTCCGGTATTTTGTCTCATTCATAGATGATTATTCTAGGTATGCTTGGATTTACTACGAAGCATAAGAATGAGGTGTTTGAGACATTCAAGAAATGGAAAGCAATGGTTGAGAACGGGGCGGAAAGAAATTGAAGACGAGATCGATAACGGTCTGAGTATCTGAGATGGTGCTTTCAAGGAGTTCGTGATCGAGGAGAATTGTTCGACACCGACAAAGTCAACACCACGCCAGAATGGGTCGCAGAGATCGAACCGAACATTGCGGGAAAAAGCAATGAGTATCGATCATCTGTTGGATTGGGCAACGAATGGTGGGCGAATCGGTGGCTACTGACTTGTTACATTGTGAACCGTTCACCACATTCGATATTAGATGGTGATACACCTATAGGGTGTGGTCGAGGAGCATCGATTATGATAGGCTCGGAATTTTCGATGTACCGCCTACTATCACGCCGCCAGGGAAAGCTTGGCGAGGGCCAAGAAGGCAATATTCTTGGGATATGCGAAGGCGTAAAGGCTATCGCCTTTGGTGTCTGGAAGATTCGAAGTTCGTGATCAGCGGGGATGTTACCTTTGATGAGAAATCCATGATTGCTAAGGCACCCAAGGATGATGGTGTTAGGGTGATGAGACTTCTAAGTCTCGGGTTATTGAAATAGAACCTAAAGACCAACCGGTTCTAGTCGTGTTCAAGTGGGAAGTCGGATGGATGATGAGCTTGGCGGGGAGGAGGTTCAGCGAGGAGAATACAGGCACTACAACAACGGCTTCGAGGATAGTTTGGCTTCCACTAGGCCAAGGTGAGCATACAAGCATGTATAGAAGGCGGGGCTGATCAACCCTGAAGCACTATGGGCGAGTTAATTTTGTTGAATCACGCACTCTCGGTGGAGGAGGACGAGCCGGTCTCCTTCAAGGAAGCTATTCGGGACAAGGATAATGAGAGTTGGTTGGCTGCGAGGAGGAAGAGATGGAATCTCTTCGAAAGAACCAAACATGAGAGGTGGTCCCATTGCCCGTAGGAAGAAAAGCTATTGGTTGTAAGTGGATGTATAAAAGAAAAGAAGATCTTTCAGAGCTCGGTGGTACAAGGTATAAGGCGAGGCTAGTGGCTAAGGGTTTTGCACAGAAAGAGGGTGTGGATTACAATGAGATATTTTCTCCGGTGGTGAAACACACTTCTATTCGAGTGCTATTGAGTATTGTTGCTCATGGTGATCTTGAGATGGAACAACTCGATGTTAAAACGGCCTTCTTGCACGGAGACTTGGATGAAGAGATCTACATGCATCAACCTGAGGGCTACAAGGTTGAGGACAAGGAGCATCATATGTGTCGTTTGAGGAAGTCACTATATGGATTGAAGCAATCTCCCCGGCAGTGGTACAAGCGATTTGACTCTTTCATGCTGAAGCATGGGTTTTCCCGAAGCGACTATGATTGTTGTATTTACATTCGGAAGCTTCGCGGAGGTAATTATATCTATCTCCTTTTGTATGTGGATGACATGCTTATTGCTTCTAAGAGCAGGGTGGAGATAGATAGGCTGAAATCTCAACTTGGTGAAGAGTTCGAGATGAAGGACATGGGCGCTGCTAGAAAAATACTGTGTATGGAGATTAGAAGAGAGCGGGCGAACCGACGATTGTTCTTGAGTCAAAAGGGCTACATAGAGCGGGTGATCGCGAGGTTCGGGATGCAAAGTGCTAAGTCGGTGGTGACTCAATTGGCTCCACACTTTAGGTTTTCTGGTAAATAATCTCTCACTACAGCGAAAGAGAAGACGCACATGGAGCGTGTTCCCTATGCTAGTGCAATTGGCAGCTTAATGTATGCAATGGTGTATACATGTTTAGATATTTCACAGAGCGGTCGGTGTGGTCAGTAGATTCATGGCGAATCCGGAAAGGCATACTGAGAAGCAATGAAGTGGGTCGTGAGGTACTTAAAGGATACCGTTGAAACGGGTCTGTGTTTTGGTGGAGAAACATGTCAGATTGATGGGTTTGTAGACTCGATTATGCGGCGATCTAGATAGGCGGCGATCTACTCTGGTTATATATTCAAGATACATGGAGCTCGGTTAGTTGGCGATCAATGTTACATCTGATGGCACTTTCTACTAGAGTAAGTACATGGCATGGCGAGAGTAAAGGAAGCATTGTGGTTGTGGGGTCTTCTAGATGATTTGGGGATTGGCAGAAAGTGCGAACTTGTGGTGCGATAGTGATGCGATTCACTTGGCGAAGAATCAAGTTCATCATGCTCATTACCAAGCATATCGATGTCGGTATCATTTAGATGCGAGATGTCATAGAGGAAGGTGATATTTCTCTCATGAAGATGCACACAAATGAGAATCCCTGAACATGTTAACCAAGGTGGTCACAGTTAGCAAGTTTAAGCTTTGCTTGGACTTGCTTCATATCAGCCCGTGTTGATTTTCCCAAGAGGGCATGCCCCTTCGGGGCGGTGATGGGTGAGATGGAGATGATTTGCAGAACTACGGTTAGCTTGATCCGGTGGAAGTGCGTGGCGACAGCGGTATAGTGGCCTTGTTGGATTGGCCTGGTTTGGCTGATGGAGATCTCTCTAGGTATGTTCGCGGTGTTCTTCTGGTGTTCGTCCAAAATTTGAGGTTTATCAAATGATGTACGAGGTGGAGAATTGTAGAACATGCACAAGATAGTTTTCGGGCTTAGTAGTCGACTACACTCCAGACGACTGAGAGATGGTTTTTCAGCTGGAACCTTAGTAGTCGACTAATCTGCAGTCGACAGAAAGGTGTTGCTCTGTTTTGGGCCTTAGTAGTCGACTACTCTGAAGTAGTAGTCGACTAATCTGGCGGTCTGAATCTGGGTTTGATTTTAAACCGGTTCGTTTAGAGTTTATATATAACCCTAAACCTGATTAATTAGGGTAGTATTGAACACGTTTTGAGCAGCCTTTGAGAGGGTATTGTGCATCTTGTGGGAGGAGATCTTGTGAGAGATTTGAGAGGTTTGTTTTTAGGGTTTCTTGGTGAGAACTTGTAACCTTAATTTGTATTCTCTCTTTTCTATTAGTAAAATCCCCCCTTCTTGCCCCGTGGACGTAGGCAGCTTGCCGAACCACATAAATCTCGTGTTTTTACTGTTTTGCTGTGTATTTGCTATTGTTGGTGTGGTGGTTTCTCTCGGTTCCGCTGTCCGCGCTCCCAACAGAGACATTTCAACTCTTTATTAAAACTTCATTTTGAAATTCAAATGGTGTCTTCTCAAATGTGAAAATGTCTTGAAACCAAGAATTTATAAAACGAATGCATGAAGGATTTCTTCCAACGGACGTTATTGTGAAGAGGAGTTTTTTTTTAAAAAAATTCCCAAATATCTTATAAAGACTTTTCGAATTTTAATTAAAATTAATTTTCAAATCCAAATGGTGTCTTTTCAAATGTAGATGCCTTTTTCAAATGTGGAATTTTTTTTTTAATGAAACAAATTCGACTAGTTACCAGCCATAACACTCCCCTTGTATTATACACCTACCCATATTGTCCCTGTCGAAAGATAAACCCTCAACATGGAAATAAACAGATGGACAAATCTCAGTGGCCTCTCTTGTATCTTACTCATTTTTCTCTTCTAACACCCTAACCACTCCAAGCCGAAAAAAATAAAAAATTTAATTTGGGTTAGACATTATTGGCCTTACTATCTCAGCACGGTATAGATATTTGCATAACCACTTGCTTGGAAGGAAATTAAAGCGTAAGTGGTGACCTCTATCTATATATATACACGAACACCTATAACTCCTCTCCTAGCTCTACAAGAAATGGGCTTGGGGGAAATGATGAAGACGGCTGCATCAAAAGCTTTGGTGATCAAGATCAATCTCATATTCCTCTCTTTCTTTCTCATAATCTATGTCGGCCTTCTTCTTCAACCTCCATCTGTATTTGATCCAAATGTCACTCCTACTGCCCAGTGCTCATTGCATGCTTGTCTTATGATGAAGAAGGTAAGGTGAGTACTGCTCCAGAGTTGATTAGTTCTTTTTTTGTCTCTCTCAAAATGAAAATATAAATTATTCAAATTTTATAAAAGGAATAATTGTGGATAGACCCTCTTTACTATTGTCAGGAAAAACACCATGTACTTCTATTGTTGCAGATAAATCCCCTAGTTTCTCAACTTCGTTAGTTTCACATTAAGATTAATTAGGATTCATATTAATCGTAAACAGATGAGCTTCGTAAACTCATTTATTTAATGTAAACTTGTATGATGATCATTACATGAATGGAAAAATAATAGATTGAGAATCAGGGGTTTATCTACAACAATAGAAGTACTGGGAATATACCCATAGTTCACCACCTCACCATTTTAAAAATTCAAAGAAATTATAATTTCCAAATTATTAATATTTGGTTTCTATAAAATTATGTTTTAGCAAAAACAACCTGCAGGTTGAAGCCAAAGTGGTGGGGGAAACAGTACTCGGTCAAGTTCAGAAAAAGAGAAGTACAAAAGAAGAAATCCCAAAAATCCTCAAACCACTACAAGGACACACAAAGATCGCAATAATAAACTTCGCAAACAATTCAACGATCGACTGGGATTCAATAGGGCAAACCACAGTCGTAGAGTTCAACAAAGTATCCCCTTACTTTAAATGGAAACACCTTTTCCCCGAATGGATCGATGAAGAAGGAGAGAAAGAGGGGACCTCGTGCCCCGAGATCCCAATGCCGGACTTCTCAGCCTACGAGGAGGTAGACGTGGTGGCGGCAAGGGTCCCATGCAGGAAGCCGGAGGAGGGGTGGGCTCGCGACGTGTTTAGATTTCAGGTGCACTTGATTGCAATGAACATGGCAGCGAGGAGAGGGAGGAGGGATGGGAATGGGAGGGTTAGGGTGTTGGTGGAGAGCGAGTGCCGGCCGATGATGGATGTGTTTAGGTGTGATGATGTGGTCGGGAGGGAGGGGAGGTGGTGGATGTTCGAGGTGGAGGGGAGGAGGTTGGAGGAGAAGGTGGTTTTGCCAGTTGGTTCTTGCAAGTTGGCATTGCCCTTGTGGGATGAAGGTACGTCGTCAATCTTTCTTTCTACAGATTTTCATTAATCATACTTTTTAAATTGATAATACTCGTGAATAATGAACATGAATAGTCATCTCATTTAGTAAAATAAGCTATCTCGAAATAGAGTGGTAGTTGTCATCTGCTTTGAGTAAAATAAGCTATCTCGAAATAGAGTGGTAGTTGTCATCTGCTTTGATGCGTGTAGCAGAATGTGTCATGTCTAGTCTATCTTTTGATAGTTTACTTGATGAAATGAGCTGTCATCTCTTATCCATTTTTCTTATATAATATTTCTCAAGTTTCAAATTTTCATAAACTAGCTCAGAGACCAACTTGTTGGGCCTACTAAAGGTATTTCTTAATATGAATTCACATATTCATAATTCACAATCAGTCGCATAAAAGATTCATGGTTTGCTTTGCACATAGCTGTGCTAGCTCAATTTAATCACAACATTTTTCTTAATGAAATAGTACAAAGAGAAATAATTGACACTAAATAAATTGTACGACTAGAATTCTTGTCCAAAAAGTATGCTTGGGTTTTTGTGGTTAGGTAGTTGCTTGTAGACCTAAAGCTAAATTGATTGATCAACTCATTGATGTGGACTAGTCAACTTAACCAAGAATGAAGTGGGCACATGAAAATCAATGGAGTTGTTGGGATTAATTGTGTTAATTAAAATAAAATAAAATGTCCGTTTTCAATTGAAAAAGAACTAAAGCGAGAGGGAAAATTGGCACACATGAAGATGATAATGAGATTTTAGGTGAAAGGTCATAAGATGTTAGATGAGATAATTAATTGACTGGTCCACTATTATCATCAAAGGACCACCATTTTCCATCCCAATAAGAAACATTTTTCTTTCTTTTTAGAATTGTTTGAAGTGTACCAGTGTTCAATACAATGTTTGAGTACAATTAAGCACATAAAAGCTACCCTACAAAACTAATTATGTAGCCGCACAAGCATCTGATATGCTTTGAAACTTCCCAATATCACATAGAATGCAGCATCCCAATCACAATTTTAATTTTTACAATCATCATCTAACATGTAATTGGCGAAAAACTTGTTGACATTGTAAGCTATTTTCGGCTTTAATAAGTTAATTAAATCCTAATCTTTTTACAAGTAGCATCCATGAGATCGCGAACATGCAGACAACTAAGAGTCATTGACCTCCAAGTGAGTAGGTTTACAAGGCTGTGAGAGCTTCTAAAATATGTCATTGTCCTCTAAATAACTAACACCATATTCATGTCATCATGTTATAACAACAACTTTATTTTTGACTTTCGTTTTTTATGCAACTATTATGATTATAATAATAATAATACAAGAATTAGTTAGCCGTCATTTTATACTAATTATTCTTCAGACAATTTTTTTTTTAAGAGACAAGTTTAGTTGAAATGTTGTTTTAATAGGTCCTATGACAATGAGAGATCACCAAATTAACGTACCTTGCACTTTGAGGGCGCACATGCATGATGCTAATATAGGAAGAGGCCAAATTGGCCAATAGCGTTTGGTGCCAACTATTAGCGAATAATTTTGTCTGAAAGTGCTAGGAATCCTTAACCACAATTAAGCACGATTATTGTATAATTAACAAGATAGTTACTAACTTCATGTACCTTTATTAGGTTCGCTATTTTTTATTACGCTTTGAGTAACTATTTGCCTAACCAAAGCATTTTTCTTCATTGGAAGTTTGCTAAAAGATATCTGCAACGTGTTGCCTGAGAGGATAAATTTCATAAAAAGCCCTTAGCTGACACCTCTTAAGTCTGGGTTGTTTCTGAACCAGAAAAAAACACACAAAAAAAAGTTTTCAATTTTCAAATAAAACCCTGTTTGATGAAATGGTAAAATGGCCAAAATACCCTTTTCAAATTAAAATTGTAATTCTAAATTTAATTACTCTAATTAAATTTAACCCTAAATCGGCAAGTTCAGAAGATATGAAATTTACCCTTAAATTTATTAAAAAGAACATAATTGGGTTTTTTTCCAACATTGACCATTTTAGTCAATTAGACGCACATGATTTTCTCATGTGCAGTCAGATATAATAGTTTTAGCTTGGAGGGTTATCTGATAAAACTCAAGGGGTTAAAATTTATCTCAAATTCAGCCAAACTCTAGCAGTCTGTTTGGGAGTTCATAGGGGAAGGGAAGGAAAAGTAGAAAAAGGAAGGGAAATTGTTAATTTTTCCTTTCCCTTCTTTACCGCCCAAATTAGGGGTACCTGTTTTGCAAGATTTTTGTGAAAATTTCTCCAACCTTCCCCTCCTTTACTTTCCTAATAAAGCTCTCAAACAAGAGTAAAATCAAAATTTATCTTTCCTTTCCTTCTCTTCCCCTAGTGAGCTCCCAAACAAACCATAGGGGTTCTGAAATTCACCCTGCATTATATGTCATGGTCGAATGCGGCTTTCAACGCTCTGTTTGCAAACAAAACAGTTCTCTATCTTCTTATTTTAAAATTGTTTTTCTCCCAATTTATAGTATCTCATAAAACAATTTAACATCTAGTTTTTGTACTTCCTAATTTTCCTCCATGGTTGTTAGAAAATTCTTGAAAACCTAACAAATTAATGTAACGCAAACAGACATCAACGAAGAGTACAACATCACCAACCTCCCCCTCCCCCCTGCCCCTAACCCTCACCGGGAGGCCTACGCCACCGTCCTCCACTCATCGGACGTCTACGTGTGCGGCGCCATCGCCCTTGCCCAGAGCCTCCGCCTCACAAACACTACCCGCGACCTCGTCCTCCTCCACGACTCCTCCATCCCCCAACAAAAGCTCGACGCCCTCTCCTCCTCCGGCTGGAAACTCCAGCTCATCACCCGCATCCGCAACCCCCACGCTGAGAAATACTCCTACAACGAGTACAACTTCAGCAAGTTCCGCCTCTGGCAACTCACCTACTACCACAAAATCATCTTCATCGACTCCGACATCATCGTCCTCCGCAACCTCGACCTCCTCTTCCGCTTCCCGCAGATCTCTGCTGTCGGCAACGACGGCGTCATCTTCAACTCAGGCATCATGGTCATCGAGCCCTCGGCCTGCACGTTCAAGACCCTAATGAAGCGCAGAAAGGAGATCGTTTCGTACAACGGAGGCGACCAGGGGTACCTGAATGAGATATTCGTGTGGTGGCATCGGTTACCGAGGAGGGTGAACTTCTTGAAGAACTTCTGGTCGAACAAGACGGCGGAGGCCGTGAAGAAGAACGCCATGTTCGGGTCAGATCCGCCGAAGCTGTATTCGATCCATTATCTCGGGTTGAAGCCTTGGCTGTGTTACAGAGAGTATGACTGTAATTGGAACATCGAGGATCACGTAATTTATGCAAGTGATGTTGCTCATAGGAGATGGTGGAAATTGCATGATGAGATGGATGAGAAGCTTAAAGGGTTTTGTGGGTTGACGGAGATAAGGAAGGAGGTGTTGAAGAGTGAGACGAAGAGGGCTGAGAGATTACGGTTTAGGGATGGGCATTGGAGGATCAAGGTTGAGTTACATTAGTTCAGTTGTTATTTGCTCTCGTTTGTTGACAGAGATTTTTACTTGTTTTGCTATAGTAGAAACCTCCATTCTTTTAACAGTACTTTTTTTGCACATACTTCATGTAGTACGATAAGTTATTGGGAGCGAGAGATATCTATGTTTTGGTTACCCACCGATGATATTATGGTCATATGAAAGGAAGAAGAAAAGGTGCTACATATTGGACGAGGTGCACCAAATATGCTTTCAGATGATTGATTTCTTAATTACTTGATGTTAATGGACCCCAATGTTCCTCTTCTAATCAAACTAGTTTCTGTAGCTTGAATTACACACAAAGTGAGAAGGGAAAGTCTACTTCAAAGGAATTCTAATCAGCACTCTTTTGACTATGCTTGTAGCGCAAACTAGTACAGGAACGTGACTGAAGAAGATCCCTTAATCATTATATTCTTGATTTTGTATAAAATTTTTTTTTTTAAAAGTTGTTAGAGATTCTCCAATTTCAATATCACGCTACCCGCCAGCCTCCGAGAATAGGAAAACTATCCAACACACGCGTCCATGAGCAAATGTGTGGCGTGCCAAAAGGAGGGCTATTAAATCACTGCAGTAATCCCTAAGTCTATTCTGCTTTGCGCTGATTGAATAGCTCTTCTGTTGGCACACCACATGTTCTGTGGACCATATCCTGAAAGTATCCACCTGATACTTTGTCCTCATACTTACTGATCAGGACAAAGAGTTATTTGTTAAAATCAGCAACTACCTACCTCAGCCACTATTTTAACCGTAACCATTTATCTAGCTACAGTACTCACCAACCACGAGACCCACCAACCATTACTATAGTGATACTGTAATACAATCTCACCTTTTCTGCTGATATCACCTATAAACAGTCCCCAAAACCCGGTGGACATCATCCCAGTAGCAATAAAGAAATAAAGAAAGAGAAAAATAAATAGTATGTGTTTGTAAAAGAGTGTAGTAGTTTGTAGTAGAGAGAGTGTTTATATTAGAGAAAGCATTGAGTGTTGTACCACTAAAGAAATAATAATGAAATATTTCTTAGTGTCCACCACTCTTCTCAACTCAACAAGTGGTATAAAAGCCACTCTCATAATTCAACAAGTGGTATAAAAGCCACTCTCATAATTCAACAAGTGGTATAAAAGCCACTCTCATAATTCAACAAGTGGTATAAAAGCCACTCTCATAATTCAACAAGTGGTATAAAAGCCACTCTCATAATTCAACAAGTGGTATAAAAGCCACTCTCATAATTCAACAAGTGGTATAAAAGCCACTCTCATAATTCAACAAGTGGTATAAAAGCCACTCTCATAATTCAACAAGTGGTATAAAAGCCACTCTCATAATTCAACAAGTGGTATAAAAGCCACTCTCATAATTCAACAAGTGGTATAAAAGCCACTCTCATAATTCAACAAGTGGTATAAAAGCCACTCTCATAATTCAACAAGTGGTATAAAAGCCACTCTCATAATTCAACAAGTGGTATAAAAGCCACTCTCATAATTCAACAAGTGGTATAAAAGCCACTCTCATAATTCAACAAGTGGTATAAAAGCCACTCTCATAATTCAACAAGTGGTATAAAAGCCACTCTCATAATTCAACAAGTGGTATAAAAGCCACTCTCATAATTCAACAAGTGGTATAAAAGCCACTCTCATAATTCAACAAGTGGTATAAAAGCCACTCTCATAATTCAACAAGTGGTATAAAAGCCACTCTCATAATTCAACAAGTGGTATAAAAGCCACTCTCATAATTCAACAAGTGGTATAAAAGCCACTCTCATAATTCAACAAGTGGTATAAAAGCCACTCTCATAATTCAACAAGTGGTATAAAAGCCACTCTCATAATTCAACAAGTGGTATAAAAGCCACTCTCATAATTCAACAAGTGGTATAAAAGCCACTCTCATAATTCAACAAGTGGTATAAAAGCCACTCTCATAATTCAACAAGTGGTATAAAAGCCACTCTCATAATTCAACAAGTGGTATAAAAGCCACTCTCATAATTCAACAAGTGGTATAAAAGCCACTCTCATAATTCAACAAGTGGTATAAAAGCCACTCTCATAATTCAACAAGTGGTATAAAAGCCACTCTCATAATTCAACAAGTGGTATAAAAGCCACTCTCATAATTCAACAAGTGGTATAAAAGCCACTCTCATAATTCAACAAGTGGTATAAAAGCCACTCTCATAATTCAACAAGTGGTATAAAAGCCACTCTCATAATTCAACAAGTGGTATAAAAGCCACTCTCATAATTCAACAAGTGGTATAAAAGCCACTCTCATAATTCAACAAGTGGTATAAAAGCCACTCTCATAATTCAACAAGTGGTATAAAAGCCACTCTCATAATTCAACAAGTGGTATAAAAGCCACTCTCATAATTCAACAAGTGGTATAAAAGCCACTCTCATAATTCAACAAGTGGTATAAAAGCCACTCTCATAATTCAACAAGTGGTATAAAAGCCACTCTCATAATTCAACAAGTGGTATAAAAGCCACTCTCATAATTCAACAAGTGGTATAAAAGCCACTCTCATAATTCAACAAGTGGTATAAAAGCCACTCTCATAATACACGTCACGATGGCGGATCTCGCAAGTACTACTGCTATACTTAAGAAACTCAACGGCAATAACTACAGCTACTGGGAAACTTGTATGAAGTCCTATTTGCAAGGACAAGACCTCTGGGAGGTCGTTAGGGTACCGAAACTACAACACCTCGGGAAGCAAGTGAAGCACTAAGGAAGTGGGACATTAAAGCTAGTAAGGCTATGTACGTGCTCAAGACCACTATAGAAGAAGATATCGTAGACTATATGCGAGATGCCAGAACTCCGAAGGAGGTATGGGATACACTTGCCACTCTCTTCTCAAAGAAGAACGACGCTCGACTCCAACTCCTTGAGAATCAGTTGATGACCTTACAACAGAAGAATCTGACAATCAGTCAATACTTCAAGCAAATAAAATCACTATGTTCAGATATCCCTCAACTAGATCCAGATTCTAAAATGTCCGATGCAAGGATGAGGAGAATAATCATCCACAGTTTTAGACCAGAGTACCACGTCGTTGATGCTATACACGGCTGACTGACTCAACCAATATTATTAGAGTTGGAGAGTTTGCTCGCTACACAGGAAACCCTAGCCAAACAAATGGCCGACATTTCAATAAAAAGTAAAGATGAAGCACTCTTTAACAAGATGGGAGAGGCAAACCAAGAGCGAGCAAAGAGGAGTATGAAAAGGTTGGCTCAAGGAGGCAACCAGGACGGCCATACACCGACAGAACACAACAGAGTGAGAAGCAAGGTGGTCGTCGAGTAAGGCGACCTGACGGTAACTGCTACAACTATGGAAAGAAAGGACACCGTCGATCTGCGCTACAAGAGACTGCGAGAGAGGCAATCTTTGCAACATCACGAGATGTCAAGATGATGAAGAAGAATGGGATGCCCAAGCATTCGTGACCATCATTGTTATTTGCTCTCGTTTGTTGACAGAGATTTTTACTTGTTTTGCTATAGTAGAAACCTCCATTCTTTTAACAGTACTTTTTGCACATACTTCATGTAGTACTGTAAGTTATTGGGAGCGAGAGATATCTATGTTTTGATTACCCACTGATGACATTATGGTCATATGAAAGGAAGAAGAAAAGGTGCTACATATTGGATGAGGTGCACCAAATATGCTTTCAGATGATTGATTTCTTAATTACTTGATGTTAATGGACCCCAATGTTCCTCTTCTAATCAAACGAGTTTCTGTAGCTTGAATTACACACAAAGTGAGAAGGGAAAGTCTACTTCAAAGGAATTCTAATCAGCACTCTTTTGACTATGCTCGTAGCGCAAACTAGTACAGGAACGTGACTGAAGAAGATCCCTTAATCATTATATTCTTGATTTTGTATAAAATTTTTTTTTTTAAAAGTTGTTAGAGATTCTCCAATTTCAATATCACGCTACCCGCCAGCCTCCGAGAATAGGAAAACTATCCAACACACGCGTCCATGAGCAAATGTGTGGCGTGCCAAAAGGAGGGCTATTAAATCACTGCAGTAATCCCTAAGTCTATTCTGCTTTGCGCTGATTGAATAGCTCTTCTGTTGGCACACCACATGTTCTGTGGACCGTATCCTGAAAGTATCCACTTGATGCTTTGTCCTCATACTTACTAATCAGGACAAAGAGTTATTTGTTAAAATCAGCAACTACCTACCTCAGCCACTATTTTAACCGTAACCATTTATCTAGCTACAATACTCACCAACCACGAGACCCATCAACCATTACTATAGTGATACTGTAGCAACCTAACTTCCACAGTCTACGCCTACCACAATATCACCTATAAACAGTCCCCAAAACCTTCGGTGGACATCATCCCAGTAGCAATAAAGAAATAAAGAAAGAGAAAAATAAATAGTATGTGTTTGTAAAAGAGTGTAGTAGTTTGTAGTAGGGAGAGTGTTTATATTAGAGAAAGCATTGAGTGTTGTACCACTAAAGAAATAATAATGAAATATTTCTTAGTGTACACCACTCTTCTCAACTCAACAAGTGGTATAAAAGCCACTCTCATAATTCAATAAGTGGTATCAGAGCAGGCGGTCAGGGACCGACTCTCTCCTACGGTGATCCTATCGGCTTTATTAAAGGCCGAAGTTCGTGCTCAGTTCGGGACTGTGAAGTTGGTTGGTCAGGGATCAGACTTGCGTGGAGATACTGAAGCAGTACCACGTCACGATGGCGGATCTCGCAAGTACTACTACTATACTTAAGAAACTCAACGGCAATAACTACAGCTACTGGGAAACTTGTATGAAGTCCTATTTGCAAGGACAAGACCTCTGGGAGGTCGTTAGGGTACCGAAACTACAACACCTCGGGAAGCAAGTGAAGCACTAAGGAAGTGGGACATTAAAGCTAGTAAGGCTATGTACGTGCTCAAGACCACTATAGAAGAAGATATCGTAGACTATATGCGAGATGCCAGAACTCCGAAGGAGGTATGGGATACACTTGCCACTCTCTTCTCAAAGAAGAACGGCGCCGACTCAACTCCTTGAGAATCGGTTGATGACCTTACAACGAAGAATCTGACAATCAGTCAATACTTCAAGCAAATAAAATCACTATGTTCAGATATCCCTCAACTAGATCCAGATTCTAAAATGTCCGATGCAAGGATGAGGAGAATAATCATCCACAGTTTTAGACCAGAGTACCACGTCGTTGATGCTATACACGGCTGACTGACTCAACCAATATTATTAGAGTTGGAGAGTTTGCTCGCTACACAGGAAACCCTAGCCAAACAAATGGCCGACATTTCAATAAAAAGTAAAGATGAAGCACTCTTTAACAGTAAGGAGAGAGGCAAACCAAGAGGCGCGAGCAAAGAGGAGTATGAAAAGGTTGGCTCAAGGAGGCAACCAGGACGGCCATACACCGACAGAACACAACAGAGTGAGAAGCAAGGTGGTCGTCGAGTAAGGCGACCTGACGGTAACTGCTACAACTATGGAAAGAAAGGACACTTCGTCAGATACTGCCGCTACAAGAGAAGACCTGCAGAGGGCAATGCTGCAACATCACGCAGATGTCAAGATGATGAAGAAGAATGGGATGCCCAAGCATTCGTGACCATCATTGAAGATGTATCAGTTGACTAAGAAGAGGTCGTTGATATGGCACTAATCTCGATTGTGAAGGAATCTAAGTCTGCACTTACAGCGATTTCAGATCGGGAAGAAATTAGCTACAGTAAAGATTGGATCATCGATTCTGGCTGTTCCAATCACATGATGGGAGAAAAGGTGAAGTTTGTCAACATGAAGGAGTATAAAGGTGACCGAGAAGTTGTGATAGGGTATCACACACATCGGAATGACTGTGTTTACGCCACGCTACAACCCGAATCGGATACAACTACAAGATGTATATCATGTACCGGGTATGAAAAAAACCTTCTATTTGTTTCCCAATTGACAGCTTTCGAAAGCTGTGTAGTTTTTGGGCCACAAGATGTAAAAGTCTATCGAAACTTGAAGCCACCAGGAGAACCTATCATGGTGGGACAAAGAGTTGAATCTATTTATGTAATGTCGGCAGAATCGGCATACATAGATAAAGCTCGGAAGAATGAGATGGCTGATCTGTGGCATGCTCGGCTTGGCCATGTGAGCTATCACAAGCTCAAGATCATGATGGAAAAGTCAATGTTGAAGGGTCTTCCACACTTGGAGATTCGAGGAGGGACCGTGTGCGGAGGTCATCAGTATGGTAAGGCGCATCAATTATAATACTAGGAGTCACGATGCAGAGCAAAGGAACATTTAGAGCTCGTGCACTCAGATGTATTTGGCCAAGTGAAGCAAGAATCGATAAGTGGCATGCGGTACATGATCACTTTTATCTATGATTACTCGAGATATGTCTGGTTTATTTCCTAAAAGAAAAATCTGATGCACTCTCCAAATTCAAACAATTTCGAGAAGAAGTGGAAGGAGAGCTTAACAAGAAGATTCGTTGCCTACACACAGACAATGGGGGAGAGTACATATTAAAGGAGTTCTACGACCACCTGAAGCAGCACAAGATTCACCGACAGCTAACGTGCCCAAATACTCCGCAGCAAAATGGGGTTGCTGAAAGGAAAAATCGTCATCTTGCGGAGAGATGCCGAATCATGCTTCATGCCAAGAACGTGTCAGGACGTTTTTGGGCTGAGTGTATGAAAACTGCGTCACACGTGATCAATCGGTTACCACAACCAAAATTAGAGTTCATGTCACCATTTCAAAAGTTGTGGAATACTAACCCAACCGTAAGCCATTTCAGAGTTTTCGGTTGTGTATGTTATGTCTTTGTAATTGATCACTTACGCAGCAAGTTCGACAAAAAGGCTGTAAGGTGTATTTTTGTGGGGTATGACAGTGAAAGAAAAGGATGGAGATATTGTGATCCCATAACCGGACGGTGCTACACATCAAGAAATATTGTATTTGACGAAGCCTTATCTAGGTGAGCTTCACAAGAAGTTGCACTACCATATTCTAAAGATTTGGAGGATCGGCTATAAGAGAAGTTGGGGGAGCGAAGTCAAGAAGAAGACTTACGTCAATCAGAGAAGACGGAATCAAGTTCTTCAACATCCTCAAAGGAGAATAATCCATGGAAGACCGGTGTTTATCAAACAACACTAGAAGAAGTACGCCCGATCCAGATAGAGGATATCGAAGAAGAACCAATGGAACAACTTCGAAGATCAACCAGACCCAGGAAGCCAAATTCTAAGTATGCTAATACTGCCATTATGAAAGATGTGAAGGAGCCATCTAGCTTCGAGGAAGCATACGAAATTGTTGAATGGAGACGAGCAATGGAGGAAGAAATTCAAGCTTTGCAGCAGAACCAAACTTGGGAGTTGGTGCCGAAGCCTAAGGATGTCAAACATATCTCCTGCAAATGGGTTTACAAGGTCAAGACTCGACCGGACGGGTCGATTGAGAGATACAAAGCACGCTTGGTGGCTCGAGGATTCTCTCAACAGTATGGACTGGATTATGATGAGACATTCAGTCCAGTTGCCAAGATAACAACAGTTCGAGTTCTTCTAGCTCTAGCAGCCAGCAAGAGTTGGAAGATTTGGCAGATGGACGTGAAGAACGCATTTCTACACGGTGAGGTGAATCGAGAGATTTACATGGAGCAACCCATCGAATTTGAGAGCAAGGAGAAGGAAAGATATGTTTGCAAACTAAAGAAAGCTCTCTACGGACTGAAGCAAGCTCCGAGAGCTTGGTATGGCAAGATTGGTGAGTTCTTAATTCAAAGTGGATACTCTCTTGCTACTGCAGATTCTAGTTTATTTGTCAAATAGACTGGCAATAGGCTAGCAATCGTGTTAATCTATGTGGATGACTTAATCCCAACTGGAGACGATGAAGCGAAAATCCAGAGAACAAGGACAAATCTCTCGGTCAGGTTTCAAATGAAGGAGCTTGGGGAGCTCAAGCATTTTCTCGGATTGGAGGTCAACCGAAGGAAGGATGGATTGTTCCTTTGCCAAGAAAAATATGCGAAGGACATGTTGCTCAAGTACGGGATGTTCAACTGCAAGTCAATCTTAACACCGATGGAGACAAACCTGAGACTGTGTGCACATGAAGGAAAACATTTGAAAGATCCAACTATGTATCAACAACTAGTTGGAAGCTTGATCTATTTGACGATGACAAAACCAAATATTTCATTTGTGGTTGGTGTGATGAGCCGATACATGCAGACGCCAAAGAAGTCTCACTTTGAAGCAATCTAAAGGATCCTAAGGCACGTCAAGGGTACAATTAACTATGGTTTCATGTATAGGAAGGAGAAGAATGTGAGATCTATGACTATTGTGATGCTGACTATGTTGGAGATCATGACACTCGGAGGTCTACTACTAGATACATGTTTAGTCTCGGTTCATCAGCTATATCTTGGTGTAGCAAAAGAGTCAATGGTGTCACTGTAAACTACAGAGGCGGAGTACAGATCAGCAATAATGGCAACTCAGGAAAGAACGTGCCTTTTTAGTTAATGAGGGATCTACATCAATCCACAGACTACTCAGTAGCTTTACATCGCGATAATCAGTCTGCAATACGATTGGCAGATAATCTAGTTTTTCATGCTAGGACGAATCATATCGAAGTACATCATCACTTTCTACGAGAGAAAGTTCATCAGGAGTAGATCGTAATGAAGCCAATTGGGAAAAACGAACAAATAGCTGACATATTCACCAAAGCACTGAGTTCTTCAAAGTTTGTAGAATTTCAAAGTCAACTTTGACTTGTGGATAGAGAAGTTGTTGAGGGGAGTGTTAAAGTCAGCAGCTACCTACTTTAGCCACCATTTCAATAAAAACCACTTACCCAACTACAGTACCCACCAACCACAAGACTCACCAACCTTTACTGTAGTGACACTGTAGCAAACTTCCACAGTGTACACTACCACAATATCACCTATAAACAGTCCACCAAAACCTTCGGTGGACATCATCCCAGTAGCAAGAGAGAAATAAAGAAAGAGAAAAATAAATAGTGTGTTCTTGTAAAAGAGTGTAGTAGTTTGTAGTAGAGAGAGAATTTGTATTAGAGAAAGCATTGAGTGTTGTACCACTAAAGAAATAATAACGAAATACTTCTTAGTGTCTACCACTCTTCTCAACTCAACAAGTGGTATAAAAGCCACTCTCTTAATTGAACATTATTAACATTAACATGGCTCCGCCACACCTTTCGACCTAAATCCTCACGAGAATGATATTTTTGCTATGTAAACAAAGGAGAATCAACAAAAGAATAACCTACTCCAAAAACATTGGCAAACCAAATAAGTGGGGAAAAATACATTCTAACTATTTCCACGCCAATAATCTGATTTGTAAACGTTAAAGCAATAGGAAAATATATGACTAAACAGAACTTGACGTTATACTTTACTAGAACTTCACTGTAGAGCAGTTGTATGTCCTACAATGTGAAGCTTAAATCAAGAATCAGCCATTTCAGTATAAGTACTTCGAGAATCGAACTGCTGGCAGGAACAACAACTTGCTGCAACACTCGAAACGAATTGAAGAAACCAGAGACGCGGGCAGGTGAGAGTGGTCTTTAATAGTAAGGCCCGCCTTTACTATTAATCCCCGCCCAAGGATGGAGGTTCTTAGGTGTCGATGATTTGGGCTTTCTCCAGGGCTATTGATCACGATGCAAGTCAAAGTACTAATTCTCTAATTGGCAACAATCATTCATAGGAAAAAGTCTAAAAAAATAAAGGCTAAATTCGTGCATCTAGATTGCACTAGCTATAAGTGTACATGTGGTAAAGACTAGTTATTTAATGTATTTTCAACGTCTAAACGGGACAGACTGCCAATATCTACACACAACAAAGCACAAATTTTACTTGAAACGCTCAAAATATACCGTCCTCAATGCCTAGAAACTCCCATTAACGAAATTCCCCAAAGGTCTTGGTTTACTGCCATTGACTTGTAATAGCTCGACATTTTGTTTCAAATTCTGCCACATCATAAACCCAACTATTCCTCAAGCTATATGGGCCTTAAATTGGGTGGCACTTTCGATTGTGTCCACCTCAGCTCCTGCGTCTCTAGTTTTCTCCGTCCTGACCGTTTCTGACTGTTGCCCGCCTTTACTGGCGGAGCAGCGGGTAAGTGAGGGATGAAGACTCCAGTTCCAATTACCTTCATCTGTCTTGTAGAAGATTGCATAGAAGAAAGAAGCGTCATCGACTGGTTCGGATAATAATTCTGACACCCTCTTTCAGCATGTTGTTGGGAGGTTGATTCCTGGTACATATCCCTTTCCACAGAGGTCTGCGACGGAGCGCATAATATTTCCCCTTCATCTTCACCCTCATCTGAGATAAGAAGCAGAAGCCGCTTCTCTATTTCCATGAATACGGTGTCCTCTCTAGCGTCAAAGCAAGAACCCATGTCCATAGTAGAGACAGAGAAACTTGTTGAATAGTTGGAGATAGATATAACATATGAGAGAGAGAGTGAGAGAGAGAGAGAGAGAGAGAGAGGACCAAAGGAGGCGTTACTCCAAGGAGGTGTCATAAAAGGAATATATATTATAAATATATAGGAGAAAAGCTGTTGAAAGAGACTCTATATGTTCTCATATAAAAAACGTAAGAAGCAAGTTCTTTCCAAAAATGAAAATGATTCATATGTCAACTTTTACAGCCAAAGCGTGTGACCCAGGTTGGATGTACACGGCAGTAACACGGCTAAGTAATCATATTCAGCAACAGATTTGTCGTGCTGATATTAGACGTCCAATCATGCACCTGGTCGCTTATTTAAGTATAGATTCAGCAACAGACACAGATTTGTCATGCTGATACTAGACGTCCAATCATGCACCTGGTCGCTTATTTAAGTATAGATTCAGCAACAGAATACACAGATTTGTCATGGCTTATTTAAGTATAGATTCATTGTAGAAAAAGCAATAATAAAGTAATAAGCACTCTAATGGCTTCTATAATAAATGTTCAGATTCATTTTTGTAAGTAAATAGTATAGTACACATGCTTCGCAAGTGAATGCACATGTTTTAAGTTTTAAATTTTTATTGAATAGTAAAATTATATCTTAATAAATAAAATTGTATAATAAGATTGCTTAAAAGAAATGCATGAATTAATTATTATTATGTAGTTATTGTAATTGAATGTTTTTCTTATAATGATCGCCAGTGATAATCTTTTTTTAAATAAGTCTCCCAAATCTAAAATTGTTCTTAAATAAAGCTGTTAATTCTATAAGTTCTCTTAAATATGCCCCTCCAACTTGAAAGTTGTTAACTTAACTTAAATTAAATAAGTTGCATTAATCTTGCTAGCTTTTTCTTAATGTTTTCTAGATAGTTACACTTAATACCGCAACATATTGCAATAGTACTTCTCATTATAATTATTTAGTAGGGTAAATTACACTAAACCCTTATGAACTTTAAGCATGAACTTTCACCCTTATGAACATTCAAAATCACATTAAATCCCTAATGACTTTTCGCTTCAAAGAAAACCCCAATAACTTTCTAAATTTTGTAGATAACCCTATAAATTATAACAGGAAAATGGCATAAAAGACATTTTAAAAGTTATTGGGGTTTGATGTAATTAATCTAAAAGATATTGGGGCTTTCTACAAAAGTTATTAGGGGTTTAGTGTGATTTCAAAAGTTCATAGGGTTTATTCTTGCAAAATACTAAAATTTCATGGGGTTTATTGTAATTTACTTTATTTATTATTATAATTCTTAGATCAAGTAATACTATTAAAATAATTATACTATCTATATATTATAAAATATTTTAATTATGCTCTTAAATAATTTAGTACTATAAATATTTTATAAATTTTTATTATACTATCATTAACAACTAATAGTACTATTATTAATATTAAATAATTCTTTTAGAAAGGTTAGTTTTCAATCATTTCCAAGTATAGATTATTCAAGATCATGTAATAATCTTAGAGGAAATACTCTAAAAATAATATTAAATTATTTATTTAATTTATTTAACAATATAATACTAAATAAATAGTGTAATTCATAATTTATGTGATATTATTAAAATAATTACACTATTTATACAATTAAATATTTATTCTATTTATTTTATTGCTCATTGAATTATAGTATAATTCTTAATAGTATTTAGTAATATATTATTCTATTTATACTATTCTTTTAATTATTTATTTATAATTCATAAATAATTATTATAATAATTTAATTGATTATTACTAATAATTGTGTATACTTATTTTATAAATCATTTTATTGTATTATTTTTAAACAATTAATAGTTATAATATTATTGATAATTATAATTATTTAGGAAGGTGAGGAGATGCATAATTAATAAGAGGTTATATTTATTTAATGAAAGATTAATTAGAGATAATGACATAGTTAGAATTTATCAAAATTTGAGAGGGCAAAAAGAAAATTAAAAGTTTTAACACCCCAATCCTCTTTTTATAAAAGTATAGATATAGGTATAGATAGATAGATAGATAGATATATAGATGAAGTGTATCAGGTCACAGCTTGTTCAATAATTAAGCTTTTGCTTATTGTGTATCAGATCATGGCTTGTTCAATAAATTAGCTTGCCCGTTGCAGAACTTTATGTGTGATATTTTTTTTAGAAGAAGAAAATTGTCTGGTATCTTAAACGGCATAGATGTATGGATAAAGTAGTATTGGACTATAAATCTCCAGCACATTGGCAAAGGCCCCCCGCTTTTTTTTTTTTTAGTGGTGGTGGTGGTGGTTGGGGTTATGTTCCCCCCACCCCACCCAAAGTTGTGTAGAATGGATGCATCATTACAATTTAACTTGTTTGCACTCATAAGCTGCTACCTCATTTTACCAAAATCTCAAAATAATGGGTTTTGATATTATTAGCCCTCCAACATCTTTTATATTTTGAGATTAGTCCTCTAAATCTTAATATTTTTATATTTAGTCCCTCAAATCTATAAGTGCTTTGAAATTAGTCCCCTAAATCTTACAAGTGTTTTGAAATTAGTCTCCATATCTTCATATTTTCAAATTAGTCCCCAAATCTTTTAAAACTAGTCCTTGTAATTAGCACACAAGAAACTAAAATCACCATACACCCCACCCCACCCCCCCCCCAACCCAAATCCCAAAAAAAAGAACCCTCAAGTGTACGCATTTATAATTTACACACAAAGAAACCACCAACTAAATAAATCAACCAGTATTGATAAGGTGGTGGTCTCTCCGCTATCTAAATCCAATAAAATATGGGTGTTACTTTCAATTTGATAAGAAAGAAAT
Source organism: Asparagus setaceus (assembly GCA_012295165.1). NCBI lineage: Eukaryota > Viridiplantae > Streptophyta > Magnoliopsida > Asparagales > Asparagaceae > Asparagus > Asparagus setaceus. The sequence continues at coordinate 48,581,150 of CM022706.1, read as the reverse complement.
TGACAACGGTAAACAAAAACAAAGAAGAAATAGTTATGTGCTGCAGTAAGAGCATAATTAACTCGAAAACTAATATAATCCTTTAAAGACACAAGAGGAACATAAGTTGCATAGTGTCAGACGTAGTAGTAACTTATGGATTCATCAAATTATTGTTTAAACTATCTGGGTGTAGAAGAAAATTGTTTTCAAAAGAGGAGCATGGAAGCGATTTTTTCCGAATACTCGTTCCGTCACCAGAAATATTGTCGAAATGTTGTCATCAAATTATTGAAAGCAGTTCAAACATGAAAACAACAATTCATATTCCACAAAAAACCCTAAATTTCATACTTCTAGAATCTAACTTCCAGGGGATTGGAGAGAGCAACTTCTCCTCTATAAGATGTGCATTATGCAACTAGGGGAGATAAACTGCAACGTTCTATAATTCTCTAAACTAAGAGCAAGGCCCTGAAGATAAAGAAGTATGGTCTAAGTTTATAAGGGGAATTTGATCCATAACTACTGCACATAATGTACATTCAAGTCTAATTGAAACATGCTCCAATATTGTAGGACATGGACTCTCATCATTTAGAAGCCCAGCCAAAATGAGCTCATCCTAGAATGCTAGACCGGTCCACTATAATAGAAGATTACTAATCAGATATATTACCTCTAAGAAACATCAGCCATACTACCTTCTGCAATATTCACAGTGCACTTAAAGATGATGAACAAAAAACAATGAAAATGTACCAGGAAATAATGAGTCTGCGTCATGAAGTAAAATTAAGACATAAATGTAACCGTGATCTTAGTTGAAGACAGAAAATAATTAGTTGAATTTACACCTCAATGGCACAAAAACAATGGTTTTTTTATAGAATTTCCAGAATCAAGGTATCAAGCGCAAAACACTTCTACAGGCTGAACTTAATAAACCGAAAAACTATGCCAGCATAAATACCTTCTAAACAGAATGAGTTTGACAAAGTAGCTCCTCATGCAAACCCACGATACTCGTTGAGCTCATCGAATTAGTATAAACAAGGCCTTTTAAGCATCTCCGCATTTCAATTAATAGGTGAATGGTTTCTTTATAATATCTCCGAAATCTGTAGAAAGAAAAACTCAGTAACATTCTTTTGATGAGAGAAACAAGAGTAAGAGAATTGTTTACAGAACTCACATTGATGGGCATCTCAGCAATGACAATGCCACTACTCTCCTCGATTCCTTTGAGGGTTACCACTTCGCCTCCAACAACCATGTTGATGACAATTCCATCTGCAGTCCACCAGAATTACTATCCTCCCATTTTTTTCATTCTTATGTAGGAGAAATGAGCACATATATGAAAATGAATGTAGAAGATCGAAAAAGACCTGGGGCCAAACAGGTTGATATGCGCCTCAGATATGTTTCCTTCAAGCAACTCAGATGTCAGAAGGGGGGGAAAACCATGATCTCACTAAAAGAAGTGAAAGCTCTTTCAAAATAAATGCATATAGGATCCAACCCAGACCTTAATCCTACTTTAGCACACCAAAAAGCATGTTAAAGTAGCCAAAGTTAAACTTCAAGTTTCTAAAGTACGTCAGGAGCTTTTTTACTATAGCTCTTCATTTGTTTAATCTAAGTGTATTTTTCTAGAACATAACTAGATGCACTTTGCTTCTCCAATTACAGAAACAAATCTAATTCTTCAACCATGCAGTTCTTGTTTTTGGGTCTTCAAGGCCCCTCTTGACATCGCCATAAAAAACTGGAAGACATGAGCACTTTATCCATACCAGAGGTTAGAGCTAATAGGATATTATCTATTAGAAAAAGTTTCAGTGTAATACCTTCATCCTTTGCCACTTCTGCCAGGTATTATTTATATATATTACTTAACCATATCCATGAACATAACAATGCCTAAATTCTTGCCGAACCCTAGGAAAGAAAGCAATCAACAAAATGACTGAAAAGGAAATATAAACAGAATCAAGTGTGATTAAGGCCTAGTGGAAATTTCAGTTGCATCCCGTTAGCATTATCTTCCCACATTTGGTTTATGTTATGAGAAATATTGACAGCTAAAAGCAAGATAAAGATTATGAGTTAGGATTATACAACAATACCTTCTTTGTTGGAAGCTCATAGTTTATTAGAATGTGAGCAGAAACAGGTGCTTCTCCAGGAACAACGGAAGGCAAACAGGCATCTGTTACAACTATCATAGCGCACTTGTGGTCTCCATTTCCAGATTCAGAGCAATCCCCAGGAAGAACATTGATGTTCTGACTCCACTCTGAAGTTGATTGACGAAACTTTTCGAGGATTGATGCACGATCAACTTCAGCCAGATCACTGTACTGCATTTGTAAAGTACAACAATAAGCTGTAATTGAAGAATAAAAAGCATAGCCTGAAAGATCAAAACCGAAGATAATTGAAACTAACAAAGGATAAGCTAACTTAAAGTACTTTTGTTCCTTCATGTATGGGTAAATAACGAAAAACAGCTTTTTAGTTCCTTAAGAATGGTTGAAGGCCTCAAAAAGGTTGTTGCTCAAACCCAACATACAAACCTACGGCCTAAATATCTAGACTTTCCATAGAAATTTATTATAAGAAGCCAAATACTCATAGCATGCAAACACAATACACCACTTCTCTTACATTAGGACAACAATTGAAGCACTAACAATCAAAACCCTTGAGGAACAGTCATCATACCACAGAGATTTCTACTCACTCAGATTGGAGCGGTGCCATTTCCATATACCAATTTCAGGAGGTATGATCTTAGACAATAGAACATGAAGGCTATTGAAGCTGTATTTTTTGTTCTGTATGATCTTTTCTCAATAATGAATGCTTTACTATCTTTATGGGTTTTATAATATGAAATCTTTACTATCTTTATGATCCCTTCTCAACTCCATAATCCTTACTAATAATTTTTCATAGCATCCAACAACGAAAAACTGTCAAAAACCAACCAAAAGAAGCAATATAGACATAAAGATTTCACTATAAGTCATCTGATAAAATCTCCTAAACCACAAAAGGTTGTAAACTTGTATTTGTATTATATATTTTCAGTCTTACGGGCATACTTCCTTCACATAAATCTCAAGAAGCAGCACTTAATTTCCCCCCAGTCTACCTCCAACTGAAAATTATGAAGTACGCACAATTAATGATGAAAGTCATTTAGTTAAATGCAATACCTAATATGTTTTATCACAATGGAATCTAAGAAATGAAGACTCAAGGTCTTTCATCTATTAAATAACAGAAGTATTAACAATAATCAAAATAATCTCTACCAACAAATCTTAGTCACAATGAGACTGCTTAAAACTCGATCCTTCTGACATCAAACTGAATATTACAAAGCAGTGCTTTTAAGGGCATCTTGTCTGGCCACATAAGGTGCTTAAACAGGTCGTTTTGTGTGTATGCAGTTACCTGCGTATTAAATTTTCCACTTTTTTTCATTTTGTGTGCGCGCGACTTTGGGTTTGGGTTTTTTTTTTTGGGGGTCTATTCGTCCTTCTATTTTCTTATTCATCCTTCTATGTTCTCTATAAGATTAATTATTGCGTACAATAAGGGTAGACGATAAGGTTAACAACAGAAGATAAAACAGATGCTATGATTATTATGTCATTAACCAGGGTCTGTTTGGGGCTTCGTCATAGTCCCCTCAGGTGCATTTCTGACCTTGTATTCCCTCACAACCACCGATGATCACCCGACTACCACCAGCAACCATCTGAGGGTGTCACCACAGACCAACAGTGGCTGCCAGGAATGGGATGTACTTTTTGTTTTATATTTATTTTAACTACTTATTCTCTACACATTCCTTCCTGATTCTACCTATGTTGAAATCGGGTTCTTTGTATCCAATAAAGATATAATTCTTTCTTTCTTTTTTTCTTTTTTTCTTTTTTTTCTTTTTTTCCTTTTTTTATTTTATTTTATTTTTTATATTTTTTTGGGGGGGTTCATTTGGTTAGCTAGTAACTCTTTTCCCCATACTTCCTTGATTCTTTTTAGTTGAAGGAATTCATACATATTTTTTGGTATTTTGGCAAAGGTAAAAGTTGATTTTGATTTTTTTTCTCTGTTTGACTAAGTACTGATTCTCTTCCATCTCCTTGATTCTTCTTATTTTGACATGCATTTTCCTTTTCTTTTTCTCCAAAAGGTTAAAGGTTAATTTTCTCTTTTTTTGTTTCTTTTTCTTTGTTTTCTTTTCTTCTTTTATTGATTAGTAATTGAGCTCAAAATTTATCATTTTACTGCCTACTGCTTAGATTATCATGTGGTGCCAAACAAATTAACTAAAATGTGTTTATTTATCTTTCTCTTGGTATGTGCTCACGCTTCAGTGCTTCATTTTTAAGATTCAATTTTAGTGCCATTATTTTATCTATTAGTTGAATCAAAATATGTTGACATATCCACACTGTCTACGGTGCACATCATTTATAATCTTTTATGAAATTGGAAATTTTTATCTCCTTGCTTCATCGAGGCGGTCACCATCTTTTGACTCTTGCATCATGCTATATGAGACCAAAGAATACAAAGTAACAACAGAGATGAGTATCTATAGTTCTCCCTGCTAATAACAACTTCCTATGCAGAAGACCTATACAGAGAATTGTGTATACTTTGATTACCTTCCCTAGTTCTAAAGTGTTCCATCTTTCAAATTAGAAAGTAGCTATGAGAAATAGAAACAATACAAATCAAACCACAGGTACCAAATAAGATAAACTTAAGATTACCAGTGCGTAAAGAGAGATGAATGAGAGATTAGAAACAACAGAGCAAACAGCATCAAGCTCATCCCGAGAACTGCAACAGAGAACGATCGGAACTGGTGAACGCCGTGCAGCAACACCGAGAAGATCAATCAAAGTCTCCTGCAACCACAAATTGGTCAGAAAACAATGAAATTATCAAGAAAAATAACCAAATGAAATAAAACTTTAATGAATGGACAGTTGAAGTAAGACCCATTTAGCAAAATGGGATCTTTAGACAAACCCATATCTCGAAATTGATTAAAAGGGTTAGGGCCTAATGGGGTCAAAATCACGGTCATGAGAGAGTAAGAGAGAAAGAGAAACCATTTTGAATTGGAGGCGGTCGACGGCGACGTAGAAATGGCGGCCAGTGCTGGAGAAAAGAGAAGAAATTAATTTGGTCGGCTTGACTAAGGAAATTTAGAAGCAAAAATTATCAAAAATAGGGGAAAAAGAGGAGGAAAAAAAAAAGGGGGAGGTTGTTTTGGGACCTTGGATGAGAGAAAGATGGAGGAGATGGAGAAAGAAGCGCTTCGTTCATGTCGATCGCCATTTTTGATGCTCTGATGCCTGCTAAAGAGTCCCAAGAACCAAATTCTATAGCAGTGTTAACGAAATTGGAGAGGGAAAACGATAAATCACGGCATTGAAAAGGGCATTTGGAGATTAACAAATGCACACCAAACCCAACGAGGGGTGAGCACAGTTCGGTCCCGAACCGAAATAACCGACCGAACCGACCGAAATTCGGCAGTTCGGTTCGGTTTGTATTATTATTCGGGTCGGGTTGAGTTGAGGAAATTGCAGCCCGAACGGCCCGTATGGACCGAATAAGAATGGGTTATATTGGGTTTAAGTTAGTGGGTGATCGGGTTTCATTATACTGCTAGATTCCAATCTAGTTGCACTGAATCTAATCACCTAATAAATAAGATATTTTCAGTTTCCTCTAATCACGCGATTAAAAAATCACGTGATTTCATTTACCATATTTTCATAGTTACAATTATAAATTTGTCATCTTTCAATGCCTTCAGAGTTCATAGAAGTTTTTACGAATTGGGTAAGTCTCCTTAAACTTTCACCAAATCATTCAAGGGAAAAAGGAAAAGTGCTGTAAAAAGGGTAAGTATCCAGTTATCTTTCACAGAAGGCGAAGACAGATATAGTAAAATATAATGCTAAGGCCGAAATTTATCACAAGTGAACTAATCTTATGCAATTAATGGGTTCTTGGTAAGTAATTAATACAGAGATATAGGTGAGGGGTTGAATAATGTTACAATTATGTATCCTAAATTTGCCAACTAGATAAAACAATAGAACCGATTAAACCGATTCGAACCGAATAGAGTTGGTTCGGTTCGGTTCGGTTCTACCACCAAGGCCGGCGGTGTTGTTTCGGTTTGGCAAATTTTAGCCAAAACCAATCCGACTGACAGAATGTTCACCCTACCAACCCCCCTATTTTGTGTAAACCTAATTAATGTAATAATTACAAAACAAGAACCCCAGAAAGATAATTACAGAAAGGGTTATTTAGATATTAGTCCCCACGTCTTCAATAATTATTAGTCCCTCAAATCTTTGAAATTGCTCATAAGTCCTTCAAATCCCAAAGATTCTTACAATTTGATCCTCAATGACCACCCTCAGTTCATGTTTCTCCCAAAATCCCCTTTATGTTCAAAATCATTAGCTAAGTACTTTAGGGACTTATGAACAATTTCAAGGATTTGAAACATCCTTTTACTTCTCACTACAAAAAACATCCTTTTACTTTCTCTCTATTTTACTTGTGACTATCGCTAAAAAAAGACAGAAGATCTCCAAGAATCACAATACTACAAAATGCTGATGACTAACTTATTGTTGACATTGGATAGATTTGCTTCTTTAGGACTCAGTTCAATATCATTGCAACCAACCAAGAAGATTAAACTTAACCTTTAAATGTTAGTTGCTAAATTAATTCTCATCAGGAGATAGTATCAACAGGCTATGCTGTAGAAATGCAATATTGAACCAATAACTAATACCTCAGCTAAGAAACCAGAGGTCACAATTACATTTGAGTTTCCAACTGCTTTGCTTCTTTATTGACTATAAGATAAGAACAGCTCTGATCAAATATCACAAAATATTCCTTGCTCAAATTACATTACAATTTTTCAACTATAAAAAGGACAGCAAGTGCTGATGATTTGGAGAGGTCTGTCACTATACTAAACGCGTATTTTCGGAAATTTTCACATACTCATGATGCCTATACCAATACACTACACACCCTCACATTACATGATTTATTAAACAAATTAATACTTGTTACACATATACAATAAAATATAATTCTCATTTCATAAAGTCTCCGCCTTTTTCCTCGCCAAGAACATCATAAGCCGAGGAAAGAACGACTTCTTCTTCTTCCTCCTCACCTTCGCCTCTGCCACTTCTCTTTCTCCCTTGTTCTCCATTGTGTACACCTTTGCATTAGGTCCAGGATGAACAATATCAGCATCCATTAAACTCTTTGGTTCACTCTCGAAACTCCTTGCTGGGCTTTTTGGAGGCAAATTACTATTTCGAGCAGCATTACCAGCTCTCCTCCTCTGCTCATGCTCAGCTCTCCACTTCCTTAGTTCTTGCTCAACACCCAATTTCCCTTCTTTAGCTTTCTCAGCCCTCTCCAGTGCAATTCTTAAAGCTTCCTTCTTCTGATTCATCTCCACATAAGCCTCCTCTAGCTTTTGTACAGTTTTCAACTCTGACTCCTTTGCCACATTAATTTGTGAAATTGCATCAGTAACCCTCTCATTTGCGAGCTCCTCGGCCTCATGAGCTCTCTTGCTAAGACTGTAATACTCCTCCAATGGAACTGTCACTCCATCACTCAACTCCTCGCCCTCGCTCTCCTGCAAGGCTTTTATCGCTAGAAGAGCCAGCCTCTCCGATGCTTTCGCTGCCTCAGTCTCTTTGAGAGCTGCATTCAATCTTATTTCTGTTGTGCTTGCTGTTGTTTTGATTTGCTCCAACTCTTCCTTGGCTTTCTTTAGATCGTCACGTGCTGATTGAGCATCGGTTTTAGCTATGTCAGCTTCTTGTGCAGCTTCTTGAAGTAGCTTTGGAAGCTCAACCATTTTTGCTCGTGCTTCCTTCTCCTTTGTTAAAGCTAGTTGTATTTCTTCTTTTGTTCTTTCGATCTCAGCTTCGACTGATGATACGGCTATCGATGCCATTCCTTCTCTCTGTCTCATTGTAGCAAGGCCTGCTTTCTCTCTTTCAAGCTCAGCTTTGAGTGATGACTCTGCATCTTTAAGTAAATTCACCTCATTTTTAGCCTTCTCGATATTTCCCTTTACTTCCTCAAGCTCCATACTACCACTTCCAGATTCTTGATTCAGTTTAGATTCCATATAAGCAGCTAGTTCAGAATTGAGGCTAAGTAACAAAGAAGATGCCGTGTCTAATTTTTCTTTGAGATTCTTTACAGATAAGAGTTGCTCATTGAGTTTCTGGACTTCCTCTTCTGCTTGCTTCAATTCTTTCTCCCAATTCAGATAGTCCTGTTCTCTTGCCAAGGCTGCGCCAATTCGGTGCTCCTCCGCTTCAAGATGTGTAGCATGAGCAGATTCTAGAGACTCCTTTGTTGCAATGAGCTCAAGGGTTAAGTCTTCAACTGTCTTTTCAATCTCCTTACTTTTTATAATAGCTTCTCCAGCTTTCTTCATTGCATTATCCCTTTCACTAAGCAGAGAGACGTAATCCTTTTGTAGATCTTGAAGCTCTTTTTTCACAGATTTTAGTTCAACAACGGCTGCTTCGTGCCTTGCCTTGGCAACCTCTAGCTGTTGTTTAGCAGCAACACTAGCTTCATCGGCGATCCCTTGCTCCATTTCTTTGGCTCGGAGTTGAGCGAGTTCTGAATCTTGTTTAGCCTCAGCCTCTTCGGTTTGAGCTTTCTCTAGGTCCAACTTGAGCTCTTCGATGAGTATCTTGATACTATTGAGCTCCTCTAGTACCTGTGTCTTGGCAACTTCAGCAGCTTCTGATTGCTCCTTGTAGCTTGGGATTTCTTCTTGCACCTTCTCGAGTTCAATTTGGACTTGTTTGCGTCTCTGCGTGTAGGTAAATAAGTAAGAAACCTTGCAATTATGATATCACTATCATTGTAGTCCAATATCTTAGACATCAAAATTTAAGCACAGATTCATATTTCAATGTGAGGAAGGAGGGAATTACTCTACAGTTGCAAAGCAAGAGCATCCTCGAGGTTCTCTTAAAACAATAAGTGACTAGAAAGAGTTAGAGGCTAGATGCCAAGATTGGATGTAAGCCAGAGGGAATTGTGTCTGGTAATATTAACAATAGGGCCAGAGGGAATTGTGTCTGGTAATATTAACAATAGAAAGTACTCATAATACCTCATAGCCTACTGTAAATCAACTAACTCCAACAGCAGGTGAAATTCAACGGCATTACTGTTAAATTAACAACAAATAAAATGGATAAAGCAGGGTTCTACAAATTTTGTCCAACACAAATAAAAAGCTACTGAATTATGGGGAAAAGGATTATTCCTCATTGCACAGGTAAATTATAACCACAGACCCAGGTACAAAAGCACATCACATGTGCCCTACAAACACACAATACATATAATTCTCTGAAAGTTATTTGCAAATAACACCTTCTTAGCTAATATTTGCAAATATATATCTGCATCTTTTGTTATATCAAATGAAACACCTACCAAATACACCATCCACTAGGCACGAGTTGTAAAATAATTATATCACTGACCTTGATATATGTTAGTTTGGAATAACATCACTTTACGCCATATATGAAATTATGTGTATGCCAATTATTATTTGCAGACATCAACGAAACAACACCTATCAAATCCATCATTCACTTGATCAGAAATTTGAGAGTAAAATAATCGTTTGTTCTTGACCTTAGGTCATGTTGACAAAATACATTAGAAGCCTCTCTAAAAGTTACTACAGATAGTGGATAAGAGGGAATAAGAGGAACACAGATTCCGTTGGCATGTAAGTACCAGGAAGTCGGGTTGTTATCAGCACCCATCTTATTCCCATTAAAAGAAACTTCAAGAATAAACCCTTGGTCCTATTCCTTCCAGCAAATAGCAAATTCTTATCTTAAAAGAATTATATGAAAAATATTCCAAAATTTTAGTCAGAAAACATAATAAAAAAGCACTCGATACAAAAATAATTCCATAGTCAGTATGACATAAATCACCATTACCTCCAAGGCCAATGCTCTATGAGCTTTCCAATCAACAATTCCTCCAAACATCGAAACAGCCTCTTTAACAGATTCAAAAGGTGCAGTAGTATCAACAAGGCCTCTGTATGCATTTGCTTGCTTCGCATCTCCAGAAATCCCAGCATTTTGAGTATTTCTGACCTCCACTTGGTGATTATTAAGCTTTAAGGATTGTCCATTTTCAGTCTTTTTAATTTCCTCCATTACAGTACAATCGTTATTATTCTGAACCTCAACATGCCGTGCAGAACTCCCTCCGTCAAGTTGCTGAGTTGGTGGACTACTATCGACTTCTGATGACAAAAGCGTAGAATTCTCATCAGCAATATTTGTCTCATTTGAACTCACTGGTGAAACATCTGCGCTCTTGTCCGATGATGAATGAGGTAGTGAAGAGATACTAGCTTCCGATGACAAAGTTGTGGCATTTTCAGCGGTATTTCCAGTTTCTCTAGAAATCCCTGGTAAACTCGGTGAGGCCTGTTCCAATTGTGAATGAATAGAAGGACTACCATTTAAATTATGTTGTGAAATAGATGTTTCCAGTGATGGATGGTGCAATAAATTGCCAAGAACTTCAGATGAAAAAGTTCCTGCGTCTTTCGGATTCTCTGGTAAAATTGGTGAGCTCTTATCATGTGATAAATGAGGTACTTGATTACTTTGAGAAGACAAATCTGTGGAATCCTCAGATTTGGTCCCTGATGTATCTGAACCTGAGACAGCATTGCCTTGATCCACTGATGTATGAGGTAATGCAATGTTGTGAGATTCTGATGGAGACCCTTGTGCACAAAGATTCTCTGAAGAAATAGGCATTTTCTCACCTAATGATGGTGTATCCTCATTTTTATCATCAGTAATTTGGGATGTAGGAGGAGATGGGTGACTAGGAACTGAATCTGGCAAAGGATCAGAAGTCGTTTGAGAGGATTCCTCAAGTGGAAGCTCTTCTTCAGCATCCTTAAATTCCTCCATCATACAATTAGAATTTCCTGCCACAGATTCTGATAAGAAATAGGCACTCAGTAGAAAATAGATGGTAATATTAAGAAAAAATAATTACAGATACTGCAGAGATTCATGATTTATCTATCAATTCACAATCTACTATTTTTAATAATAAATATATTCAGAAGAGTAAAGTTTAGTTCTTAACAAGTTTAGTTCTTAACTTCTTATCATAGTCAATCTATGCGCCGTCCTAGCAAACATTGGCGGATCCATATACACCAAAGTGCATGACCCCACTTTGGTCAAGAAATAATAAGACCCCACATATTTAAAATTCACCATTTGAAACTATTTTGTGTATTTTGTTTTGAAGATGGTGTTGATAGAGAGTAAGTTGCGGAATAAAATGAATGATGATTGGCTCAATGATTGCTTACTGACATTACATATTAAGAAATATGTATTTGATTTTGATAGTGTTACTAATGATACGATTAGGTACTTTTTTCAAATATTAAAAATCACCGAGCAATTGTAAATCTTTTTAACTATTAATTAATAGTGACACCACTTTCCCAAAATTCTGGATCCGCCACTGCTTGCATACAGATATTTCAAATCCCAACTCAATACTCTCCAATCTGAAGAGATGTGAACGACTCGTCACTTTTCTCCAACCAAACTAGAGGTAAGCAACTAGTCCCTTTTCTTCCAAAAGTGAAACCAACAGCATGCAAAAAAAATATTCACAGAGAGGAGTAAGCCTCCTCCTACTTTACGTGTAAACCACAAAGTATGCAGTACTTCCAAATGTTTGGGCATTGTCTATGAATAACAAGTTGCAGATCAAACATCCCTCAAGTCAACTACTCAACTCATAGCACTTGCATATCTTATTTGCACTGAATATCTCATGAAAAGTTTCTAAGTAAAACATGTTTGCAACCTCTAGTCTTACTGGTGTCAATATGTTGCAGTACAATACAGCACCCATAATATATTGTTAATAAAGACATCATAGAAGTGTCAATCAGAATCAAGCAATAGGGAAGGTAAAAAGGAAAAGGGGAAATGTTAAGCCCCTCAAGGTAGTAAGGACTTGGGCAATTACTGGAGGATGACCTATTATAAGGATAATGCACTGCAAAACAATATACATAGTGGAGGATGACCTATTATAAGGCATAAGTGTCAAATTTTTTAATTATTATAAATGGAAGCCTGGTCTTACTTAATGCGTCTAATGTTCTGTACCCCTGGTTAAATGTGAAACAGAAAAGTTCAGAGTCGCTATCACATGAACAAAAAGTGTTAAAACAAAACCAAAATAGGGGAGAAGCTTTGTTAGATTATCATCAACTTCTTGTCTTACTGAATCAGGAACATTTAATGTAGATATTGATAGTTTAAATAGTCTTCAGAGAACAATATCATCTCTGAAAGATATTTCATGATATTTTATTGGTTTAAGAAGAATTCTTGAAGAACCTTCCTTTCTGGAAAGATTATGATGGGGAACGACAAGATGGAGATTCTTGATAGTAAATTATTTGGATCAAATAAAACAAAAATACAAATAATAAACTTGCACTCTTCATTTAATAATAAGAAAAGATACAAATGTAGGTCTCACAAGCGAGCACCTCACATGCCAGCACCTCACATGCCTATTACAAGCTACAATTCACATGATTTTTCACAAACATTTTTCTCTCCTCCCTCCACAAATGAAACATACAATCTTATTTATAGAAAGCCTAAGAAAATAAAAAAAATCCTAACTAATGAAGAGATAACATCAAATAGCATCCTAACCAAAAGCAGATAACATCCGATAAAATCCTAACCAAAGGAAAGGATAGAATCAAATAAAATCATAACTAATTTATCTAATCCTAATTGAATTAAATCTGATCAAATTTTCACGAAATTTTTTTTTAAAGATTCAAATCTGAATCTGTCCGGGGCAGCCCAGTAGGTCACATGGCAAAGCAGTGTCGCTCCTCCATGGGGGAGTCTGGGTTCGACTCTCATGTGCGCTATAGGCGCAATAGTTGTGATTGTTGGTGGTGTTGTTATGTGCACCAAAGGCATATTTTCCTCCCCAAAAAAATCTGAATATGTCTCAGATTGTGTGCTAACATCCTATCATCTATCTATCATGTATCCATTCACAATCAATTTCCTTGAATAAAGATCATATAGAAACAAGATATACAGCTAAGTGCATATGACCATATATGCAAATCTTGCCCCTCATTTCCATAAGGATTGTTTCTTTAGAATAATAACAAAATTGCTATGTTGCAACATTCTCTTAAAGAATGAAGTCAAAATTCATGTCTCAAAGATTTTGCTGCTATCACATTAGGATCCTTCAAATACTTCAGGCATTGTAGAGTTCACTGGTTTAAGAAGTTAATCTCTTGCCAAGAACCAAAAATGCAACTAGAGTTGGCCAAATGAGGCACGAGGACTAAGGGCAATTATGGTATCTTTGACAAACATCATGCACTTAGACTTATCCTCTATGTGATAAGAGAATACACATGAATTTAAAGGAAATTTCATAAGAGGGCTATAATCAGCAAAGGTTTATGGATAAAAGTATAGAAAGTGAGAATATGATGGATGAATGAAAATACACAAAGACATAAGATAAGACAGGAGTGCATACATGTAGTATTAGAAGTTTCCTATGTTACTTGGGTACTTCTACCATGAAGCCCGAACCCGACACGTACCCGTACCCAAACTTCATGGACACTCCTTGGAGATATGCATACATTTATTCGGACATATACTCAATTATACGATATATGTTTTAGTTTTAAACATTTGCCAAACACTATGATTTTAAAGGGTCATCTGGGTGTCTAGTTCAAAAGCGAGTAGTTTACAATTTATAATAATCAACATAACAAAAGAAAGTTAAAATGTGTTAGGAATTTTAATCCTAATATATGAATTGGAAAACAATAATGATCTCACATAAATTATTAATTTCAATATATATATATATATATATATATATATATATATATATATATATATATATATATATATATATATATATATATATATATATATATATATATATATATGTTGCCGTGTCCCCGCATTCCTACATTTTACAATTTTAGTGTCCCGTGCACCATTTAAGCAGTTTCCATGCAACTTGGGAAGTTACTCTTATTGATGACAAAGTGAGAGAGATTGGAGATAATTTTGGTCATGTGCAATAATGCTACTAAATGCACAAATTCAGAAAGGTGATAGGATTATAGCAAAGGAAGCAATGAGAATGAAAGCTAGCCTTACAAGAACTTGACTTGAGAGAATTAAGTAGGATATGATAGCGGTTGCCTTAAAAGAACAAAACCTTCAATGGAGTTGAACGGAATAAAAGAGGTCATTTAGACGACTCCAAAATTTAAGATAAAAGCTTTGCTATTGTTGTACTTAGCCCCTCCATTTCAAGATGAAACAAGAGTTGCTACACCAGCTTATGGTTGGTTTTAACTGAATCATGGACAGGTCATGCTAAATCCAATGTTAGCCTTTAGTTCACCGCCTTAACATTATAACTCCCTAGACCACAACAACCATAGCCTTAGGATCATGTGAGTTCTCTGTAAATCCTTTACGATACTTTATAATGCTCGTGCATTAAAGGTTAAAAATAAATAAGTAGTTGGAGTCTAGAACTCACTGAAATTCCAAGCAATTGTGATTCACACCCCAATGAACTGAGCTCAATTGATAGATTGGTAGAAGCTAAGAATCTTGGATAGTCTTCTTTTTTAAATTATCATAAGCTACTTAATTCGAAGATTATTGGCCAATATCTCCATTTCTAAAGCCCTGTCATTTATGTATGTATATCAGCTAAAAATATATTATGAAAGGTTTATTATTCTCCATTGATTTAGGGAGTGCCATTGTTCTTCGAAGTACTTGTACAATAGCACATAACAATCATATTCGATGTCCAAATATGCAAGAACAACTCAGGATATGTCCAGCATGATCACAGCAATCAGATCAAACAGATGGCGTTAGTGATTAACACACATGATTTTAATAGGACAGGGACTCTAGACAAAGGAGGCAAACTTTTAAAGCGAATATAATAACAAAATCATCCAAAATGTGTGACAAGTTCTTATTTTATAGACATCAAGTTGGGAGTACCGATTTGATAGAAACTCTTCGACTTGAAAGGAGGATGTAGAACAAATGTACAATGTGTCACTATAATTAAGTGGGGCTAACTTAGATTCATCTCCATTTCCTGACTACCATTTATCATGAAACTGATCTTTGGAAAGTAAAGTAATATTTCAAAAACTAATATATATAACCCAATAAATTGTAGTCAAAATGTTGCGGTCAAAGTACATTGTAATTAACAATCTATCGACATACTTTCTTCAATTTCCACACTATCGAGATGTTTTCATAACTAAGAAATCCTCACTCCCTTCCTCAAGCCAAAATAGAGGGGGAAAAAATAAAGACAAAAGTCACAACACAGGCAAATTGCTGGGTCCAGTGACATAAAACAGATTTTCTCCATTGAAGATCCATTAAAGAAGAAGTGGCCCTCAAATGTACTTTTCCATAATGTGCAGTAAATGAATCTGACGGAACTTCCAAATATATATCATGAAGATGATGCAACAAGTTCATGTACACTTTCTAATATATCCCAGAAACATTTGTCAGGTGATACGAATGACCCATATATTTAAACCATAAATCATAACCATTGGTCATCCCATCCATCAGACTTATTGCTTTGCCAATCACTACTGTGCTCCATTTTTAAGATGCGTCTCAATTTGTTTGATATGAGTTGGATAAGGACACACAGAAGGTAAATAATGAAACTACTCTAATATCAAAGTACCACCCATCTGAACATGATGCAAAAATACAAATATGGAAAACACCAACTCTCCAAAATCATGAAATGCATGTGTGAAAGAAAGAAGCATGATGTTCAAGTCCAAAGTCGAAAACTACTAAAGGACCTTCCAATGCTATCTTAAGCTACAGATTCACGAGCTAATCTCAAGAGAAGTCTACCAGACGCTGCAAAACTTGTCAGCACCCAAAATGGGAGGAAAGTTTCGGTCATTCCTCTAAATCTACAAGCATGTTATTTGACAAGTATTTCAAAAGAAAAGAGTAAGAAAAAATAAAGGAAAAGTTCAATCCAAGATAAGCATAAATTTTAAGTGGGCCTCATCAAATTCTTACACAGTACACAACTTCAGCTTAAATTCAGTAAAAAAAAATTACCATAACAGCATCACTAGTTCATCAAATCAATTCCAGGAATTTCATTACTAAAGAAACTCATGATCCATAATTAGTTCTACAATCCAAAACCAAACTCATCTAGCTATCAAAAAGAGCTCCCTTAA
Organism: Asparagus setaceus; assembly: GCA_012295165.1. Classification (NCBI taxonomy): domain Eukaryota; kingdom Viridiplantae; phylum Streptophyta; class Magnoliopsida; order Asparagales; family Asparagaceae; genus Asparagus; species Asparagus setaceus. Next base: position 48,564,670 of record CM022706.1, on the reverse strand, counting down.
CTCTTCATCAACACAAACAAGTAATTGAACCACGATTTCCATAATTACCACAAACAAACACAAGTTGCATGCATCAAATTATCTAGTATAACTTCATACCCAATAATAGAAAACCCCAGAAAACAACAGGGTCAACCCAAAATCATTTATTTCAGTGATTTCCTCCAAATATTTCTGAAAACAAAAGAACCCAAATCAATTAATCAACAGATTTCCATAATTAAACACTTCAGGCAGCTGATAAAGGACTTCAAAGACGTATAACTTTGAATACTGAAGTAACTAGAAGCAAAGAATCAACCCATGAGATGAAGTTAAAAACTCACTTGTTTCCTCAAAAATTTTGATATAAATGACAAAACTTGAATCGCTCCCTCTCTTTGTCTAATCGAGAAGAAGGAGATGATGAAGAGAGGAGGCGAAAATTAAAGATTAACACGGGGAAATCACGTGAGACGCCTTTCTCTCTCTCGCTCTCTTTTGTTCATTAAGATTTTTTTCTAAGAAAAAGAAAGTTATTATTTATTCTTTTTTCTCTTTTGTTTATCTTACGATTTAATCCCAAAATAGTTAATGCACCCAATTGTTTCACCCACTCTATATCAAACGTGGATCAATAATTTAACGGACACGTGTCGGTATTGGGATGTTTGGAAGTAGGGTGCTGATGATTTTTAATATGGAGAAGTGGGGGAATCTTGAGAGGTAGGTATTGACCTCAAGAACAAGTAGGATGGTCGGCTTGTCTTGTGTCATAAGGTCTGCATATTAATTGTTTATGCGGATTATTGCTTTTGATTTCTTTAAAATACATTTCTTTTATTTTCAGTTTTATTGTTTTGGGTGGGGGCTTTTATTTTCTTTGTGATGAAGAATTGAATATATAAGGAAATAATAGATTAAAGGATCAATTGCGAATAGACTCCATGTAGTATCACTAAATTGCGGATAGGACCTCTATAGCTCTACTGGTGCACATAGACCCAGTATTTTTTTACCCAGATGTGGATAGACCATCTCAGTGAATTTTTTTTTCTTTTACTCTTTTAAGAGTCAAAATAATTAGAAATTGGGGATCTATCTACACCAATAAAACTAAAGGGGGTTTATCCACTTTAATAAAAAAAATGGCTTCTTTTACAAGTAAAACAAAATCACTTAGGAGGGCCTATGCACACAATTAGAACTATAGGGGATCTATTCGCAATTTGGTGATAGTACAAGAGGTTTATAGGCAATTAATCCTAGATTAAAGAAAGCATCCAAGGGATTAAGTTGTGGTGCTTTATGTGTAATACAAATCCTTTCAATCAAACTATAGAAGCAACATACTCTAAAGATATGATAGTGAATAAAATTAGGGTAAATACACTTAAATACCTTTTGTTTACCCAATATTGAACATAAATACTCTCAGTTTTATATATATATATATATATATATATATATATATATATATATATATATATATATATATATATATATATATATATATATATATATATATATATATATATATATATATTGGGGTGGGGTTTTTTTTATTCGTGAAGAAAAATAGAATATCTACGGAAAATAATAGATTATAAACGAAGCATCGAGGATTGAAAGTTGTGGTGCTATCACTCATATGTGTGATATCAATTCTTCCAAGTCGACTATAGAAGCTACTGTTCTAGAGATGAAAATAAAATATATAGAATTATTCTGAATAGATTATTAGCTTCATTTATACCCACATTTTCTTAATTGAATCCGTTTGATTTTTTTCTTGCTTATAAATAATACGTATTTATTGTTTTCTAAAAGAGTATGCTTATTGTGTAACAATATCCACTTTTGATATAATTTAGCATTAACAGAACAACAAGAGCTAGGAGACCTGTCACATACCAAAATAATACTTCTAAGTTCCTTTTAAGTACAAAATTATTTCAGCTATAGTCTCATGATTAAAGCTCGAATCACCCTATATATGAAAAAAATCATGTCTCAAGTTCCATTATCATACAGATCACGAGCTAGCTCTACTAGAAAGTACTATCTGTAACAATATATGATGTATGATTCCTAACGCATAGAAATTTGTATGCGGAGTATTCAGCGCGGCAGAGGACCGTTAGGAAGATGACGAACATGGGAATTATAAAGCGGGTTGACGACAAGTCGCCAACTCACACCGACTCTTTTTTGAAACAATAAGAAAATAATTTAAATAAAAATAAAATAAAAACTTTCGCTTTCACTTTACAAAAATAAAGCTAGGCAATATTTTTGCAAAACAATAATTTCACAACGCGCATGAAAACAAGGAATGAGGAGTTGGAGCCCATGATGGGTCCTGAAATTAATACCTTTTTTGGCTCTATTTAATTATAGGGTTGGTAATGATAAGATTAGGTTTAGTTTTTGGAACTGCTATATTCTATATTATTTATTAAAAATTATTATTATTTAGAGGATATCCATTCGTAGACTCGTAACCCGACCCGTTATTTCTCTTGCGTGATGGTTGAATGCTAGTCCCATGTGGGTGAGTTTCGTTTAACAACGTTCTTGACTTGCTTAGCCCTTAAATTTAATATTTAACTTATGTTTTTAGGCTAAAAGGCCATTTTGTTCTCCGTACCGAGACTTTATACTCAAATTAGTCCCAGCACTTTTTATTTTCTCAGGTTAACTCATGTACCCCTCGTTAAATGTAATTATATTTTAACTCTCCGTTAAAATTTTTGTTAAATAAACATTCAAAAGACAATACTACCCTAATAGCTATTATGCATGAATGGTATCCTCGTGGTTATTTAGGCATTTGAATGGTTTTCTCCAAAATGAGAGAAACAGAGCCTGCAAGAAATTATTGTCAACCACTGATATATGTAGGGCTGTACAAACGGGCCGGGCAAAACCGGGGCCCGGACCCGGACCCGGGTAGGTTGGGCTGGGTCCAGGCCCGGGTCCGGGCCCGAGCGGGCCTGCCCGGCTAATTTGTTTTTTTTTTTACAATTTTATTTTTTTTTGTTAAAAACAAAATTCAAGAGTATAAATAACAATAAATTAGGCGAAATTTTGATAAAAAATCAAACATATTATTAATTATTTGTAATTATATAATTTACAAATACAAAAACATAGAAATTAAAATGATAAAAATAAATTCTTTATTAATAATCAGTTAATCACTAACAATTACAAATTTATTTTAGAATTTGTCGCATCACAATAGATGAATACATCCCAACTAGGTTGGCACCTATTCATCTATATCACTATCATTTGCAACTCTTTCCAAAATAATTTACAAATTTTCACCTAAAAAATAAAAATTACAAATTAAATACTCTTTATCTCTATCTCCTATTCCCAAATCTTGAAGTTTATCTTCAATGCTAGCCATCCGATTGATGCCTTGAGTTCTCTTCTCGTATCTCCACCAATCTTGTAGGCACATTACCGCCTGTACGGTAGACGGATCCAGCGATGTCCTGTGGTTATCGATCAAACGTCCTGATGTGCTGAAGGCGGATTCCGAAGCTACCGTCGAAACCTGCACTATTAGTAAATCACGAGCATTGATGGAAAGTATAGGATATGAAACTGTTCCATATACTCTCCACCATTGTAAAATATCGAAACTATTTTTTTGATTTTTAGTTAAAGATGCGGTTAAATATTGATCAATTTCAGAAACTTCCATTGATGATGCATATCCAAATCCAGATCCACCAGTTAGCTGAGCTATCAATAATTCCCTATCAAAACTCTTGCCTTTGCCCGACTCCGACTTGAACTTGTAGAAGCAGAAGCTATAGGCTGATGTGTCGCTACACCATATCTAGCTGCATACTCATCATATAATCTTTGAAAATAATTTCTAATAGTATTATGATGAGTAGTAGCAATAATAGTTTGACCATCATCAGTGTCTATTATTATGTTACCATACAAAGAATTTAACAAATTTTGAAGGCCAATATCCTTCATACATGGATCAATAAGAACCCCCAAACCAAAAATAATAGGAATAGGCCTAAAATACTTATTAAATTTACTTTCCATTTGAAAAATCATATCTCCAAAATAAGCATCCATACGATAATTATTAAAAAAAGTTTGAATATTTAAAACTTGTAAAGCAGCTTGAATAATAGTTGAATAATAACAACTAGATAATAGCATAGTAGCATCATAAAAAGCTTGTCACATCTCTTTTACATTATATATAACTGACCATTCATCCTCGGTTATTCCATACATACTACCGAGCTAGAACTAGAAGTATAAAAGCAATAAAATTATTTATAATTTCTTTATATTCTATTGCTACATTTAACATTGCATAGGTAGAATTCCACCTATGGTCAACATCTTTGGAATTAATCGGGTTTAAAATATTTTCTTTTACACAATTGTTTCCATCTTTTAAGTCTTTGTTCGAAGCATTAAGAGCAAAAGTTACATCCCTAACCTTTTCTATCATGGGTTTAATTTCATTAAATACACTTTGAACAATTAAATTTAAAACATGACACATACATCTAATATGGAAAATCTCACCATGACATGGCAATAACAAAGATGATCCGATATGATCTACTATATTATTATTACTTGCATTATCTAGTGAAAGAGAACATATTTTTTCGAAATTTCTAATTTTAAAAGTTCTTCTATTATTAAATTTGTTAAATTTACAATATTAATACCGGTGTGTGAATCTTCAAATGCAATAAAATTAATAACTCTTTTAAACATTTGCCAACTATCATCAATCCAGGTGCCGTGATACATAAATAACCGGTTGTGCTCTAAATGTCCAAATATCGGTTAAAGAAAATTCTGCTTTAAACTTTGAAAATAAGAAATTATTTTTGCTTGTTCCTCGTGATAATATTTCAAAATATCACGTTGACAAGATTGACGAGAAATTTTTTTAAATGTGGGATAAAAATCATCTGTAATCATATCTTCAAATTCATCATCTTCTACTAATTTAAAAGGAAGGTTTTTAAGAATAATAAACCTGATGACGCATTTCCTGGATTTAATTGCGTCATAGTTCCAACTACCGAGATTACCGGAGGATGAGGATTGGGAGAGTAAAGATTGTCGGTTATCACCTTGAGGTGTTGCCTGACCTCTGTTGTGCTTATCTAAATGGCGTTTGAGATGGTTGGTGCCGTTTTTATGATGAGCTTGGAAAATATGGCCGCACAAAGCACACTTAGCCTTCTGGGTGAGAAGCCTACGGTGTTGATCCCTAGTGACGTCTATCTTCTCGAAGAAGTTCCACACATCGGATCTCGGCCTTTTAGGAGCTCTAGGTACGGCGGAATCGTCGCCACCGGAGTCGGGATCAACATCGGTAGGAGGATTAGCTGTAGCTCCTGTAGTAGGAGTATTTGGGCTCGTTTCAACATCGGGAGTTGGCATTTGAGCTTCATAATCGGAGGAGGAGGCCATTTGATTGTAGGATTAGAGAGTAAAAGCAAGAATTAGAGAGTATTAGAGAGAAGTAGATGAGTTTTGGATGAGAAAAATAAATGAAAACCCCCCTCTATTTATAGAACCAGCCCCCTAGCCAAATGATCAAAATACCCTCAAATTTTGACCGTTTTAAGGGTATTTTAGTCAAAACAGCCAAAATGGTCGTTATTGATCATGGACCGCCGGTTTTCGTACAAGCTACCGGCAAAATAGTCACAAATGTGACCGTTTGATCGGTAGGGTTCTGGCAGGATGCCGACCAACGGTCACATTTAGACCGCTTTTGGCCACGGCCGGTCAACCAGGCCAAACGGTCACAAATGTGAACGTTTGACCAACGGGCCAAGGCCATTCCACGCCTAATGTGCCGCTTCGAGTCCGCCAGCGTCCAGTTCGCCGGACTGGCTCCGGCCCGGCCTATTTTCTGGCCGGGCCAGGCCGGGTCCGGTGCGGGCGCCAGTGAGGTAGCCCGGACCCGGGCCCGAAACCTGGCTTGGCCCGGTTTTTCCGGTCCAAGCCCAAGGCCCATTTGAACAGCCCTAGATATATGATAGTCAAGTTACCACAAGAAAACCAAGGGTACGGTCGTCAATTAACTATTCAATGTTTTTGAAACTCACTGTCAACCAATTAGCCCCTAAATATTAAACAATTCACTGGAAATCTCTGTCAACCAACCAATCGCTAAAGATTTGGAAATTTTTGAATGTTGCGTTGTCCAGGCTGTTCAGGTTCAGGCTGTTCAGGTTCGTATATGTGTATGTAATTATTTACTGAATTCACTATTTGTCTCTTGTGGTGGTAGGCTTTGTGAGCCCAAGTTTCACTGCTTTTATTTGCTGGCACAAGACCTCAGGCGGCATGCACACGTTGATGAGAAGAAAGACACAGTCAGCATGCACATGGAGATGAGAAGAAAGACATAGTTTCAGAACATGAAGAAGATAAAACTTATTGTGTACGGCATCATTACCGCTCTAGTCCTCATCACTATCTAAAAGAAAATACAAGATCATATTCTCATGTCTTTGAGGGCGATATGGTCATAAATAAGAAAATAAACATCCAATTTCTAAAGGAATATTAAAAAAGGACTTACTTTATAACTGAGGAATTGTACAAATACTAAGTTGAGAAAAAAGAAAGTACGGTGACCAATTTGAGCACGGAACCCTAGTACAGAAACCAAATTGGCCTTTTAGCTTTTTTTTTAACTTTCCTAACTTTTCGCGTGCTTTGTCCTAAACAATATTGGAAAAAGAAGAATTTCACTATGGGTCTGTTTGTTTATTTCCCTAAAAGCTAAGAAAATGAAATAAAAATGAAATGAAAACAAAGAAATAGATGTGGGGTCCACATTTACCCATTTTAAACCCATTTCACAACTTTTTGGGAGGAAATGAGTTTTGCTTCTTTTGGGGCCCACATACACTATTACTAGTCACATGGGTGGGGCTCACATTTAATACATTTCTTTGTTTTCTTCTCCAACCAAAACAAAGAAATCAAAGAAGAGGAGAAATGAGACAAGCCCACCCTCATTTCTTACATTTCCTCTTATCTTTTTTGCAAACAAACAGCCCCTATATGTCATTAATACATATGAAAATCATATATGATTAATTTATATTTTAAAATCATGTATGATATGGGTTGGGGCAACTATCTGAAATTGGGCCACTATTCAAAGGTCATTATACAAACACCTCGTTTGGTATGTGGGAATGGGATGCTCATTTCATTCATATGTTTGGTGCAATTTATAGAGAATGAAGCGGGAATGGACATATTTGGAAGTTATCTTTTTCTTTTTTATTCTCACTTAAGTGAGAAGCTCACATTCTCTACCATCTCATTAGGAATACTCATTTTTCACATAAAGTGGGAATAAAGAGAGTAAGAATGAACATTCTAGCTTCCAAAAAAAAGGTTGTATTCGGTATGAAAGAATGAGAAATAAGAATTGTCATTCCATTCTTGCTCATTGCCATGTACCAAACAAGGCCTAAAATAAGTAAGATTGAAGTACAATCCTAAGTTCGGAAGGAAGTTAAAATGACAATATAATATGTGAACAATACACGACAAAACAATAAAACACGAAACGAACATTTTATGTATATAAAAGAATCATGGCAATCTCATAACTTTGATGCCTGGAAAAGTAAATGTTTGCAGCAAGTGTTCAAAATTTATCCAAATACTAAAACAATTGGAGATTACACTATTCAAATCTACAGTGCAATCCCAAATTAGATTAGTGTATAGATAATAGATAAAGATAAATAGATAAAATAAAAATGGTAGCTATACTCTTTAACCTAGCTTTATAGTCCAGGTCAAAGAGAAAAAAAAACAAAAGCAAAGAGTACAATACTACACTGCAACCCACTAGCCAATAAAAGTTCTCTCTCTTTTTTTTTATTTTTGGTGATTTTCCATCAAACTCCACAGTTTCCCACAATTTATTCTTGAGCCCACCCACACACGAAGTGTGTTTCTTGCCTATAAACCCCAAGTTATAAACCCTAAGTTTTATGCTATTTATTTTTAAACTCACACACTTCCAAAGTTTTGTTATCCTTACAATTTTTTTGCCTATAAATCCAAAGTTTTACCCTCATTTATTAGTAAATCCATCAACTTTCAAAATCACACTCTTAGATCTAAAATACAAACTGGTTACTTTTTGTCTTTTACCACATCAATGTCACAATATTGCAAATTGTAGATGATTTTTTTTTTGTATAAACAAAAGTCTTAGCCCATTTTATACAATTTCTCGGCTTTGCAAATTGTTGATGGGTATTTTCCTATAAATCCAAAGTTTTGTCCTTATTTAGTTTTAAGTCCACCCACTTACGAAAAGGGTTATCTACCTATAAACCCAAAGTATTACTCACATTCATTTAATTTTAAATCGATCAAATTCTAAAGTTATCCTTAAACACAAAATTCTAAACCAAATTAATTTTAAAATACCTTTATATTTCAATAATTTATCATGCAGTGGAAGTTGCTATATTTTTGTTGCAACATGCTTTTTGGTTCTAAATGGTTAGGTATATAGTGTAATTTTAAACTAAATACTTAAGCCTTTATTTTTGACTTTTCTATACTAATGTCGCGATAATGCATGTATCAATTTTGCTCGTTAGTTGCTGCAACAAACAAAACAAAACAGTAAATCCTTAGATGTTTGAATCCATCAAAATCAGCATATTGTATATAAGTTCAAAACAAGTAGTTTTCAATTTATAATAATCATCATAACAAAAGAAAGTCATTATTTTTGGCTTTTCTATACTAATGTCATGGCAATGCACGTATAAAGTTTGCTCATTAGTTGCTACAAATAAACACAACAAAACAGTACAATCTTAGATGTTTGAATCCATCAAATAATTCCAAAAATCATTGTAAGATGTTTGAATCCATCATAATTCCAAAAATCATCATAAGATATATAAATCTTGTCACAAGAAGAGGAATATATGGCAGCTTGTGAAATTGAAAATTTTATCGGCTACTCTATTAGAGTACTATGGTTCCTAAATCGCATAAATAATCCTAGAAAAATTAGAATAATTACATGGATTTGTATACTGTATTTATTATTTTTACAGAAAATTTTAAGATTATCAATAAAGCTAATTAGTCGGTACTAGACTAATCTTCTAGTTAACTTAATTAATAAAACAATTGTCTCCATTTGGACTTCCAAGGGATGAGCTGGTTCATGGGGGCATAAGGATGAAGAAGTGCCATACACTGTTAGTCTTAGTCCCACATTTAGTTATTATGTTCTGTTAACATTAAAACATGTTTAGGTAAGGGCTAATGACGATCAACGGATAGAAAAATGAATGGTAGAAAGACCAAGTAACCCTTGATTACCATGCTCATTCCCATATACCAAACAAGACTTAAAATAAGTAAGATTTAAGTACAATTCTAAGTTCGGAATGAAGTTAAAATGACAATATAATATGTGAACAATACACGATAAAAAAATAAAACATGAAACGAACATTTTGTGTATATAAAAATTTGTGGCAATCTCATAACTTTGATGCCTAGAAAAGTAAATGTAGATTGGTACATAGATAATAGATAAAGATAAACAGATAAATAAATAAAATGAATATGGTAGTTATACTCCTTAACCTGGTTTTATAGTTCAGGTCAAAGAGAAGAAAACAAAGCAAAGAGTACAATACTACAGTGCACCTCACTAGCCAATAAAAGTTATTTTTTTGTGGTAATTTTCCCTCAAACTTCAAAGTTTCACTCAATTTATTCTTGAGCCCACCCGCACACGAAGTTATGTTTCTTGCCTATAAACCCAAAGTTTTATCCTATTTGTTTTTAAACTCACACACTTTCAAAGTTTTGTTACCCTTACAATTTATTTGGCTACAAATACAAAGTTTTACCCTCATTTATTATTAAATCCATCCACTTTTAAAATCACACTCTTAGATCTAAAATACAAAATGGTTACTTTTTGTCTTTTACCACATCAATGTAGCAGCATTGCAAATTGTAGATGAGTTTTATTATTATTATTATTATTATTTTGTATAAACAAAAGTACTCTTAGCCCAATTTATTTTTAAACTCACCTACTTCTCCAATGGTGTCTTTTGCCTACAAATTCAAAATCTTGCCCTCATTTACTTTTAACCGCTTGCTTTTAAAATCACTCTGAAACCTAATATGCTTCATTGGATTAATTTTAAATCACTTTGCATTTTAATAGTTTGATATACAATATAAGTTATTATATTTTGTAGTTTCTTGCTATATTTTTGTTATATACCATTAGATATGATGTACTTTTAAACCAATTGCTTAAACTGTGTTTTCCCTTTTCATCCAATTTCTCAGCTTTGCAAATTGTTGATGTGTTTTTCCCTATAAACCCAAAGCTTTATCCTCATTTATTTTAAGTCCACCCACTTACAAAAATGGTTTTCTACCGATAAACCCAAAGTATTACCAACATTCATTTATTTTAAATCGATCAACTTCTGAAGGTATCCTTAAACACAAAATACTACGTAATTTAATTTTTAAAACAACTTTATATTTCAATAATTTGTTATGCGGTGTAAGTTGCTATAATTTTGTTACAACATGCTTTTTGTTCTACATGGTTAGATGTACAGTGTAATTTTAAACTAAGTACTTAAGCCGTTATTTTTGGCTTTTCTATACTAACGTCACGGCAATGCACTTATCAATTTTGTTCGTTAGTAGCTACAACGAACACAACAAAACAGTAAAATCTTAGATGTTTAAATCCATCAAATAATGCCAAAATCATCATGAGATGTTTGAATCCATCAAATAATTTCAAAAATCATCATGAGATGTTTGAATCCATCAAATAATTTCAAAAATCATCATAAGATGTTTGAATCCATCAAATAATGCCAAAATCATCATGAGATGTTTGAATCCATCAAATAATGCCAAAATCATCATGAGATGTTTGAATCCATCAAATAATTTCAAAAATCATCATGAGATGTTTGAATCCATCAAATAATTTCAAAAATCATCATGAGATGTTTGAATCCATCAAATAATGCCAAAATCATCATGAGATGTTTGAATCCATCAAATAATTTCAAAAATCATCATAAGGTATATAAATCTTGTCACAAGGAGAGGAATATATGGCTGCTTGTGAAACTTGAAAATTTTATTGGCCACTCTGTTACAGTATGATGGTTCCTATATCACATAAATAATTCTAGAAAAATTAAAATAATTACGTGGACTTGTATACCATATTTATTACTTTTAGAGAAAATTTTAAGATTATCAATATAGCTAATTAGTTGGTACGAGACTAATTTTCTAGTTAACTTAATTAATAAAACAATTGTCTCTATATGGGTTTCCAAGGGATGAGGTGGTTCATTGGGGCATAAGGATGAAGAAGTGCCATACACCGTTAGTCTTAGTCCACATTTAGTTATTATGTTATGTTAACATTAAAACATGTTTAGGTAAGGGCTAATGATGATTAACGAGACAGAAAAATGAATGCCCCCCACCCCCAAAAAAAAAACCCTTTATCCCACGTTGGTTTAGCGTGTAAAGAGAAAAAAAATTGGAAGGATAAATATTTGTTTAGCATGTAAATGTGGTTGTATGTGTAATGAGAGAGTGAGAGAGTGGGTTTATTTAAAATTAATTGTGAGAAATTAGAGCAAAATTCAAAATGAAGGAAAAACATGGATGAAGGTGTTCTAAGTTTTGAATTAGTTAAAAAAAAAAGTAGTAATCTTGCAATAAATTTATAAGGTAATATGGTATATGTTTTGCATAATTCATGCATGGGTCATCTTAAGCAAATAGGCCAATGACTCATTTTACTGATAAAGATGCTATGATATAAAAACTTTTCTAGTTTTCCTTTCAGAAGGTGGAATTTACTCTTGAGATCAAAAGAAAGAATACCTATTGTACTGTACTGTTCATGTTTTATATTCAACCTTACCTCACTACCAACCAATTTAAAATTTTCACTTTGGGAGCAAATGGAGCCTACCACAAGGCACTATAATCAACTCTAGGGCCACCAATACCATCCACCAAGTATTTATAAGATGCCTTAGCAGAAAAGGACCCATTAAACTCTCATTTCCAAATTCTAACATCGTTTGATAAATATGAAGGAATCAAGCAGGTCCAGTAAATTTATATCTTGATACACCAAATTGCCAGGAAGTAGCATAATAAAAGAATTCTCCTACTTCAATTTCCATTTATATATAATTTCTCTGATCAAGAACTGTAGGCCAAGGTTAGGAAGCTAAAGCAAAAAGATCTAGATAAGTGGCGGACCAGCTGTAATCCCCAATCTATGTATCTATCCAAAAAAATATTCTATCCCCCACTCCAAAATCGGTTCTTGAACTAAGCAAAAACTAGTGTAGAGTTTTCACAATATTTCTCTCAATAGACAGAAAGCCCTACAAGATTATAAGAAACTTCTATAAAATTCTTTGTATGAATAATTACTCCATAAAACTTGTTTCCACATCATTTCATAAGGCTGAAACCACTTCCGAATCCATTTTCTCGAAAGAGCTATATTCATGGACGTTAAAAGTCCAACACTCATGGCTCTCCATGCTCTTTAGGCTAATAAACTTCCGCCATGCTACAAGATTTGAAAACCATGGTTATCAGATGAACCACTACAGAAAAATCATCTTCTTATCTGGTCAAGTTTTGCAGAAACCCGACAGAATCGTATAGAAAGACATCCACATATGAATTTATTAAGGTGAATTCTTGTTTCTCAATGAACACTCCATGAACATTTTATGAAGGTGAGCTTTTGTTTCTCAATGAACTATTCACGGAGGTATGTATGTCCCAAGAAGCATACCGTCAGTCATTACTATGTGAAAAAATTGGAAACTAAAACAAGTACCAAGATGATGTTAATATGCTCATTAGTATTCTTCCAAAATTTTGAAATCTTAAGTTGATATAATATGCCTTGACAAGAACAACTAGACTCAATTTCTATAAATACACGAATATCTTTTGTGCATGTATGTGCATATCTATATATAAGAAATAAACTGAACAGAACAAAATTTCCTGTGCTAATTTTAGATCTCTTATCTGCTGCAAAATAAAGGGCAATCATCTATGCATCTCAGCCTTGGACAGAAATTGATAGACTTATAAACTTATACTACTGGTGGTATGAAAAACATGACGAGAAATAAAGTGCTCAAATAGAAAACTTCACTCACAAACATGATAAACCCTTTAGCTACCGGAGTTATATGACAAATAGTATATACAGAAAGAACAGGAACGAAGTTAACTCTTCACCAACTCTATTATGCTCATGTAGCTCCTACAATGGAGAGAAAGCTCCATTTGATTATGCGCAAGAAAAGTAAGATAATGAATAAAATCGCTTCACTGTTTTCTTGTGCCACTTCAGTTAAAAATTAAAGTCAACCTAGGCATTTTGCAAATTGCAATTCAATGTTAGTAACTTCATCTCAATAAACAGCAACCAGTAGTCAATCAAACAGACTTTAGTTTGATATTTTGTAGTTTCTTGCTATATTTTTGTTATATACCATTAGATATGATGTACTTTTAAACCAATTGCTTAAACTGTGTTTTCCTTTTCATCCAATTTCTCAGCTTTGCAAATTGTTGATGTGTTTTTCCCTATAAACCCAAAGTTTTATCCTATTTGTTTTAAACTCACACACTTTCAAAGTTTTGTTACCCTTACAATTTATTTGGCTACAAATACAAAGTTTTACCCTCATTTATTATTAAATCCATCCACTTTTAAAATCACACTCTTAGATCTAAAATACAAAATGGTTACTTTTTGTCTTTTATCACATCAATGTAGCAGCATTGCAAATTGTAGATGAGTTTTATTATTATTATTATTATTATTTTGTATAAACAAAAGTACTCTTAGCCCAATTTATTTTAAACTCACACACTTTCAAAGTTTTGTTACCCTTACAATTTATTTGGCTACAAATACAAAGTTTTACCCTCATTTATTATTAAATCCATCCACTTTTAAAATCACACTCTTAGATCTAAAATACAAAATGGTTACTTTTGTCTTTTACCACATCAATGTCACAATATTGCAAATTGTAGATGATTTTTTTGTATAAACAAAAGTCTTAGCCCATTTTATACAATTTCTCGGCTTTGCAAATTGTTGATGGGTATTTTCCTATAAATCCAAAGTTTTACCCTCATTTATTAGTAAATCCATCAACTTTCAAAATCACACTCTTAGATCTAAAATACAAACTGGTTACTTTTGTCTTTTACCACATCAATGTCACAATATTGCAAATTGTAGATGATTTTTTTGTATAAACAAAAGTCTTAGCCCATTTTATACAATTTCTCGGCTTTGCAAATTGTTGATGGGTATTTTCCTATAAATCCAAAGTTTTGTTATCCTTACAATTTTTTGCCTATAAATCCAAAGTTTTACCCTCATTTATTAGTAAATCCATCAACTTTCAAAATCACACTCTTAGATCTAAAATACAAACTGGTTACTTTTGTCTTTTACCACATCAATGTCACAATATTGCAAATTGTAGATGAGTTTTATTATTATTATTATTATTATTTTGTATAAACAAAAGTCTTAGCCCATTTTATACAATTTCTCGGCTTTGCAAATTGTTGATGGGTATTTTCCTATAAATCCAAAGTTTTGTTATCCTTACAATTTTTTGCCTATAAATCCAAAGTTTTACCCTCATTTATTAGTAAATCCATCAACTTTCAAAATCACACTCTTAGATCTAAAATACAAACTGGTTACTTTTGTCTTTTACCACATCAATGTCACAATATTGCAAATTGTAGATGAGTTTTATTATTATTATTATTATTATTATTATTATTATTATTATTATTATTATTATTATTATTATTATTATTATTATTATTATTATTATTATTATTATTATTTTGTATAAACAAAAGTCTTAGCCCATTTTATACAATTTCTCGGCTTTGCAAATTGTTGATGGGTATTTTCCTATAAATCCAAAGTTTTACCCTCATTTATTAGTAAATCCATCAACTTTCAAAATCACACTCTTAGATCTAAAATACAAACTGGTTACTTTTGTCTTTTACCACATCAATGTCACAATATTGCAAATTGTAGATGATTTTTTTGTATAAACAAAAGTCTTAGCCCATTTTATACAATTTCTCGGCTTTGCAAATTGTTGATGGGTATTTTCCTATAAATCCAAAGTTTTACCCTCATTTATTAGTAAATCCATCAACTTTCAAAATCACACTCTTAGATCTAAAATACAAACTGGTTACTTTTGTCTTTTACCACATCAATGTCACAATATTGCAAATTGTAGATGATTTTTTTGTATAAACAAAAGTCTTAGCCCATTTTATACAATTTCTCGGCTTTGCAAATTGTTGATGGGTATTTTCCTATAAATCCAAAGTTTTGTTATCCTTACAATTTTTTGCCTATAAATCCAAAGTTTTGTTATCCTTACAATTTTTTGCCTATAAATCCAAAGTTTTGTTATCCTTACAATTTTTTGCCTATAAATCCAAAGTTTTGTTATCCTTACAATTTTTTGCCTATAAATCCAAAGTTTTACCCTCATTTATTAGTAAATCCATCAACTTTCAAAATCACACTCTTAGATCTAAAATACAAACTGGTTACTTTTGTCTTTTACCACATCAATGTCACAATATTGCAAATTGTAGATGATTTTTTTGTATAAACAAAAGTCTTAGCCCATTTTATACAATTTCTCGGCTTTGCAAATTGTTGATGGGTATTTTCCTATAAATCCAAAGTTTTGTTATCCTTACAATTTTTTGCCTATAAATCCAAAGTTTTACCCTCATTTATTAGTAAATCCATCAACTTTCAAAATCACACTCTTAGATCTAAAATACAAACTGGTTACTTTTGTCTTTTACCACATCAATGTCACAATATTGCAAATTGTAGATGAGTTTTATTATTATTATTTTGTATAAACAAAAGTCTTAGCCCATTTTATACAATTTCTCGGCTTTGCAAATTGTTGATGGGTATTTTCCTATAAATCCAAAGTTTTGTTACCCTTACAATTTATTTGGCTACAAATACAAAGTTTTACCCTCATTTATTATTAAATCCATCCACTTTTAAAATCACACTCTTAGATCTAAAATACAAAATGGTTACTTTTTGTCTTTTATCACATCAATGTAGCAGCATTGCAAATTGTAGATGAGTTTTATTATTATTATTATTATTATTTTGTATAAACAAAAGTCTTAGCCCATTTTATACAATTTCTCGGCTTTGCAAATTGTTGATGGGTATTTTCCTATAAATCCAAAGTTTTACCCTCATTTATTAGTAAATCCATCAACTTTCAAAATCACACTCTTAGATCTAAAATACAAAATGGTTACTTTTTGTCTTTTATCACATCAATGTAGCAGCATTGCAAATTGTAGATGATTTTTTTGTATAAACAAAAGTCTTAGCCCATTTTATACAATTTCTCGGCTTTGCAAATTGTTGATGGGTATTTTCCTATAAATCCAAAGTTTTACCCTCATTTATTAGTAAATCCATCAACTTTCAAAATCACACTCTTAGATCTAAAATACAAAATGGTTACTTTTTGTCTTTTATCACATCAATGTAGCAGCATTGCAAATTGTAGATGATTTTTTTGTATAAACAAAAGTCTTAGCCCATTTTATACAATTTCTCGGCTTTGCAAATTGTTGATGGGTATTTTCCTATAAATCCAAAGTTTTGTTATCCTTACAATTTTTTGCCTATAAATCCAAAGTTTTACCCTCATTTATTATTAAATCCATCCACTTTTAAAATCACACTCTTAGATCTAAAATACAAAATGGTTACTTTTTGTCTTTTATCACATCAATGTAGCAGCATTGCAAATTGTAGATGATTTTTTTGTATAAACAAAAGTCTTAGCCCATTTTATACAATTTCTCGGCTTTGCAAATTGTTGATGGGTATTTTCCTATAAATCCAAAGTTTTGTTACCCTTACAATTTATTTGGCTACAAATACAAAGTTTTACCCTCATTTATTAGTAAATCCATCAACTTTCAAAATCACACTCTTAGATCTAAAATACAAAATGGTTACTTTTTGTCTTTTACCACATCAATGTCACAATATTGCAAATTGTAGATGATTTTTTTGTATAAACAAAAGTCTTAGCCCATTTTATACAATTTCTCGGCTTTGCAAATTGTTGATGGGTATTTTCCTATAAATCCAAAGTTTTACCCTCATTTATTAGTAAATCCATCAACTTTCAAAATCACACTCTTAGATCTAAAATACAAAATGGTTACTTTTTGTCTTTTATCACATCAATGTAGCAGCATTGCAAATTGTAGATGATTTTTTTGTATAAACAAAAGTCTTAGCCCATTTTATACAATTTCTCGGCTTTGCAAATTGTTGATGGGTATTTTCCTATAAATCCAAAGTTTTGTCCTTATTTAGTTTTAAGTCCACCCACTTACGAAAAGGGTTATCTACCTATAAACCCAAAGTATTACTCACATTCATTTAATTTTAAATCGATCAAATTCTAAAGTTATCCTTAAACACAAAATACTAAACCAAATTAATTTTTAAAATACCTTTATATTTCAATAATTTATCATGCAGTGGAAGTTGCTATATTTTTGTTGCAACATGCTTTTTGGTTCTAAATGGTTAGGTATATAGTGTAATTTTAAACTAAATACTTAAGCCTTTATTTTTGACTTTTCTATACTAATGTCATGGCAATGCACGTATAAAGTTTGCTCATTAGTTGCTACAACGAACACAACAAAACAGTAAAATCTTAGATGTTTAAATCCATCAAATAATGCCAAAATCATCATGAGATGTTTGAATCCATCAAATAATTTCAAAAATCATCATAAGGTATATAAATCTTGTCACAAGGAGAGGAATATATGGCTGCTTGTGAAACTTGAAAATTTTATTGGCCACTCTGTTACAGTATGATGGTTCCTATATCACATAAATAATTCTAGAAAAATTAAAATAATTACGTGGACTTGTATACCATATTTATTACTTTTTAGAAAATTTTAAGATTATCAATATAGCTAATTAGTTGGTACGAGACTAATTTTCTAGTTAACTTAATTAATAAAACAATTGTCTCTATATGGGTTTCCAAGGGATGAGGTGGTTCATTGGGGCATAAGGATGAAGAAGTGCCATACACTGTTAGTCTTAGTCCCACATTTAGTTATTATGTTCTGTTAACATTAAAACATGTTTAGGTAAGGGCTAATGACGATCAACGGGATAGAAAAATGAATGGTAGAAAGACCAAGTAACCCTTGATTACCATGCTCATTCCCATATACCAAACAAGACTTAAAATAAGTAAGATTTAAGTACAATTCTAAGTTCGAATGAAGTTAAAATGACAATATAATATGTGAACAATACGATAAAAAAATAAAACATGAAACGAACATTTTGTGTGTATAAAATTTGTGGCAATCTCATAACTTTGATGCCTAGAAAAGTAAATGTAGATTGGTACATAGATAATAGATAAAGATAAACAGATAAATAAATAAAATGAATATGGTAGTTATACTCCTTAACCTGGTTTTATAGTTCAGGTCAAAGAGAAGAAAACAAAGCAAAGAGTACAATACTACAGTGCACCTCACTAGCCAATAAAAGTTATTTTTGTGGTAATTTTCCCTCAAACTTCAAAGTTTCACTCAATTTATTCTTGAGCCCACCCGCACACGAAGTTATGTTTCTTGCCTATAAACCCAAAGCTTTATCCTATTTGTTTTAAACTCACACACTTTCAAAGTTTTGTTACCCTTACAATTTATTTGGCTACAAATACAAAGTTTTACCCTCATTTATTATTAAATCCATCCACTTTTAAAATCACACTCTTAGATCTAAAATACAAAATGGTTACTTTTTGTCTTTTATCACATCAATGTAGCAGCATTGCAAATTGTAGATGAGTTTTATTATTATTATTATTATTATTTTGTATAAACAAAAGTACTCTTAGCCCAATTTATTTTAAACTCACCTACTTCTCCAATGGTGTCTTTTGCCTACAAATTCAAAATCTTGCCCTCATTTACTTTTAACCGGCTTGCTTTTAAAATCACTCTGAAACCTAATATGCTTCATTGGATTAATTTTAAATCACTTTGCATTTTAATAGTTTGATATACAATATAAGTTATTATATTTTGTAGTTTCTTGCTATATTTTGTTATATACCATTAGATATGATGTACTTTTAAACCAATTGCTTAAACTGTGTTTTTCCCTTTTCATCCAATTTCTCAGCTTTGCAAATTGTTGATGTGTTTTTCCCTATAAACCCAAAGCTTTATCCTCATTTATTTTAAGTCCACCCACTTACAAAAATGGTTTTCTACCGATAAACCCAAAGTATTACCAACATTCATTTATTTTAAATCGATCAACTTCTGAAGGTATCCTTAAACACAAAATACTACGCCAATTTAATTTTTAAAACAACTTTATATTTCTATAATTTTGTTATGCGGTGTAAGTTGCTATAATTTTGTTACAACATGCTTTTTTTGTTCTACATGGTTAGATGTACAGTGTAATTTTAAACTAAGTACTTAAGCCGTTATTTTTTGGCTTTTCTATACTAACGTCACGGCAATGCACTTATCAATTTTGTTCGTTAGTAGCTACAACGAACACAACAAAACAGTAAAATCTTAGATGTTTAAATCCATCAAATAATGCCAAAATCATCATGAGATGTTTGAATCCATCAAATAATTTCAAAAATCATCATAAGGTATATAAATCTTGTCACAAGGAGAGGAATATATGGCTGCTTGTGAAACTTGAAAATTTTACTGGCCACTCTGTTACAGTATGATGGTTCCTATATCACATAAA
The DNA here is from genome assembly GCA_012295165.1 of Asparagus setaceus. Classification (NCBI taxonomy): domain Eukaryota; kingdom Viridiplantae; phylum Streptophyta; class Magnoliopsida; order Asparagales; family Asparagaceae; genus Asparagus; species Asparagus setaceus. The sequence continues at coordinate 48,544,659 of CM022706.1, read as the reverse complement.
TAATTCTAGAAAAATTAAAATAATTACGTGGACTTGTATACCATATTTATTACTTTTAGAGAAAATTTTAAGATTATCAATATAGCTAATTAGTTGGTACGAGACTAATTTTCTAGTTAACTTAATTAATAAAAACAATTGTCTCTATATGGGTTTCCAAGGGATGAGGTGGTTCATTGGGGCATAAGGATGAAGAAGTGCCATACACCGTTAGTCTTAGTCCACATTTAGTTTTTATGTTATGTTAACATTAAAACATGTTTAGGTAAGGGCTAATGATGATTAACGAGACAGAAAAATGAATGCCCCCACCCCAAAAAAACCCTTTATCCCACGTTGGTTTAGCATGTAAAGAGAAAAAAATTGGAAGGATAAATATTTGTTTAGCATGTAAATGTGGTTGTATGTGTAATGAGAGGGTGAGAGAGTGGGTTTATTTAAAATTAATTGTGAGAAATTAGAGCAAAACTCAAAATGAAGGAAAAACATGGATGAAGGTGTTCTAAGTTTTGAATTAGTTAAAAAAGTAGTAATCTTGCAATAAATTTATAAGGTAATATGGTATATGTTTTGCATAATTCATGCATGGGTCATCTTAAGCAAATAGGCCAATGACTCATTTTACTGATAAAGATGCTATGATATAAAAACTTTTCTAGTTTTCCTTTCAGAAGGTGGAATTTACTCTTGAGATCAAAAGAAAGAATACCTATTGTACTGTTCATGTTTTATATTCAATCTTACCTCACTACCAACCAATTTAAAATTTTCACTTTGGGAGCAAATGGAGCCTACCACAAGGCACTATAATCAACTCTAGGGCCACCAATACCATCCACCAAGTATTTATAAGATGCTTTAGCAGAAAAAGACCCATTAAACTCTCATTTCCAAATTCTAACATCGTTTGATAAATATGAAGGAATCAAGCAGGTCCAGTAAATTTATATCTTGATACACCAAATTGCCAGGAAGTAGCATAATAAAAGAATTCTCCTACTTCAATTTCCATTTATATATAATTTCTCTGATCAAGAACTGTAGGCCAAGGATAGGAAGCTAAAGCAAAAAGATCTAGATAAGTGGCGGACCAGCTATAATCCCCAATCTATGTATCTATCCAAAAAAATATTCTATCCCCCACTCCAAAATCAGTTCTTGAACTAAAAGCAAAAACTAGTGTAGAGTTTTCACAATATTTCTCTCAATAGACAGAAAGCCCTACAAGATTATAAGAAACTTCTATAAAATTCTTTGTATGAATAATTACTCCATAAAACTTGTTTCCACATCATTTCATAAGGCTGAGACCACTTCCGAATCCATTTTCTCGAAAGAGCTATATTCATGGACGTTAAAAGTCCAACACTCATGGCTCTCCACGCTCTTTAGGCTAATAAACTTCCGCCATGCTACAAGATTTGAAAACCATGGTTATCAGATGAACCACTACAGAAAAATCATCTTCTTATCTGGTCAAGTTTTGCAGAAACCCGACAGGGAATCGTATAGAAAGACATCCACATATGAATTTATTAAGGTGAATTCTTGTTTCTCAATGAACACTCCATGAACATTTTATGAAGGTGAGCTTTTGTTTCTCAATGAACTATTCACGGAGGTATGTATGTCCCAAGAAGCATACCGAATTCGAGTCATTTACTATGTGAAAAAAAATTGGAAACTAAAACAAGTACCAAGATGATGTTAATATGCTCATTAGTATTCTTCCAAAAATTTTGAAATCTTAAGTTGATATAATATGCCTTGACAAGAACAACTAGACTCAATTTCTATAAATACACGAATATCTTTTGTGCATGTATGTGCGCATATCTATATATAAGAAATAAACTGAACAGAACAAAATTTCCTGTGCTAATTTTAGATCTCTTATCTGCTGCAAAAATAAAGGGCAATCATCTATGCATCTCAGCCTTGGACAGAAATTGATAGACTTATAAACTTATACTACTGGTCGGTATGAAAAACATGACGTAGAAATAAAGTGCTCAAATAGAAAACTTCACTCACAAACATGATAAACCCTTTAGCTACCGGAGTTATATGACAAATAGTATATACAGAAAGAACAGGAACGAAGTTAACTCTTCACCAACTCTATTATGCTCATGTAGCTCCTACAATGGAGAGAAAGCTCCATTTGATTATGCGCAAGAAAAGTAAGATAATGAATAAAATCGCTTCACTGTTTTCTTGTGCCACTTCAGTTAAAAAATTAAAGTCAACCTAGGCATTTTGCAAATTGCAATTCAATGTTAGTAACTTCATCTCAATAAACAGCAACCAGTAGTCAATCAAACAGACTTTAGTTTGATATTTTGTAGTTGAACAGATTAACTCCAGCAAATTTCTGTTAAGTAAAAACAAAAGTAACATTGTTTTAACTCGAAAACATGAATATGTCAGTCTAATGTCAGTTTACTAGTTATCTATCAAATAAAAAAACTGTCAAGTGTGATATGCAAACCTTGCTATTCTAAGCATATTAGCCCGCCTCAAAGAACATAATCATAATGCTCAACATCATTCATAGATTTACAGACTATTATGCATGGTATCATCAAGATACTTATCAAAATCTAAAGCTGCCACTAGTCTTAAATATCAAATAAGATCAGAAAAAGTTTCCATGAAATTATATAAGATAGGTGGACACATAAATCGAACTCGTGTCTACTAAACCATAAAAACATAGAAACGTCAAATTTCTCTTAAAAGATTATCACACTTGTACACGTGAAAAAAATCCTCATAACATCTTCCTTACACTAATTTTATTATAGATTTCGATGCCAAATACAACTTATAAGTATTTATATGGAAGGGATCTCACTTTGTGTCAAATTTCAAAGCTTGGAAGGCTTGGGGAATATATCTGGTGTGAACTTTTGAGCCGCACTCAAGCTGCCTTTGATCTTCATAGCACCTCTGCACCCAAAAAAACAAAATAACATAAAAAATTCCTAATTAAAAAAAAAAAGGAAGGCCAGTTCACTGGGCAATGTATGGGATTGGGGTTAGAGGTGGAGAAGGTATCTACTGATTCTCAAAGAAAGTATTCATGCAACTGTTTTAATGGCGTATCAAAGTGATGTCTACTCTTGGATCAGTGCACAAATCCCCAAGTCTACTGATCGAATGTTAAAAACCTATGTGATGCACCATTAATCCTATGGACAGGACAACTGTACACTTTCTCATTGGGGTAGGGTTGAAGAGAGGTTACAATTTTATGCATAAATGGAAAATCCTCTAATGTATCTTTTTCGTCGAACAATGCTTTTCGCTATTCTCCCCAGTTCAGTTACCCTCTGAGTAGATCGTCAATACGCCGTGAAAAACAATACATTTCATGAACTATTTCCCCTAATGAAAATATTTAATTAACTAGCAGTTCATAGATTCCATAAATTTTCGCCTATCTATAAAGTTTGATTCTTCAGTGAATAAACTATCAAGGCATAATGGTGTGACAACTGCTTTAACAATAACAGCACTAACATATGAACAATGCTCAGAATCAATTAATTTCAAGCCTATTTTTAAACTTAACTTCTACCCTAACTAATACATTAAAAACCCAATTCAATTCCTCACCTAATGAAAGCCATTTGGGGATTCATTTTCCCACTCGCAACTGCAAGAAAGTCATCATCTTTAAACGAGAAAGTAGCATCAGGCTTCCCTTCATACGGACCTAATCCCATAAAATCCGAGGTCAGGATCAGAATCAAAAACCAAAATCAACTCAATTTGGGGGAAGAAAAAAAAAAGAACAAATCTGAGGTTACCACCTTTGGAAACTTTGCCTTCCTTGAGATCTACGACAAAGATCTCCTCATCCACGCCCAACTTCTACATAATTCGGATAATAAAACACACTGAGATCGAGATTTTCGAGATCAGAGAAGAGATAAAAGATGATGGATTAGGGTTAGGGTTTTGAGACCTTGGGGGCGATGTTGAGCTGGTAGACGAGGCCGAGCTTTTCGACGAGCTTCTTGCCCTCTTCGGTGGCGAGGTGGAGCTTCATCTGATCGAGGAGAGCAGCGGATTTTAGAGAGCTCGTTGAGTCCGCCATTTTTCTTTTCTTCTCTCTTTTTTTTTCCGCCCTTTTCTTGATGAATACGAGTTTGCTCGATTTGATATTAAAAGGGATGGGAAATTAATTTGGGAAGATGGAGAGAGTATGGGGCAGTTGGAAGTAGTAATGACGCAGCAGAGGTGTCGTGTTGGTTGGGGGACGGGAGGGGCAAAGACGACGTTGCGCGGTTAGAGCACTCAAAAAGAGGTGAGAAATTAGATGACAGTCTCCAAATCTATTACTATTATCATTTTTTACATTACTAGTTACGATATCGATATGAATACAGAAATCTATTATATCAATACTATTTATAAAAGTGTTGATGTATATAATCACAGTCACTAACCTCGGGTGAGTTTAGCTTTTAAGAGAGCGGAGTCCGCCTTCTCTCCTAATGCCCGCTGACGCCATTCCAAAGCGGGATTCAATTACAAGAGAAGATATGACCGCTAAGAGGCTGAGCTGGATTCTCCTCCGACGGCCAAGTTAGTAGAGAAGGAGATAATCTAATGGAGCAGGAATTTACTTAAAAAGATCACTTACCTGGTTCGCTGTTCACGTTGCTACTTATACCTAGGGTTGCGTGGGTATTTTCGTCTTTTCGTTGGCTAAGAAACCATTGCTGAGTCAGCCCTCTCTTCCATGTATGAGCCGTGATTGGTGAGCATCTCTCCGTCACACGCTACGGTTCTTGCCATGGTCAAATTGCGGGTAATTTGAGGGTTAGTGTGGTCTATTCGCCATTAATGGGATGGGATTGACGGCGCCTGTAGCTGCATGGGTCCGAGGTGCCTTAAATACCATGAGAGATGGGGAGTTAAAGAGTCGGCGCATTTAATGCGATGCTAATGGGCTCGAAATCGATAACCGCTGCTTGAGTGGAAGAAGCCACGCAAGATGAGGTAGGTGGGGCCGGTAGGGTGGCCGACTTCGGCCTCGGGACGTTCTTCGAGGTAATCAACTGGAAGGGACGACCAGGGCCGCTTTTCGCGTCGTCCCTGAGGACGGGTGGCTGATAAGAGGGTCTAAATTCGCTTCGCATCGTTGGGAAAGGCCGACAATTGGTAGGACGGGGCTATAATGGGTGACGGGTTGGGAGGACGACTAGCACCGCCTTCGCGCCGCCCGAAAGCGCATCTGAGGCCTGGCGGTGATAAACGGTTGTTTCCACGCCGCCCGATGGGACGAAAGCGATGGAAATGGCCTCGGCAGCGACAATGGCGGACATCACACGCTTTCGCTGTCCGTGAGAGAGTTGTTGATGGTTCACCACTCGCCTCGGCTGGCTATGGTGATAGTCATCTATTGGACCATGGCGGGTCGGTAAGTGTCGGCCGCTTGTGGTCGGGCGCGAGGCTCGTGGTTCTGCTGACTGACAAGCCGCTTATCCGTCGGTGCCTCGTTTTTTCCTTAATCACCGATTAGTGGTTATGACCATAATAAAAGAGAATACTCATGTCAAAACTTTTGATTTCCTTTTTACCCTCTTAATTTTTGATAATTCATAATTATATCATTATTTATAAAATTATGATCCGTAACCTTTATTAACTATGCACCTCTTCATTTTCCCAAAATATTTAGTCATTCAATAGAATATATTAATAATTTATAATAAAAATAAAGAATTATTAACATAATATAATAGTAATAATAAAAATAACAAATTATAATTTATTATAAAAATAAAGAATTATAATATAAAATATATTATAATTTATTATAAAGAATTATTAATTATAATAAAATAGTAATAATTATTATTTAATAAATTATTGTACATAATTATAATTATTAACAATAGTATAAAAAGTCATATAATATTAAAATTATCTCCATTATTTAATAAATGTTATGATAAAATATTTTCACAGCATAAATATTAAATAATATAAATAGTTTAATTATTTCAATAGTGTTACTTAAACTAATGATTACATTATTATTTAATAATTATACTCTTAAATATATTGTTTAATAACATAATAATAATATAATTTAAGTAAATTTTAAATGAATGTTAATAATAGTATAACCACTAATAATAGTACAAATTAATTTTAAATTTTTAATAATAGTGTAATAAAATAACTTATAAAATATTTATACATACTTTATTAAAGAATATAATATTAAATACAAAACCATCCACGTGCAATGCACGTGTATTATACTAGTTTATAAAAATTGAATATTAATACGGATTATATAAGAGAAGATATATACAAATATCAAGTAGATGTAAGGGAAACAGATAAAGAGGGAATAGGATATGTGATACAAGAGGTGTTTAAATATAGGGTTTTCTCCTCTAAACCACCATAAAAATAGGGTAATTATATGAAAATCGCTTTTATTTTTAATTTATATATAAACCATCTTTAAAGTTTGTTTTTATTGCAATCAACCACCTTCCAGTCAAATTCTTCACTTAAACCTAAAATTATCCTTTAAAAACTCGCATTCAATGTACATGACTCATTTTTTTAGTGTTTAAGTCTTGTTAGGATACAACTCACGTATTAGCGATTACGCAAACCCCCAGCTCAATACCTGACGCTCACACCTTTTGTATTCAGTTGTAATCAGGCATATGTGCCCTACAGCAGTTAGATTTTGAATTTGTCACATGAACATCAGAAGGGTTTTGGCCAGAACCCAACTCAGAACCCCTAATACTCTTTTCTGCAAGTGTAGATCATCCAATCATCAGTATTTTCCATATCTACCTGAGGTCGACTTCTCAACTTCTGTGCCTCATTCCCCTCTACACTGATATTGTATTATTCATTGCCATTCTATTCACATTTTACTGCTTGAAACTTATCTTATCTCATCATATACGTGATAATGTTTTTTGCATTTTTTGCGCCAACATGAAGATTTTTAATATCACATAACGTATGTAACAGCCTAGAAATGTTTTATTTATCATTATCTAGTATTGTTAAACTAGAAGTTTCAAGAAGTGAAACCAGAGGAAGAAGAGACCTCAAAAGGGCTAAATGTTCATTTTATACATAATTATGGATGATTACTGTTTTATTTAACTTTAAAACAAGAGACAGAAGAAGAGGAACAACAACAACAATAACTTAGATAAATAACAACAAATAATTAGGATGGATTCACATGTCTACACCCTCTTTATGCCCTTATGAATGAAGTTCGAATATTTTGATATTCTGGTGTAGAATTTCGCAATTTAGCTTCGTACCCTCCTTTGGGTACAACACTGGATGTGAAATCTCATCATACTTCCAATAATTGTGTTTTGACGTAAATCAGGGTACAATCATTAAAAAAAATATTAGCAATTTACTTTGTCTTAACGAGACATTACTCCCATAAGAAAAACCTTTGTCTTAGCGAGACATGCTCAACGCATCAAATACATAGCTCTAACATTCGTTCCTGACAAACATCAACTTAAACATTCAATAGTGAAGTTAACACATTATAAAAAGAAAAAACCATTTTAGCAGAAAGCCAATTGAAGTTATGGTAAACTATAATTTCTTATCGGGCTGACTAGCTGCAAGTGGCCAGACCATGAACTTGCTCAAGCTGGAGGCAGAATCGAAATAAAAAAGAAAACATATCGCAGAACAAAGTTTATTGAGTTACAAAAGCAATACATTACATTCGCTCAAATGTCTAGGTGAAACTAAAAACATAAAAATCTTAAACTACAGACTTGAAACACTTTAGTCGATTAATTTAACGCATAATAATCACATAGAAGCATAGGAAGAAGCTCGCAATTGATCCACATCTGTTGTCTAATAGCCGTAAGTGGTTCTTTTCATCATCCTCATGAATTCATCAGCATCAACTTCTCCGTCTCCTGCACATTCAAAACAATTTAAATGATGTATTAGAACCTACGAAATGAAATACTAAAAGCAATGCCCCAGAGTGAATGGAATCAAGTGCACTGCAGTTGTACTTAAAACAGAGGATAATCGCGATGAAGCATAAACGAGGCATAACCTGGGTCCTATTTCACCACATACTGTCAAATAGAGAACAGATAAACAACCGCATGCTTTTTGCTATGACTAATTTTGAATGTCATCAGTAGGCACAAAACCAACAACTCAGGTACTCTTAACAGACCACTAAAGCAAATTCATTCAACAAGATTAAACGAAAAATGCTCAATCAGATCCAACCACAGTGGAGTTAATAAAAGGTTGTACACAGAGTTGAAAAGAGCCTTTGAGGCTAAATGAGTAAAAGAGAGGGAAAAAAAATAGATATAGAAGTAAAAAAAGAAACAGAGCATGAGTAGTCACACAGATAGCTTCACCTGACTATGTTACATAAATGTGTGGAAACACATCCATAAGGATTTTCTGGGGGAAAAAAATGATTTAACAAATGGAATTTTAAGTCATTTTAAGAACGTGTATGCCACCGGAACAGAATCCCTTAGTGGATTAATCAGCTTATTGCAATTAAAAATATGACGGAATAATAAAGTACTCTCATACATGATAAAATAAATTAGAAAATAATAATAATAATGAGTTCGAATAATACAAGTTGACATCAAGTCAAGACAATAGCTTCAAAACTTGGATGGAACAGGATACCAGCAACAAAAAGATGACACAGTTCAAAGGAGAGACTATTATTATTATTATTACTACTACTACTACTATTATTATTATTATTACTACTTCTATTACTATTACTATTATTACTACTATTACTACTATTACTAATATTACTATTACTATTACTATTATTATTACTATTATTATTATTACTATTATTCTATTATTATCATTATTACTATGATTACTATTATTACTATTATTACTACTATTATTATTATTATTATACCTATATAGGTCCTTAATATTTGAATCCTGAGAACCTAAGTAACCTAACTTCAGAACATAAATGGCAAGGACCCTTCCCATGGTTCCTTCTTCGATGTGGTGCTTGCCGCTCAAAAGTAGTCTTTAATGTCATCTTGATATATTTCCACTCAAATGGTGATATATTATTATATAGGACTCAGCTAGCAGATACATAATTACACCTATGTTGTATCCATATAAAAAAGAAATCAAAGGCATTAGTAATGCTTCCATTTACTCCAGGACTTGAAGGCAGTTTGTTTTAGATATAGGGAAAAGTTATAGTTTTAGGACAAGTAATTTAATACTGGCAATCAAATTCTCCAAAATTTTAGATTGTTCATAGATAATGAAATTATCCTGCTGTAGTGTTGAAAAGAAATGAAAAGGACATTCCATGCGCTAAATAGTGCTTGATGTGAACAACCCAGCTGAGTTTGGATCAAAAGGTTCACGATGTAATTAGCAATAAACAAGGCCTCTTGCAGGAAACAGTTGAAGCAAAACAGGTTATATCATCTTTTGGTTTTCATAAATTAGACAAAAATTCTCACCGTTGCGGTCAGCTTCGTCTATCATCTCTCTAATTTCATCAAGTGTGAAACTTTCACCCAAATCTTTAGCAACACGCATGATGTCCACATCAGATATCTTTCCCTAAATAATATTCCAAAGGATTTGTCAAGTTTGTTAAAGAAAGTAACAAATAAATGTAAATTTTAGAAAAATAAAAAATATAGTAATTGAAAATAGTGTGATTAGAGTATCACATTTTTATCTTCATCAATAATGCGAAAGGCCTTCATAAGCTCGTCTCTAGTGTCCCTTTCCCCAATCTTGGCCGTCATCATGTGAACAAATTCCTCAAAATCAATGGCACCACTGCCATCTTTGTCGACATCAGCAATCATTTGATTGATTTGCTGCAATAGAAAAGAAGTTATACATATTCCAGAATCAGAACAAAATAATGGAAATAGGAACCTGCATGTTAAATAAAGAAAAAAAACAAGTGGGCATGAAACAAATTGTTCTGGTTGGCAAGCCCAAGATCATGTCTTCAATCATTTCCATCAGAAAGGAATCAAGCTAGCTCTCCATTTAAGATGAATTACTAACATCTAAAATCTTATATTTAGCAAATGATGAGACTTAAACATAGGGTTTAAAGATACTCTTTAGTCTTTAGCAATTAGCATATAGAGAATCAGAGATGATGAGGCAAAATGAATTATGACAATCAAGCATGGTGTCCGATGACTTGAGCATGCCTAAGAAAGGTCAATAATTTTGAAGCAAAAGGGACAATAGGCCTGAACTCCGGATATCATCTTTCCCATTTTTCTATATAACATGAAGAGAATATGGAAGCATAGGGTGTGCATGGCACCCAACAGGCTGCCACCTAAACATGTTATTTTCTACCTTTGGCTCTTCACATTTACTGAGAAAAATGAAAGTAGGGGGGAATTGAAATAAACTTTTACCTCATCTGTCATCTCAAATCCCAAAGCCCTGCAGCAAAATAACATTTATGTATTAGCACAGCCATATCACAACTGAACTGACATAAAATAGTTTGATAGCGGGTGTACAAGCTACAAAATATCCAAGACACAAATACCTCATAGCAACATTCAACTCTTTAGCATCAATAGTGCCTAACAAGAAAAGAAGCCATGTCAAAAAATTATAAGGAAAAAACATAATGATCTAACTAAATGCAAAGTAACTGTTCATACCAGAACCATCTGTATCAAATAGTTCAAATGCTTCCTTTATCTCTTGCTTCTTCTGTTGTGATAAGCCAGGATGGCGGCCTCTTGGTTTTTCTCTCCTGGTTGCTCCACCCCTAGTAACTGTTTCCTATATGACAGAATAAAAAGCATATAGAATGAAATAAGTTAATAACAATCAACGAACATATACACTAAAATCATGTCAATCAAACTGAACATTGTGCAAAAAAATCTATATCCATGACCATGAGCAAGGGCAGAGTGAGGAAATGCCAGCAAGGGCTCTTGCCCCTGTTAGTTGGAATTTCGCTAATATCCTATAGCGTTTAGTAGTAAAATATAGGATAGCCAAATGTGGCTCCCAACCATAGTGTGTATCATACTATGATACTATCATGCACAATATAAAGGCTTCATCTCTTAAATAGGATATTCTGGAGAAGGGTGGTATTGGAACGTGACAATTACATTGATAAGGATACTCCATGTTGTGTTTAACAAACACAGCTACTAACTGGAATACATAGTAGAATTTCATTATTCATACGGTAGTCAATTTTTGCTTTATCACATCATACTATGGAATCATGGATATCATTTTCCAATTAAACGGTGGGACCCATACGAATTATCAAGAAACAATCAAATAATATGTGATAGGCTTCTATGGCCACTAATTTAGAATTCTAATGCAATTCATTCTCCCTCATAAACTCTTTATTTAGCAATTCTACAATATATATAGTCTTCATCAATCATCATAGCCAGACTCTCCTAATTAAAAAGAATGTCTTTTGACAGGAAGATACTTGTGTATACAATTAAAAAATAAAGTGGAATTTTCTTAATTTTTTGTTTATACTTTCACATTTCCGTGTTAGAGCTCTATTACAACCATTCACAGAAAAGAAGAAAAAATTTCTCTTAAGAGTGAATTTAACATGGAATGGACAAAAGACCAATAACATTTAACTATCTAATTTCCCACACACAAATAAATAACCCCACCATTTTATTAATGAGTATGATAGCTAACCATCTATTTGTGTACGCGCATAAAATATATAGTTAACTATCATACAAAATATTAATCTTTAGGCAATTCTATGTGAAATCCTATCCTTCTTATGCTTCTCTTTTTGGGTACTATTCTTATACGCGAGTGAATGGCAAAGCTGGCAAGCCCTTTACTTTCTCTTGAAATAAATGATGAGGTAAGGGGATCCAGCTTCTCGTTCTCATCCTCGTACTAAAAGTAAAATACATTAAGCACTGTTCAACTTAAATGGTTCTATCAGTCTTTAAAGCTACCTTATACTCGATCAATGTTAGATTATTGTTTCAGTTACCATGAACAAAGGAGAAACCGGTGTTGTAAGCGGCCTAGGGCGCCTGGCGTCCGCTTATAAGCGGAGCCTTGTCGCCTAGATTTGGCTGGCGGCCGATCTAAGCAGCTCGCCCTGGATCCGGCGCCGCCTAGGCTCCGCCTAGGCCCCGCTAACTTTTACCAAAAAAATCGATTTTAAACTAAAACCCACCAAACCGAACTCATAACCCAAACCCGAGCCCATTACTAACTCTTAACCTATTTTCATCTTTTTTCCTTTGTTTTATTTTTTCAATGTGATTAGCGATTATGTTGGACATGGTTATGTTTCTTAACATTTGGTTACTATTTTAGTTATTTAGTATTTATGCATGGTTGATTATGGATCTAAGATTATTATTTATGTTTTTACAATTTGATATGAACTTAATAGTTAATACATATTTTTGTGAATTATTATAATTAAATAAATTAGAAAATAGGCAAGCTTAGAGCCTTTAGTATCGCTAAGCCTAAAGCTAGGCCGACTCGAACGCTAGTCCTTAAGCATATGTAACATTGGGAGAAACTAAGAATCCGTTCGCAAGACGAAAAGGGAAAATAAAATGCTTCGAGGGTGGAAAATAGATTTGGCACTTGAAAAACAATGAATACCTTAGTTTGTTCATGATTTGTATTAGTTATAAGTAGGCTCGAACTTAGAATGGCGATACAAGCACTTCCATCTTTGATAATTAGATGATGCCAAAAAACAATGTAGTTAATAACAAACAAAGCCTTTTCCAAATTTTGGGGCGCGATATGAGTCATACACTTCCATTGAATTTTGTTTGGGGCTATTTTCTCCATTAAGTTAACTACTCTCATGTCTTGTTTATTACTTCCAACCAAGTTCTCTTAGGCTTACCTCTAGTCCTTTTTACTTCATTCATTTTAGGGGTTTTTGCATATATACCCATCAAATCTTCCATTTTTCACAAATTACCTTTCAAATCTTGATATTTGCAAAATTATCACTATTTAGAAACCAACATTGTTAACTTGAGTGGTAGAAAACCCAATAAGAAATAATTGGGGGTAATTTTGCAAATACCAAGATTTGGGGGGCAAATTTGCAAATATGGAAGATTTGAGGGGTATATATGCAAAAAACCCCTTAATTATAATCTTATCACCTATTCATTTTAGTAGTCTTCATTACACATGGTGAAACCAATCACAATTAATTTCTTTCACTTTATCCTAGATTCCTAAATAGATTTAACCTCTAACTTCCGACAAAATGCAGCTAGTTTCTAATCAATCTCTTAGTGTATAGTACAAAAACAAAAAAAAAATTCATTTTTTTCAACTCATTATTTGCGTGTATTTCTTAATTGTCCGATGACCTACAAATCATTGTTGGTCTTCTAACCGTCTTAGAGAAGCTTCCTTCAATTTCATAGCTATTCTATGATGACATAATACCAAGGTTTTAAATATCCGATGTCAGGGACATATCAGCAGGCAAAATCCATATCAGTTTGTGAAAATTGGGGAAATATCAGGAATATTTAGTAGATATCAGAGTGACAAATCGGATAGTGTGCAAATATAATTAAATGTCCTAAAATGTAAACTACAAGACTAGCAACTAGCAAGTAACATCCATTGGAACTTCTTATCTTAATTGTTGAAGCATGAACAATCACTTCTTTATAGAATAGTTCTATAACTAATCTTGTACTATATTGAAGATTGGCAGGTGGGTTAGTAACATTCTTGAAGCTCCATGGAAAAATCTCAACTGAAACTTGTAAACATTAAAAGCAAAAGAAGCATGTTGTGTTACAAAATTAATAACTTTTGTTTACACAATTTGTTCACATATGCATGTTACAAGGTGTATTATAGTGATATAAACCTAAATCTGAATGTTGTAATTTGAAAAGAATAAAATAAAAAAACAAAACAAAACAAAATTGACCACAATTTAGGCTGTAATTTATGCCGCAATGTTGGTCACAATTCTAATATGCACTGATATATCCTCGATATTGTGTCAAAACCACCATACAATTTGAAAATTGAGATTTTTTTGCGGTGAGCCCCCAAATCCACCATGTTGCATGCCATGTCCAACTTGGTGGCTGCAATTTAAAATACCACATAAGACTTCAGAAATAATCCTCCACCTTAACCATTATAACTTGATTCTACGAACCGCATCATTCAACTCTCACCATCTTGACGAATGAGTGGTCTTAAATAATGAAAGTGATTACTTGTATGTATTTCTTCACCGTCAACATATACTATACGCTCATCTGCTTTCACTACCTTACTAAAACTACAATCCATTATTATGTTTTCATCATTCTACAAATTCTAAATCCTTTTGAATTGGTAACTTCTCTTCAGCTTTCTAGTTTAGAAATCATCCCTTTCCTATAGTCTCATCAACTAACGTTTTTCATCAAAGCAATAACATACAATATGAGCCTTCATCTTAAATATGTTTAGTAGTTTCGTTCATAACTAATACAAAATATGATAACGGCTAAAGAGAGTCGTTATATATAGAGATATGATAAGAGACAATGTATTCTATAAAAGTTTTCATATACTAGATAGTTTAAGATAGATCTGTACTAAAGAAAGAAATACATATTTGGTTAGAGGCATTGTTTCATTGAAGATTTACTTCATCATAATTCATATGCAGTATTCCCTTGTATTTAATCATGTTGAAAGTCCGCACTCAGTGACGAAAAATAATTGCATTATGTTATATTCTTCATAATAGTAATTGACTATCTTGATTTCTTAAGTTTAACAGCAAAAAGATTAAATCTAAACCCAAACAACCCAAAGATCAGAACTTTTTTCTTTACCTAGATTGGTGCCACTTGCAAAGTATCAAAACTTCAGCACTTCAAATCAAACAAAAAGTATTGAAACTTCTTGAAAATTTAAATTAAGATAGATAATAACGAGGCCAAATCCAAGCCCCAACAATTAAAAGATCCAAACTTTTCGTTTTTCCGATAGGTGCCACTCCCAAACCATCAAAATTTCACCACTTCCAATCAAATACAAAGATCAAAATTGAAATTTACCACAAATTAAACCCTAAATTCCCTAGATCTATGTCCAAATAAAGTAGTAAAAAACGTTTAAACAAACACAAAGGCGTAGAGTATATGCAAGCAAAAGATTCGACAAAAAAAAAACCGTGAATTTGAGAAAGGGAAAAGATGAAATACCATCGAAATTTTGTCGAACTTTGTTTACTTCCCAAAGTTTGATCTCGATCTCAGAATGTAAGTGACTTTGTCACTTTTGTTTCGATCGGATTTTGGTTTTGTCGGAGTTTGGAAGTTGAATTGAGGTTGAAGGTGACGATGGACTGAAAGCCCTGTAGACGGAGAAAGGTCGGGTTGGAGTCGATGTTTTATATCGGATCTGTATCCGAGTCCGATACGACTTAGGAGGAGCAATTGTGTAACGTAGAATTACTTTATCACCTTATTTTTAAAGATTTAAAATTAATAAATGATTTTTTTTATAACCTTCGAATTGAACCAAGACGGGGAATTCATATTGGATCCTCCCAAACATTCTGATCTGGGGCACCGAAAGTGAATAAAATTAATAAATGATTATAATGTTAATTAGAAGTGCTTTCTAAATTGATTTTTTTGGGTAGGCTGAGGGGCTCAAAAGCGCACGTTAAATCTTTATGTTCTTATTACACTCTCTTGATTTTCCTACCTGTGTTTATTTCCCAATAACATTTTTGTTAATCTCTTCACTGTTTATCAGGAACACATATTAGCATTAGATTTAAAAGGTGTCATTCTATAATTCTATTTACAGCTAAGTTTCAACTAACTTAAATTGTAATTAGAGATATAACATTCCCTCAAAAAAAAGAGAGATAACATTCAACTGCCATGTGAATATGTGATATATAATTAGGTAGTAACTGGATATTTGTTTTAAAGCAATTAAATCTCTTTGCATGATACCACTAAGGCACTTTGGCCTCTTCTTTAACCGTATACAACATCTCCATCCTGTAATTTCCTTTTTCCTCCAAGATCAATGGATGCATCCAAGAAAAATAATATCAAAACAACTCATGGTCATCCATGCTACCTGATATCCTCGAGTCAATCTTGGACCGTCTTCTCCTCTCTGATTTCTTCGCCTTTCGCAGAGTCTGCTCTGGCTGGTGCTCTGCCCCTTCAAGCCAAGCAAACATAACCAAACTCAGCAAACACAAGCCATGGCTCATGTTCTATGACATTCACAACCGCGACGACAGGTGCTACTTCTATAGCAACTCCTATTCCTGCACAATGCGCTTGCCTGATCTCAAAGGAGCCTCCATCGTCGAGTCAAAGCTTGGTTGGTTCCTTGCCCATCGCGCTGGTAGCTTCTTCTTCTACAACCCTTTCTCCCTTCAAAAGATTGACATCGGAAAATACTCCATAGTTGAAGGTGATCGCATGTGTACATTTTCAACAGTCCAAAATTGTTCAAGTTGCAAGCTGAACGATTGGAGATAGCATCGTGTAAAATTAACGAAAAAGAGTGGATTGTGCATAAGATTGGCCAAAAGTTGAACAGGATACTGGGCATGTGTACTTGCAATTGCGTCGATAACAAGATTTGGATCTATGGTTCGGTGGTCAGGGAAGAAAAAGAGAAGGTGAGGACAATTGGAGTCTGAGTTTCCTCGCAAAATCCGTATTGAATGGCGTGCAATCTATTGGCATGAAAAGGTTGGGACCATGAACTCAGTTTTGGACTTGGATCTTCTGCGATTGGGTGCACAAGTTTGGAGCAGGAAGGATTTCTTTATCCTCAATTAGCTGGCGTTCTTGTTATTGTTCCTTATTTGAACTTGGATGCCGCTTCTCTGAGATTGTTGAGATCATAGATGGGGAGGAGAGTAAAAGTAAGCATAAGATTGTGAAAGCTGCATGGATCGAACCTAGGTTTGGTTAAAACTAATGGGTGTGAGTTCATTAGATCCTAGTCTTAAAGTTTAGTCGATTTTCTAAGTTTAAAGTTTTTTCCTCCAAAAGTTACAATTCATGATTGTACCAGGCTTTCATGTCATTTGGTTTTATGTTGATGGTGCTAGACTGCCAGGTCTTCGTATCATTTTATGATTGGTCTAAATAAAATTTGTGGTTAATTAGCACTTACATATCTTACAGTCCCCTGCTTTGCACTTTTATACACCCTCACTTGTTTTCAGAGCGCTACATAACCTAACGGTTTTAAAATTGGCGCTTCAGTACCTTCTGTAATGCAAATTGTGACAATATTGGTCCGAAAATTATCGGCACTCAGATGATAATTTTAAGTTATTAATCCTTAATGTTTGCTGAATTTACCTAATCCAATTTTATTGGATAATAGAAACCAGGTAGACAATGTAAAAATCCATGTCTTCTGTGATTGCTTTCTGTTCTTTCTTTTTCTTTTCTCTGTCAAGTTCGCAAGTAGATCCGATTTCTAACATTTTACGTGGTGGTAAGGGGATGGTCGAAATGGTTCATTTCTGTATCAAACCAGTTCATCGCCATGAATCTTTAACTATTAGGTGAGACTCTAGGGTATGTCCAAATAGATTGAAAATTTCAGTGAAGTTTGCACGGTGTCATACACCTCTGCTTCAAAGTATGCAAGAAAACTAGTAAGACTATAAGTTGTACTCCTGAGCTTTTCTTTTGTATCACATACACATTCTTCAAATCAAAAATCTTTTACACAATAACCTTCACTTTCTACCTCTACCTTATCCTAAAAGCCTTTTGTATTTCTGCAACAACCCGGCTAGCGACCTCTGAACCAAACAATCTTGGCAAGTTTGCAGCAAGATCAATCTCAACAGTCTTATTCTTAATCAATTCATCCCTTTTCAACAATCCAACTCGCTCACTCTCCTCCAAGGCTTTCATTTTATTCACACATTTATTGGTCCAAACTCCAACAATATCCTTCGCAGCTCGGCTAACATGAACCCTAATTAGCTCTTCAAAACAACTCTCTCCCCTTCTCCACAATTGACATTAACTGCAGTGGCTGTTGGAGATAGAACACTCCGGATGTAAAGAGAGGAGGAGAGATAAGGAGAAACTTGAGGCAGTTGATTAAGGTCTTGCCTTGATTTGTCCAAATTGGTGGTGGTGTAGAATTCATCGAGATATTCAGGATGAAGGACGAGATCTTTTCTCGGCAGTAAATCCATGAAAAGGATGAGAGATGTCGGGCTTCCTTGTATGAACTCCAGTAAAAGGTGTGGTGCATCGGTTGAGGCATTGAGGAAGGCGAAGACTGTGGTTATGTTGAGATCGCCAGTAGGAACCTTACAATGGAGCCATGATTGTAATATGAAATCGACCTGCACATAGAAGCAAATTATCCATCTTTAGATATCGTACAGTTGGACTGACTGCCAGAGAAAATCATATATCTAGGAATTTAAGGTTAGATACAGTTACTAAGAACATAACCATATAACGTAAAAATGTTTGGAGTTCGGCAGAATCTGAGCTGAAAATGTTCAAAGGTCACGTTGAAGCACAGAATCTCAACTATTCATTGTCGCCTAACAATATTGGTATCTTGAGTGGCAACATGCTGCTTCGAGGAAGTTCGCCATTACTAATATCAAATTACCATTCAGAATCTTCATATCTGAGTGAGGCGATTTTTGTTATTATTTCCGCAGAGTTTTTTAGTTTTCAAAACTTTAAAAGGCGTCTCATAAGTGGCACAAAATGAAACATACAGGGCATCAAGCACCTTAATTAGGATGAGACCCTCTTAACCTGATTTCTTTGAGATATACAACCAAGAACACTGCATCTTATCAGACAACTGATCTTTGACACGATACGCACATGCAATTTATCGCTTTCCCTTATTATGAGACTTAAACACTGCTACACTTATACATGATGGATTCTGGAAGGTTTCAAGTTTGCGATGTTTAGTATGTAGCCTTACGATTAGTGCAGTGTGAGTGTTCTATTGCGATGCCATGAAAAGTAAATGGTCTTTTCATACGCATTGAGTAAATCACCTTATTAAATAAAGCATGTAGTATTATTTCAAAGTAGTAGAGCTCCAAACTGGTTTATATGCGTGCCTAAACATGCTATATATGTATGATTTCAGACTTAATTTTCCAACCAAGCTTGAAAATTTCACTCATATCATATTCTTCTTCATAATAAAGGATAATGGTCTACAAGCGTAGCTTGGCTTATCACCTTAATACAACTTAGAATGTGAGCTTAAATCTACAAAAGGCTTGTACCCACGGGAGTTTGAGCGAGGATTATCGAACACCCTATAGAAATGGCTGATCTATACCATTCACGGGTGGTTAGAGGAGTAGTTTGAAAATTACAACTTCTATTTATGGTGTGGTCATCCCAGTACAATAGGAATAGTTCTGATAGGACCCCACCACGAAAGTTTGCAGTAATTTGAGAGGTGTTACATGTATAATTTGACAAAAAAGGGTGCCATCTGCGAAAAGAAAAAAAAAAGCTTTACCGAGGAATCTTGAGCGCCGGATCTGATGTCAAGCGCGCCCCGCGAAGTGCCCTGCTGGTTCTCAAAGTAGAGAACGTCCGGCGGGACCTCCGAGGGGAGGAGGGTGGGGCCCAGTCGAGCCTCGATGGAAGAGAGAATATCGACCATCAGATCTCTATGCGACGGCGGCAGACAAGGGAATCCCATCACCGCTGGTCTGGTCACCGGTGGATCCATTGACGCTCGAACCCTGACTCGGTTGCTTTTGTTACAGGTGAGAGGCGGACTGGTCAGAGAAGGGCGGGGATGAGAAAATGGTTGGCAGTGAGCGAGGGCCAGCATCGGATATTCAATGATTGGACTGAGAACTGTTTTTTCTTGCCACGGAGCAAATTGGAGTTTATTTGGTTTTGTTGTGTCAGTTTGGGCAAGGGAAAATACTTCCTTATGCGAAAGGCAGATTTGTGCTGGGAAGACTTCGGTTTTTTTTTTAATTAATAGAAACCACATTTAAAATAGGTAAACCACTTTTGATTTTCAGTTTATATGTATACCATCGTTAAAATGTCTTTTGTTCAATCAACCACCTGGACTCATTGTTAAGTCAAGGTTTTTCAATTTTGTTGTAATAAGTAGTTGTGCATACCAAGTATATTAGAGAAATGATTCTTAATGGAGGTTAGGTAGGTTCAATTACTCAAAAAATAGGCTCAGTGGTTAATCATAATAAAAATGCTTTAAAAGTAATTTATCTATAAATTAAAAATCAAAGATGATTTCTAAAGAATGATCCTATTTTAAAGATGGTTTTAAAAAGCTGAAAGATTATGGATAAGTAACGGAATATGCCACTAAAGTCTTATGCCTGATGAGAAGTTTTCCTAGAGCTTTAAAAGGGACTTTTTATCTCTCTATCTTTCATTTCAACAGAGTTAACTTAGATGTAAGACCAAATCTTATATGATAAGATAATAATAAACACTCTTTTTTTTTAATAATGAAGCCACTGAGAATAATATACACTCTTATATGAACATATATATGATCACTATGTCAAAAGTTGATGGTTAACATCAAATAAATGTTGATTATTTGACCATAAATTGAAAATAAGGGGATACAATGTCACCTTAAATAAAATATTGGGGATTTTTTAATTCACTCAAAGGTTTTTATCTAGTTCACAAGGACAACCAGCAAAATGAGAGCAAAAATCAGAGATTTGTTACTTTTATTTGTAACATAATTTAAACGATGTGTAGAGTGAAAATGTCGACACTAAATTATCAGTTGATGTGGCCTTCATCTTCTTTACTTTCCTTTGATTGCAATCAAAAGTTTTAATGCTTGATTGCTATAAAAAGTGGACAACGAAAGTGAATAGGTAATGGTGAAATCAGAAGGAGAGAAAATAAAATTTTAACTTCTCTGTTGAAGTTAATCCTAATTCTAAAAGGATTTGAATTAGTTATGTTTAGGAATCATAATCACACTAGGATTTGAGTTAGTTATCTCTAGAAATTATAGTCATACTAGAATTCTATTATTAAATACTTTGTAAAGCCTTTAAATAGGCATTCATGCATCTTTGTATCTAAGAGAAAAAGAAAAGAAAAAAAAAAGGAAAAAGAGGGCCGAGCTCTGTAGCTACAGTACCCGAGGTATTTAAAATTTTTTATTTGATATTTTTTGTTCCAACACTCTCTCCCATCTTTTCAATTTCTATCCACTACCCCATCCACACACACACCCCCCTAAGAGTTTAGATCATCTCTACAATCAAATCAAATATAATGAAGAGACCACTGCTTTTAGTTTCAACAATTTTTTTTTAGACGGTTGTGAACTAGTGATGTATTCAAAATTTTAGCACTCGCCATACTGCTAGGTTTTGCACTCATTTGAGCTGTTTGTTTACATTGATTCTTGTAGGATCAACACAGATTTTGCTCACTGCTGAAGGTAAAAGAGAATAATATAAGATGAGGATTTAAAAAATGTTTCCCTTGATTTTGATTCATGTTACATGTACATATGATAAGTTTACATACGTCAAAGAAATCTATACAATGTAAGCTAATTGTATTCCTAAGAATCAAGTTTCTCTAACCATTATACAAAAAACTCTGAAGTTATGGTGAGGGTTGAGAATTGTATTTTTATATTCTAACATGGCCCCACAGATTGAGGGATCTTTTAATAGGCTAAAACCTGGACTCACGCAGTAGTATCAATTTTTTAAAAAACCGCATTAAATTCATAGCCGGTGGAATTCGAATTTGGATTGCTATGATACCATATTGAAGGTAAAAGAGAAAAATATAAGAAGAGGATTTTAAAAATATTTCCTTTGATATTGATTCATGTACATATGATGAGCTTATATACACTAAAGAAATCTATACAATGTAAGCTAATTGTATCCCTAAGAGTCCTCAATTATATCAATTACATATTATTTGTCTACTGCTATCTTAGATCAGTCAATCATCCATAATTAATGTGTTTTCAGATAACTGAGGAATGAGAATATTCTTAGGATATCTTCCAATACTGACAAATGTGGGCCCCACATAAAATTTTTGTCAGATACAAATCCCCCAGCTAATTTGATGTTTGTTTCATTGATTTTTTTTTGAGAAATGTGCTCCACGTAGGATTTTTTCGCTGTCAGAAAGGAAAATGGTAACTACACTACACCCCCTTGCACTACACTCACAAAGAATGGGGTCATGATGACTCACCACCTTGAAAGTTGTAGTGATGAGTTATTATGACCTCATCCTTGTGTGAGTGTAGTGTAAAATGTAGTGTATGAGTGTAGTGTAGTTATCATGACTCTGTCAGAAATCGCAGCTCAAAATTTGGGAGATTTTACATGATGTGGTTCCCATGTTAGTGAAAATTACAAAAAACTTCTAAAAATTTTAAAAATTATAGAAAAATATGTTTTATTACTTTACCTATTTTAGAAAAGTATGATTACTAAATATCAAATATACCATTATAAATACACAATTCAATTGTTAGTGGGACTCATGTATCATTTTTCAACTTTATCACTACCTTTGCAAATAAACAAAACTCTTGGATTTTCTTTTCGAAACTAACTTTTCACATCACTAGCCTATCAACCAAACACAAAATTAAAATATTAAATTGTTGAGGATTCTTTGGATTCATAGAGTTGACATGAATCCAGCATACAGATATTATATCCAAGCAGTCCCTTGATTAAAAGTAATTCTTTCTTGCTATACTATTTTTTCATCCACAAAATTCTCAGAAAATACACTCCTAATCACAAAGACCAACCGAAATTACAGTATTGGTCTCAATCTCATGTGACATGAAAAGACTATTTAACCTCTATTAGTTGGTGGATCCTTTGAAACCCAATTTGAAAGGAAGTTAAGCCAACATAGGATAAGTTAAGTAAGGAAAAGTTAAGATTATACATCAAATTTATTTGGCAATTTAGTAAGGAGAATTAAGGAGAACTTATTTTAACCCGTTTGGTAAGTTTAATAAAGTGAAAGAAATGTAAGGGAATATATGTAAATTTACATAAATAATATTACATGTTATTTCACCCCATTTAGATATCATTTTAATAGAAAGATAAAGTTATCTTTATAAAATATTCTCTTTTTCAAGAGTTTCCTTCCCTTCCATTACACCTCGGGACAAAATCTCAAAATTTTTACACTCTGTTACCTTAACTTCCCCCTCATTATTTGTCTCAAATGAATTCCTATGTTTCATGCGCTACTTGCCTTCTGAACTCTTCAATTTATCCCTCAAAACCCCCTGAAGTGTTTTTGGTCCCTTGTTACCCAGGGGACTATTTTTACTCCCACATTATCACTTGAACTATTAGTTTTAGTACCAAGTTACCATGTATCTTTTATTAATTTGAGGATACTTTAAATGGATAAAATGATAATTCAAGAGGTAAGATGTGATTGACGTGATAGTTCAAAGGGTAACGTGAGACTAAAAATAGTTGAGGGAGTAATAAGCAATGAATTTAACAGTTCAGAGGATAACAAGGAGACTAAAAATATGTCAAGGGATATAAAGGGACAAAATGAATTGTTGAAGATGGCAAGTAGGGACTGAAGCCTACCTTCCCTCTCCTCCCGTTACCCCAATCCAAACTAAGCCTGAAAGAAAGGCTAAATGGCACTTAAATACCATAAAGTTTTCTCAGTGTGGCACTTAAATACCACAAGTTGTAAACAGTAGCACTTTGATATCACAAGTTACAAACTTTGATACCACAAGTTATAAAAAAGTAGCATTTAAATACTCTAAATTGTAAAAAGTGGCACTTAAATACCCTATTGTTTCACCACTTTTACACTTAAATACCCGAAGTTGTAAAAAAAATAGCACTTTAATACCCTAAGTTGTAAAAAATAGCACTTTATTACCCTAAGGGGGTGTTATTCGTTCCGGATTGTTGATTTGGACTCGGACAATTGTTCATGAATCCGACATTCTTGGATTGGGACCTGGACTCGGATTTTATGGTTAGAGCCCCGGACTCTTAGTTTGGATTTTGATTTTTGTGAGTAGAATTTTTGAACTTTTGATTTGGATTCTTGAACTTTTGCTTTGGATTCATAGACTGAGGGTCGGATTCTCGGAACAAATTTTAGATTTGTGGATTATTTACATTAGGAGTTTCAAATTAAATTATTATATTGAATAGTAATCATTAACAAAAAAATATTAATTTGAAAAACCACTCTAATTTCGATTAACGGATGATGACAACAAAACTAAATACATCGTGTAATTCATTTAAGCAGTTCAAGCGAAATGTATGTAATATAGTAGTAAATATTTGAAATATTTGTAGATTTAATAAATGTTAAATAATGAACATATCTAAGTTAATATTAAATATTAAATATATTAATTATTTCATTTTAAATGAATTAAATAAATTTGATTAAAAATATTTTAAAATTAAATACATTCAATGTTAGTATAGAAATATGGAATATTGTAAAATTAAATATATTTAATTTGAAATATATTAAATATTTAAATAAGTAAAGAGAAGAGGAGAGAGGAAATCCACATCGTAACATCGAATCCATCAATTTTAACTTGGACTTTCAATTAAAAATTTTCATTAAAAACTATAGAGTTGAAATGGAGTGTGGATTTTAAAGTTCTAGTCCTAGTAACAATCCTAAACAACCAATAACATCTTAAATTCAAATCCAAATTCTAGTCCTAAACCAATAACACGTTAAATTCAAATTCAAATCCTAGTCCTAAACCAATAACACATTAAATTCAAATCCAAATCCTAATCATAAACCAATAACACCTTAAATGTAAATCCAAATTTTAGTTCGAAATGAATAACACCCTAAATTAAAATCCAATAAAAAATCCGAGTCCAAGTCAACAATCCTCAACCAATAACCCTCTAAGTAAATTGTCATCGAAATATTTCTAAGAATTTTCCCATGATTGTTGAAAAAAGGTACTAATGTATCGATATTTTATAACTTGTGATATTTAAGTGCTACTGTTTACACGTTGTGGTATTTACTTGCCACGCAGAGAAAAATTTATGTATTTAAGTGCCCTTTGGCCCGAAAGAAAAGACGAAGCTCTGCTCTCCTCCAATGGCAGAGACAAACTCCAATTTTGTTACTAAGAGACCACTAACAATAATTTTCTTACTGTCTCCATTCCCGTGTTCTCAGCTGGGAGAAGATCCAATTGAGTCACTTACGAGATTCGAGTTTGCCCCAGAACTGGAGAGGCCAACAACTTCTGAGTTTTTAGTTTTTAGGGCAGAACTCGACAACGCTGAAATCCGTTGCATGAAATTGCTCGGTGACTCCTCAGTGAATTCGAGTGGACTATAGAAGAATGAGGAGACTCTGCAGCCAAAACTGAAGCAATCGCACTTCGATGACATCAATGGCGTGGGATTTTCCAGTAGAGTTCTCTTGATTGAAACTAACTTGATTTATTTCGTTTTTTGAACTGATTTTGATTCAGGAAAGCTGATTTTGGGATTTTTTTTTCCCATTGATTGTTGAAACAGGGTGAATGAGGAGATGATCCAGATACATTGTTTGGTTGTAATTATTAGGGTTTTTGATCGAAGAAATCACAGAAAGTTGCTATTTTGTTGAGCACATTGAACGGGATCAAAGAGGAAGGTGAATTGCCCTTTTGGAAGGTGAGAATTTTGATTTTTGAACTCTTTTATTGACTGGTTAGTTAGTAGATAACTTTCACTAATCTGTAGAATTCTCTCTTATAGTATGTAGCTCATCTAATTCACAAATCCTATAGGACGGTTATAAGACCACCAATGCTTTATGGGTCAGATTGTTGGGCAATTAAAAAACATGTGCAAAAAATGAGTGTAGCAGAAATGAGAATGTTGTGACGGTCTTTTGGGTATACACTAAAAAATAAGATAAGAAATGAGTGCACCCGTAGTAAATTAGAGGTTGCTCCTATTGAGAATAAAATGACAGAGAATTGACTACGAAGGTATGATCATGAACAACGGAGATCTCTTAGTGCACCGGTTAGGAAAGTTGATAGTATTATAGTTAATGAGGCTAGGAGATTTAGAGGTAGACCTAAAAAAACTTGGTTGGAAGCAATTAAGAAGGATATGATTATGTTTAATTTAATGGAGGAGATATACCATAATAGAATAGAATGGAAGAATAGGATTCATGTAGCTGACCCTAAACATTTGGGAGAAAGGCTTTGTTGTTCATGTTGTTGTATCTAAGTCACAAAACCTTCAACAAGACGTGCATATAAGACTGAAATATGTAGATTCTCTTATGATATACCTTATCAATCTATTAAGTCTCAAATCCTTCAGGTCTTAGTTTTTGACGAGGAAGCGATCAATCGCCAAAAGAATTTGATTTTGCAGATGATAGGAAGTAGCTTATTTGGAATCATGCAATGCTATGTTTTAATTTCTTTTCTTGAGTAACCGGGTCAAAATGCCGAGGGAAGTTATTAACTAGATAAACAGGTTATAGAAATAGAAATTATAGAATGTACATGAACAGAAAGGAAGGGGAGAAGTACAATACAGAAGGTAAGAAGAAGGGTTGGAAGAAGAAGACGACAAGTCAAATTTCTGAATTGGAATGTCACCCATCCAATTCAGTGTTTCTTCTTTTTGAAGATAAAATAGGGCAAGCATCCCTATTCAAAATATATTAGTATTAACATTCTTGATTAAATTTTAAGAGTCAGTTAGGATGTATGAGATAAACAAACCTACCACTGCCAGTGAACAGGGAGTGGACATTGTCGTCACTTGTTACACAGAACAGATGGTTTTGGTTATCACGTATGCCTAATCACTTGAAAACCTTAATCGAGAGCAAACAAGAAGAAGGAGAACAAAGTTTTATGAGCTGACAAGCCCATCTCCTAGCAACCATCAAGCCCAAATACATAGTATCTAAGAACAAGGGACACAAAATAGAACTCAGCATGCAGAACATCAGAAATTAGCCCCCACCACATCTTCATCCTCTTTCTGTAAAAGAGCTTCAATCCCTTGCGCTTTAGCTATTTCTATGACAATTTCGGCCCTTCTTCTACTGGAGCTCCCTTTTCAATTATCATTTCTCCATCGCGGATGCTGACGTGACACCTTGAAAGGGGAGCCACCGCCACTCCTAATCGCCTCTCCATCATAGTCCAATTCAGTGTTTTTGATTTCATGGACGTAAATTTGTGTTTTTGACTTCCTTAATGAAGATTAATCTTCTACTATGCGCGGTGCGTGCATGTCACAACTAAGTATTTGTATCAAAGATTATTGCAAAAAGTGATATAGTGTATGATAATTCACAAATTAGTAATGTCTTATACAAAAATAATAAATTTCCGGATACAACCAAAACTAATACCAAACAAGTATATCAACATCTCTCACAAGAGAGAGAAGAGTAAGACAACTCCTACACATGCATATCCCCAGTATTTTTCTTTTGCAAGTAGTAATTATCTTTAAGAAAAATATCGACTTAAGCATCTAAATCTTGTTGATGCACCCGAATACCCAAAGCAAGTTGGTGGCACATCATACGCAAATAGAGCTTGAATGTAATCAGAAGAAAGTAGAAAAATCCGGGTCGATGAATTCTGTGATGGGTAATGGAGCTTTTGCTGGTGCTGATCGGGATGTGAAACTTTCTGAGACTCGAGTTATGTGGGAAAAAAGTTGGAATCACGACATAGACTAGCTTCCGGTCTCCAGAATGCAAGTATTGGAATTTTATAGTGTGATATGTAGGTTCCTGGGGTTGCTAACACACAAATCTATCACATATTGAACAAGCCTAACGTTATTGTTACTTGGCACCCAGTTGAGTTTTTTGGGGTGGGTGGGGTGGGGGGTGTGTGTGTGTGTGTGTGTTTGGGGGAATAAAAGAATCTTAGTCAACTGGTAGTTAGGGAAAGAAAAATGGTGGTTGTGCTAGACATTCTTGAAAGAATATATTTCTCTACTATTTTAGCTCTATATGGAAGTTATTAACATCTGTCTTGAAGGGGATGGGTGGGGCATGAATTAGCCCATTATTTTTTTTAAATAAAAATAACATAAGATCAATATGGTAGGTTATTCATGGAAACTTAACAAAGTCTTTGATGAATTTGCATAATAACTAGTTGACTTCTCAAAGCCAGCTAGCTACATTGATCACCATTACAGAGAACAGAGAGAACTTCATCACAGACCAACCTCATCTAACAAGAGAGAGGTAATGGCTATGGGAACTGTTGGAGGATGGTTTGTTTCAGCATTTCTTCAGAGCTTGGTTGACAAGATTAGCTCTATGCGTGATCCAAGAACATGGATTGCGGTCAAGCCTTCATGATAACCTTGAGGAGTTGCATCTTCGTCTGATATACATCCAATCAGTTATTGACAGTGCTGAGAAGAGGCAGCTGAAAGAGGAGAGGGCATGTTCAGACTGATGAAGCTGCTCAAGGAAGTTGCTTACAATGCTGATGACTTTCTTAGCGAACTCAAATACGAACATCTCGAGTCAGAGATGGTGGAGGGTTTAGAAGTTCAGGCAGTCCTTGAGGTGAATTATGGAGGAAAGCAGCAATCCGAGATACGAGTCAGACGAGAAACGAGCTCACTCTTAACGGAACCAGTTTTGTTCGGCCGTGATTAAGAATGAGAAAAAAAATCATTGAGGAATTGTTTAAATCTGATTTTATGTCTGTTCTTCTGATAGTTGGCGTCGGAGTGCGTGGGGAAGACTACTCTAACTCAGCACATTTATAACGACCCAAGGGTGAAGGACCAATTTCAGTTGAGAATATGGATTTGTGTTTCTGATATATTCGATGTTAAAAGGCTTACCAAAGAGATGGCAGAGTCCAGCCATGGGGAAAGGCTATCCGACCTTACTAGTTTGAATCAGTTCCAGCGGATGCTTGAGGATAGATTATTCTCCAAGAGATTTTTGCTTGTACTTGACGACGTGTGGAATGAAGATAGAAGCGAATGGGATACGCTATATGCTCCATGGAAACTCAGGGCACAGGGTAGCAAAATCTTGGTAACAACTCGTTCCAAACAAGTGTCGAACATAATTGGTGTAAGAGATCCTTTCATTCTTGGCTGTTTATCTGCAATTTTTCAATATATGTGCATTCGGGGACCAAAAGTTGGAAAGATATCCAAAGCTGGAGTCAATTGGCAAGGCAATTTCGGACAGGCTAAAGGGGTCGCCTTTAGCTGCAAAGACTCTTGGACACCTTCCTAATTCGAGTTTGGATGCCAAACATTGGGAGAGTATTATGGAAAGCGAAATGTGGGAGTTAAAATAGGTGAAAATGACATTCTAACGATTCTAAAATTAAGTTGCCAGTATCTTCCTTCATGTGTAAAGCAGTGTTTTGCATATTGTTCTTTATTTCCCAAAGATTACCATTTCAGTAAAGCAAGCTTAATCCAGATGTGGATGGTGCAGGGTCTGCTTAGACCTGAAGAAGGGTACATGTTACATGAGAATGGAAGATTTAGGGAATGAATACTTTAATGATTTGCTTTCGGTGCCCTTCTTTCAGCAACACTGTTGGCTGAAAAATACATGCATTATGCATGACCTGGCACAATCCGTTGCTGTAGATTATTGTTTCAGAATAGAAGAAGAGGAAAAATCGCAGAACAGTCCCAGTTCTGTTCGCAACTTATCCATTTGCCTACGAAAGCTGAATTTGAGCAAGTTAATCAAGTTCTATGGCTTGTGCAGATATAAGAATTTGTGCACTCTCTTATTCATCAATAGCTATGGACCTGATCCTTGCCTTGCACTTGATACCTTATTGAAGGAATTCGGAAGCATCCGTGTAATAGCTTTAGGCTATCTGTGCATGGAAGAGCTTCCTAACAGTATCAGTAACTTAAAGCAACTTCGATTTCTTGATATCTCTCTTACCAACATTGTAAGCTTCCCTGAATCATTTTGTAGACTCTACAACTTGCAAGTACTGAAATTGAAGCCGCATTTGAATGTTTGCTTTCCTAGATGGATAAGAAACCTTATCAACTTCAAGAAACTTGATGCAAATGAAAACAGTGCTGCACTGATATTTGAAATAGGAAAGCCATCTGCTCTTCAAGAACTGAGTCTCTTCAAAGTTGTAAAGAAAACTGGGCACATGATCTGAGAACTGATGGAGATGAATAAGCCCCATGGTAGGTTATGCATTAGTAAACTGGAAAATGTTGATACTGAAGAAGAGGCTAGTCAGGCTATTTTAAATAACAAGAAGTACCTCAATGTGTTATGCTTCAAATGGATCTTTGACAGGCATGCTCACTTGGGGATTGATGTGCCCGATGCTGATGTACTAGAAGCCTTACAACCACATCCTAATCTTAAAGATCTGAAGATCATAGCGTATGGCGGGGTCAAATATCCAAGCTGGTTGAACAAAACATCACTCCTGAAACATGAATCTATGTTCTTGGGTAACTGCAAAAGCTTGGAGCAACTTCCATCTCTGGGACATTGGCCATTTCTGAAATACCTGAGATTTGGATGTATGAATTCAGTGAGACGAGTTGGATTAAACTTCTATGGAACTCCAAACATTAGTAGTTTCCCTGTGCTCGAACATCTGTCATGCTGGAGCATGCCAGAATGGGAAGACAGGTCTTCAACAGATGCCAGTCAATTATTTCCTTGCCTACTTGACCTCTACGTCAAGGACTGTCCCAAGCTGAGGATGTAACCTTGCATTCCATTTTTGTAAAACTTAGGCTGTCGAAAGTGGGATTGGATGAACTTGCAGGAGCTGGGTTCGATCCAATCACAGTGATAGCAACTGCAAGAGTTCTTCAATCTCTATCATGTGCATCAAGAACTGTCCAAACTTAAGGAGCCTTGAAGAATTGTTATTGTCAAAACACCTTTCTGGATTTAAAGGAAATAACAATCGTCAACTGCAGGGAACTTACCTTGCTGCCAGTTGAGAGGTTGAAAGATCTCATCAGCCTTGAATGCTTGGAGTTGAGACTGTCCGAATCTCTGACAGGAAGAAGGGGCTAACGTCCTCCTTCCTTCTTTGAAAAAATTTGTTTTCGGATATTGTGGCAATCTCTACATGTCACTGCCAGGTTGCCTGCAAAATCTCACCTCTCTCTCTACATTGAAGATGATCAGTTGTCCACACATAACATCTCTTCAAAAAGAAAACCTGCATCACCTGATATCGCTTAAGATTTGACCATACACAATTTTGCACATATTACTTCTTTGGAAGCATTACACTGTCTTCCATCCCTCAAAAGCTTGACGATTCTAGAATGTCCCAGATTGACAATGGCTTCTCCTCAGAACCACAACAAGCTGCTAAATGGGCTTTCATCACTCCATTCACTGTGTATCGATGACACCTCGTTGATCATATGGCAGCTTATTGGAGGACAGACTTCTCTTCAGATGCTGAAAATTCAGCATTCTCTGAAACTTGCTTTGTTTAATGATGGTGGGTAGCAAGAATGGCTGGGAAACCTCACATCCCTCTGTGAATTAAGCTTCAGAGCTTGTCCCAATCTGCAAGCTTTGCCTTCGAACTTGCATGTGATTTTCTCACTACAAAAATTAAAGATTGACGACTGTTCTTAGTTGAAGTCATTGCCGGAGAACAGGCTTCCAGGCTCCTTAAAGGAGTTGATTTCAAGAAATTGTCATCCAGATATGAAGGAAAGGTTCAGAGGAGGTAGTGGTGCAGACTTGCCAAAGATTGCTCATGTCCGGAAGATACACTTTTGTTAGGTAATTCATACTCATGTCTTTTCTAGTTCATATGCCCAACTTACGAGTTTTTTTTTTCTTTTCTGTGTGAGAAATATTTTACTTGACATTATTATGCTTCCCATTCAAGTATTCTTTCCTCCCGTCAGATAATTGCAAAGTTTATCAACAAGATTCTGCTTATGTGCTGCGATGTTGCACTGATATTAGCAGAACAAAATAGAATAAGCGGGCAAATCTGAAAATTCCAGGATGTATACATGCGTGTGTGTGTGCATTGGTGGGATGGGGGTGGGGTGGGGGTGGATTCAATAAAAGAGATTGGTTGAGTAGATATTGTGGTTTAGGAGGTAAATATATTGTATAGATCGTAGTACGACCCATGTATTTGATATGTATATTAATTGATTATATCATATACAGTGATTCTTATGTTGTACATGACTTTTCAATAACTTTTGATTGTGTATCAATAAATCTTGATTGTGTTTCATTTCTTCAGTTTTTCATCTCTTTATATTACATATCCTATGACTTATATTTAATAAGGTTTACTAAATGGCGATATATATCAGGTTATTGCATCTATACCTTTAGTTGAATCACGTGTATCATATGCTTTAGGTGGAAGATAGTCTTTTGAGATCTAGGCTCAGAAATCCTTGTGTACAAAATACATTTGTGCCATGGCCCCAGGTTTGCTAAACCCAGGATCAATATGATCCTTTTTCACAAACCTGAGATCTCCAAGGTTTGTTGTTGGATTTAGGTGATGGGACAAGAACAAGGAAATTTGTCGTCCGAGAAGACCAGGTAGCCAAAAATGTCCATGCAGATTTGCCCACTACAAACAAGTACAGAGAAAACAAACAAAGTGAGGGTTTTGTTTGTGCATACCTTCCTTTCCTGAGGAGAGGGTTTCGTATGTTTATGATAGTTATTTTGGCAGTGTCCTAGAATCCTGCTGTGATCGGATCTAAGGGATCTAGTTATTTTGGCAGTATCCTAGAATCCTGTTGTGATTAGGCCAAAGGGCAATGATCCTGATAATCTATCGGCTAGGTTGTGACAGCGAGTCTTAACCTCTTGCCGATGTTTATCTTTTACAAGTTTGAGAGTTGTGGGCTTGTTACAATCCTCTGCTTTATACAACTATCATTTTTATCCTAATGCCTTGTCACACACCACTCACGCGTCGTGTTGCTAGCTCATCGTATCCCAAGCTCCTTCAGCACATAACCTTGAAGGCTGATATTGGCTTTACACCCATACACAACTCCTGTCATGTAAGAAGCATGTGGGTGGAGTTGAAATGATTGTATCCACCCATCAGCCTTTACAATTTCCTTGCATTTACTGCAAAAGATCATGGCTCATGTTGCGCCGCTTCGACAAACAACCACATTCTCACGTAGCAGCTCGTGATTTCCTTGAAACCAATGCGATTTTCTAGCACATCACACAGTTCACAGTTAAGATTCATCCACTGCTTTGGGATGAGATTTCAACGGGTCTTCCAAATGATCGAGTTTTACGTCTGCTCTGGATCTTGTACACCTGCACACACTCCATAAGAATGTTCTATTAGAATCTAAATGTGCGAGATACAACATTGAGCAATAAGTTGTTTTGAGTTCTACGGTTATGTATTACAGAGCCACAGACCTTCTGATTTAATTATATAGTTTCTTCTCTTGTAGTTGGAAGTATGATGGTCCAATCCTTCAGACTTTGCGTTTATATGTAGCAATGAAGATCAGAGAAAAAGAATAGGACTGCAATGTTTCTATGTGAGAGAACGAGGGAAATTCACTATGGAATCTATGTCAGTTGACACTATCCCTCAACTTGATAAATCCGCCTACTTGGAAATGGGAATTGTTTCTTTTTGCTAGGTTACATGAGGTCAAACTGTTGAAATTGGGTAGTCGTGGTTTTTACTTGTACCCTTGTAACAACTCACAGTAACAAGTTATTTTCTTAAATGGTAACAGCTAAAGGTATTCTTCATTATATTCAACTCTTTAGAGAAGTAGCAGTTTTCCATTAATTTCCAACTGAGACCACTTTTTTGCTGTCTCTCAAATATTTATTTCTTTGTTGTAAATGAGTCAACAAATTGATAATCCTCTATAGTAGTGAGCTTGCCCCGGTAACAATATAGATTGACAAGTAATTTCCTAAAAGGGCAATATTTAAAGGTATCTTTCATCTTATAACTTTGTATAGCAATAGATAGCTGGCATTAGCTCTTTTCTGGAAACACTACTCGAATTAATGTCTCATAGATTGTGAGCTTTTCTGATTGATCAACTTCTTTTGGTTGTTAAAAGAACTGAAGGAACTCTCAACTGCTTGTTATTATACTTAAAGCTTAGTGTTCACTGAATTCAACTCTGCAGATGATGTTCTCAGTTCTTATTTTGATAATTTGTTTCAGAGCTTGGAGATAGACCTGAACATTAATTGGAAGAAGGATCCATACCAGAGAGAATCAAAGGATAGGATGAACTGAAAATTTGTAGAGAACATATCCTGGCATCACTCGAAGACAAGCATTGTACATTTTCTAATTTGATAATGATGATGATTTCAGAGAACATAAAGATAGAAGCTCTTGCGATAAACTTGAAGCTTTTTTTTTTATTTTTTATAAGCACGAGTTCAATCTGATCCAACTGACTGATTGAGTTTAAAGGAGTTTTTTACGGCAATTTCTTCCTGAAAATACAAAGGGGAGATGGGAGTGTACAACAGTATAAGTATTTCTGACAGTGGAAGTGATGCCTTGTATTGAGAGTTACTAGATGCATGGTCTTGCATACTCTAATTCCTAATTTGCGCTAGAGATTACTCATGGTCATTAATCAAGAACCTGCTGTGGAATTTTTATGCAAGGAAAGTCATGCTTTGTTTATCAGACTGCTCTTGCTGCTATAAAGACTTCTTGTTTTGGAGGTAAACAAAAAAAGAACTGCTGGATGCTGTGTTCTCTTTCTCTACAGTTCAGCATTTCAGCGAAAAATCTGCATCTTAAGTATCGGATTCTATATGCATCAGTCCGTGTATAATTGTATATATACAACTAGCTTTCTTTTTTTGTATGCATACAACCAGCTTTCTTTTTTGTAGGATTTACTACACGACTAACGAATCCTGTCGTGTAAGTATTCAAACTTCGAGTTTCTGTTGTACCTATATACCCCCTGTATACTATTTGTAAGTATAGTATAGTGTTATATAGTATTACTCACATTCTTAATGCTCTTCGTATGCATGACTTAATTTCCAAAGACGAGGTTTATTCATGTCAGGTACAAAAACAGTTCAAGGCAGTGAAGGGTGAAGACTAATCAGTTTGAGCAAAAGTTGATTACATGTCAATGTCATTGTCTTGTAATGATATCCTTTGAGATTCTTGGTCTAACCCGTCATGATTAGTTTAATATGCATGCTTTTAGCACAGTATTACTTTAGATTTGCTTTGCCCGGTTGTTATCTTTGTTCATCTTATGTTGTTAGGATTCTATAAGCTTTAAATTTTATCCATCTCACTTTTTATTCACCCATGTTGGTGCTTTAGTTGCATTTTGCTGAAAAAGGTAATATAGTTGGAGCTCTCTTTCGGCTTGAGATATATATATATATATATAATTTTTCTCTGCCTTGTTAGGGATTCCCTATAAAAAGAAGAAAATGATTTGCTCAAGGTGAATCCTTTTGCAGCACTATGGAGCATAAACTTGTATATTGGATAAAATGTCACAGCACCTGGTCATTCATGGTGGACAAGGGGACACAGTAATAATTCCCTGGTATTATTATATCACTGAGGATAGGGAGCATCAACACAATGAAAAGTAAGTAGGTAAAATATTTTTTGTTTTTCCTAATTTTTGCAAATTTCACCTTTATTTTAGTACCCATGGATGAAGTGAAGATTTTTTTTTCCTCTTACCATCATATTTCTGTATAAAGTAACTATCATCAACAGGGGCCTGGTAGCTGCTTTTGGTCATTTTGCTTAATGTGCAAGTACTAGTTCTATAATTCTATTGTTGTTTTTAAAAGGTATGATACCATAAATGACAACTCAGAAAGTAAACTGATTACTTTGACTTACATAGTCCCGGGAAAATCATATTCCCCCGTTTATATATAAAGTGTTTCATTACAAATGTTAAAGTTGGGGATCAAACCAATTTGTCTACTATTTCAATAATTCATGGGCTCTCTATAGATACATGTTTCTTCTTATAAACTTTGATGGTGATTAAATTGATTTTTTGTACTATTTTTTTCATGCATAACGCCCTATATGATACATGCTTCTTGGTATAAGTTTCAAGTTGATGATTAGACTAATGTTTATTACTATTTCACTAATTCAATATTTTGTTTGCACTTATTATTTTTTATAACTATTTACACTTATTTTTTTCACATTGTTTGCTCCGTCTTAAAATTGATAGTAAAACACCTACAATATCCTCTCTCAACTCTCTCCCCTCTGTATTATTTTTTATCGACCGGCCTCTGCATGACTTTTTCCCTTTAATCTAGATCTCCAATCACTAGGATACTCTCTAATGTCCCTACCAAGCATAATAGCTGTCTTATGCTTTGAAAAAGTATCATCTGCATTAAAACTTTAATTACTTTTTAGTTATCAACTACTCTAACCTCAACCTACGCCTCCCCTAGTCCCATTTTGGTAAACGAAGGACTCCACGCGACTATGGGATCAATCTTTATGAATATTTTTGTACTTTAGGTTTGTCTGTTGTTCATCTTGTAATTTTTATGTCCGTAGTCTATTGTCCATTCTATATTCTAACAATCGTAGGCTAGAGAACTGTTGGAAAAGTTGATCATCATTGGTATATCTGTGCATAGACATGCCTTTGATTAATGTATAGGATATTATAGTTTAGGGTATGAATTATA
This sequence comes from Asparagus setaceus, assembly GCA_012295165.1. Taxonomy (NCBI): domain Eukaryota; kingdom Viridiplantae; phylum Streptophyta; class Magnoliopsida; order Asparagales; family Asparagaceae; genus Asparagus; species Asparagus setaceus. The sequence goes on along the minus strand of CM022706.1, from coordinate 48,507,814 downwards.
ATGTGAAGAATCTACTCTCACACTTTTTATACAGATAAGAGACAAATCTAGACAATGCCATAGCTGGAACAAATGTGTACAAAATAGAAAGCAAGAGGGATAAAGGAAGAGAAGATGTTTGTAAGAATATCAATGTCATATGGTCTTCTTGGATGTTGTCACCCTCACCAAATTTGATACCTCAAAGTTTTCAAATTGAGATTATCTTTGGTGATTTAATACCCCAAATTTATAACTAATTTGTTCCTCACTTTTCCCAAACTCAAAAACTGAAATTTAATAAGGAAGTTTCTCTCTCGTTCACTTTCAATTCTATATTAATTAATATCTTTGAACAATATTAAAGTCAACCTTTTGCAATTTTCGCAAATTGCAAAAATAGAACTTTGAGATATTCAGGGCAATACGCTCAGAACTTTAGAAGGAGGTAAGAAGAAGGATTAAAAAATAAAGCAGACTAATCTACACAACCGAATCAATCTGCCATGCCGTTTCGAGATGTACGTCTACTCCGGTAGAGTAACATTGGCATTGCCATACCAAAAAGAAGAAGACCATATAAAAACAATGAAGAGTGCCTTTGTTTCCGACTTTATTCTGAAACGCTCTCTCATTCAATCCATTCTAGATATGAAAGTAGCAACGAAGGACCACACAATCTCATTTATTAAGCATATATCACTATGCAAAAAAAAAATGATGAAATTTGGAATATTAAAGTGTAAACAAACCCAATTTTCTCTGCATACAACACTTTTTGTATTTATCTTTTTTAACATACAAGAAGACAACTTGTTTATGCAAAAGAGGTGAGGAGAAAAAGCGGTTTCCATCACTCCCTTGCTTGGCTCGCATCAAAGGAGACAGCTAAGCTCTCAGCCTTGCTGCTGCGCTTTTCCAGACTTCGAAATGAGGAGAGACCCGTGCGTGTGGTTGCGGAACCAGAGGCACGCTGTTGCTGGAGTCGATGGGCAACAGTGTGAAAAGGCGGCACGTGCGATAAAAATCCAACGACAGTAAAACAAACAGGGGCTCACATTTCGACTCTTTCCTCACCCTCACGTTTTCGGACCCCCCACCAGATAAGGCTTTACCTCAGTCCCAGCTTTACCTAAAAAGCACGATTAAAGTAGGGTAATTATTCAGAAAAACATCTTTTATTTTTAATTTATACATTTAGGTTTATTACAATCAGCCATCTCCAAGTTAAATTTTCACTAAAAGATTAAAAGTAGTTTAAAAATTTCAAGTTCAAGGTACGTGAGTTGTGTCCTAACAAATCTAAACACTCAAAGAATGAGTCACGTACCTTGAATATGAGTTTTTTAAGGCAATTTTTTATTTTTAGTGAAAATTTTGAGTGGAAGGTGGTTGATTGCAACAAAAATCAACTTTAAGGGTGGTTTATGTATAAATTAAAAATAAAAGTTGGTTTCAGTATAATTACTCTATTGCCTTTTCTTTATTTTGTATTTTATAATTCAAATAAGAGCTTCTTCTTCTTTTTTGTTTGTTTTGTTTTGTTTTGTTTTTTTTTTTTTGAGCCACTCGAAGAATAGCATATTTAACACTTTTCTATCTAACAAAATGAAAAAGAAATGACTTTAGATTCTTTCTTTTGTCATTTCGACAATCAACAGATAACTATTTCAATCACTAATATCAAGATGAATATAGCTTTTTTAAAAATTAAATTAAACTCGAACATATGTCAAATGAATTGTATTTATTTTACTTTCCATTAATAAAGAGGAACTCATGCTTTAAGAGGCGAGAAATTACCGGAAATTCCTCTGTTGGTTATAAAATTATCCACTGGCTTTAAATGTAACATGTTACTTGTACTTAAATGAGCAAGTAGTAACCTTATGCCCCAAAAATAAACTTCTGGTCAATCGTACAAAAGCATTAAAAAAGGCATAAATAAGAATTAAAATATTTACAGATTATTTGAAAAGGGGACAAAAGTTCACAAAAACATCATCGCAATTTCAAATTCATACATTTGAAGGGACTAAAACATCCACAAAATAGGTAGCAAAGGAAAATAAATAAATAAATAATTATCTGTTACTTATAACTGGGAGCTATTATTATCATCTTAAAACATTCACATAAACCTACCTATATTTTGCTAATGCCCCCCTCCCCCTTATACAGTCAACTCCAAAAAAACATTACTGTTACAAGTTACACCTCCATAAATTTTACATTTACCACCAAAATAAACAAGTAAGTAAAAAAATAAATTAATTAAAAACCGCAAAAACTACGTTTACAGTTTACCCCCTCAACTTTGCTCCCCTTTCAGGATCTCGAAACCGCCTCCGCCAGCTTCCCGATCTTGATCCTGATCTCCGCCGGTAACTTCACCTCCGGCCTCTTCCTCCCCTTCTCCAACCTAAAATCAAACCCTAACACATCGAAAACTTCCTCGGAGCTCCACCCGGCCCTCCTCAGCGAATCCGAGCACCGATCCGCCTTCAGCAGCAGCGCGTCGAGCACCGCCTGAGCGTCAACCGCCACGTCACCGAACTCCGACGAAGACGCGGCCGACGCCGTCACCTCCACCATCTCATTCACCTCGTTCTCCCCCCAACCCCCGCTCTTCAACACCGACCCGATCGAGTCGAGGTACTCCCTGAGCCACTCCGGCAGCTTCACCATCCGAATCTCGACGAACCGCTCGGGATCGGACGTCGAGGACGAGCTCCGCCGCTTGCGGTCGCAGGCCGCGGCGTCGGACCAGAACTCGATCCACCGCGGGTTCCTCGGCAGCGAGTCGCCGTGCGGCAGCGAGTTGGAGCGGTGGAGCGGGGGCGAGCGGAGGAAGCGGGCGAAGAAGTCGGCGAGGTCGAGGCCGCAGAGGGAGATCTGGTGGTCGTCGACGAAGAAGACGGGGTTGCCGGCGAGAGAGGGGAGGGAGGGAATGTAGCAGCGGTGGAAGACGGGGACAGGAAGAGGGAGCGGAGCGGAGGAGGAGAGAGGTCGGAGGGCGGAATGGGAGACAGAATCAGGAAACAATGGAAGGAAACAAGATCAAGGAGGAATGGAAAACAAAGGAAAGGAAAGGTCGAAAAGAAGAAAAGGAAGTCAGGAAAGAATCAAAATGAAGAGAATGAATCAAAGCAGCTCAGAAGGTGGAGCAAACGGAGGCAAGCGCGAAATCAGAAGCGAGGGAAGCGGGGTTGAGCGGCGATCGACGTCGACCATGGTGGGTTTGGTTTTCGGATTTTGAGGAGGAGAGTGTTGGATTTTGGGGGTTTTAATGGGAGGAGATTTGAGATTTTTTTAATAATTCCTTTCCTAATGGGGGCCACGTGAGATTTTGGGTTCGGTTTGCCGTTGGGGAGGGGAGGGAGGGTAAAACCGTAAAATGTCGAGATTGCCTTGGATTCTGGAGGAGTGAGCTGTGGAGCATGAATGAAGTGACGACGGTAATAAAAGTGAAGGAAGCGGTGGGAGACAGCGGCAACTCTCGGACACGGGCCTGGTTAAGTCGGCTGCTGAGAATGGGACGTTGGTGGGGTGTGGCTCGGTAGCGAGGGTTAACAAGGTTTGGTCCCGTCACATGTCTTGATTTTTTTTTATTTTGATAAATGCTCTTAAATTAAGCATAAAGGCTTCGAGAATAAACGAAGAAAGAAGATTGAAAGGTGACGTAATAAAATATATTTGATGGCTAAAATAAAAAATTGGTATATTTTGTAAGGCCTCTTTATTAGGCTACTCTTTTTTTTTTTTTTTTGGGTATTAACTTCGATTATATTTGGATATTAAAACTTAACCTTCGATGCACTTAGATACATTTCGTCGCTATTAGCAAAAAATTTGTGTGAAACATCACATGAGCTCATGTGATTCCCAATTTGGATCGCTATAAAGCTTGTATGATAGAGTAAATAACTTGATAGGGATTATGTGATTGTCACGTGCTTGTCTCCCTCCTCTATTCAATATTGGGGATGAAATTCAAATTATGGCTTATATCCAGAATCCCTCTTTTTCAATCTAATTTTCAACAAATTGAGGAGTAATGATTCTATCAGACTACAATATATAAAAGGGGGTGATCGATACCATTCATGGGCGGTTAGAGGGTTAGTTTAGGAATTACAACTCTTCTATATATGGTGTATATCAACTTTCTCCTATAGGGGTGGTTCTGATAGAATCCCTACTATAAATAGAGAATCATCTTCAAATTAGGAGAGACCCTCTTTAAACGCAAACTCAAATAGATTTAAACTATAAATAAACATTAGATATGGTTTCAATAATTTCACATAAATCTTACCTTGTCAATTTTAGACAAAATTATTTTCAAAATCTATATTTTCATTCAATTAAATATCTCTTTCTCACATACACACATTTGCAAATGGGGAATTTGACAAATTTTTTATTTGTTAAGTCTTCATATATGCCATCGCACTTGATCCTTGCCACATCAGCATCTTAAACGCTTCTTAAATTTTTGAATGTGTGGTCACGTGATATTTACCCACCAATTTCATCGATGTCGGCCGTGAAATGAGTCTAATTGCATGGAGGGTTATGTTTTAATACATAAATATCGCCAGAGCTAGAGAAAATACCAATGTGGTGAAGAGGTCTTACAAAATATGCCAATTTGATCATTCAGTCCATATTTGATAACAAATAAGTTAATCTAATATGTAAAAGTTCATATTTGATTCATCCAATATAGGAATAAGTATTTGGAATTTGTATCATCCAAATTGAATTTGATTGAATAATAATTGAAAATTTGATAATTACTCGACCAATTTCTACTCCTAGTCACAACTCAAAGGAGGTGAATTATCAATAATGACTCCATTCAACTATCTCTTCTCTTTTTAAAGCTCTGATTTAATTTCATTAATTATTGGGCAATTATTATGAAACCCTCTTCAGGTTTGACAGTTTATCATGAAACATCATAGCATTATTATTTTTAATTACAAAACACCATGCTATTTAAAAACTGCTAAAAATATTTATATTCCAAAACTACCCTCTTCTTCTTCCTCTTAACACATTTTCCTTTTCTCCCAAGGACAAAAATAGATTAGAAACTGAAAATGCTTGTAAATAGAGGCTAACCTCAAAGGGTTGAAAAGATTACTTCTTTTTTTTTTTTGTTGATAAAAGGGTTGAAAAGATTACATTGATATTCTATTAATTCTATCTTTATTAATGGTTGTAGTTATTTAGGCTTGATGTGAGGAGAGAGAAGATAGATTTTGCTATAGTTTGAGGAAGAAAATAAGCTTTATTGAGGGTATTTTAACTAAAAGGTGTGTTGTAATGGAAAAATAAAATTACAAGATTTCATAATAAATTGTCAAACCTGAAGGGAGTTTCATAATGTTTACCTATAATTATTACTTAGAAAAAACTTCTAGGTGCCATTTGGCAAATGGTTAAGTGAGGGGTTAAGTCTCCTTAACACCTTCTTAACTCGCCAAACATAAAAAATCTACAGAAAAATTAAAGTAAGCTAACCCTCTATAATTTGCCAAACGTAGAAAATACAGACGGGTTAAGCTAACCCCTTTAGAGGGATTAAATTGAGTTAACCCCTCAAAATGAGGGGTTTACTAATACTCCTATTTAGCAGGATTAAGAGTTAACCCTCTAATTATAAAGAAAATAGTCAAAATCATTGTTATTACCAAATACCAAAAATGAGTATAAGGGCTAAAATAAAACTTATATAACAGATTAAAAATTTAGTCATTTGGGTTATCGAATGAGCTAACTATGTTAATCCTTCTCTTTAATTCCTCTTCCTTAACCCTTTGCCAAACGGGGCCCTAAGTACTTATTTTTAAAGTTAATGCAATTTTTTAGGATATTTAACTTTAGTTAAGCTTAAAAGTTATAACACATGATGATAAACAGCTTAGGGCTGGACGGGGGGTAAACAAAAAAGGTACACCCAGCGGCCAGCGGACTGCGGCCATGATGATTACATAACTGAGCACAAGGTCAGAACAAAGCACCGCTATTTTAGATGTCGTTGGTGAGACAATAAATATGGCATTCAATTAATATACTCGCGTTACTTGCTTGCTTTATCATCATCATGGAGTTCAGTTGGAGCCCCCTTTATTTCGAATGCAAAAGCGCAGCTATACGGATATAATATGTGTACGGGATGATAGGATATAGATACACATAAGATTTTTTAATCCTAATTTTTGTTAGGCACAAATATGTATTGTTTATATGTATTGGTCAAACAATTTGAACGATTTGATATTAAATTAGTGGATCTAACCTCCCAACCATTTTGTGTTTCAGAAAATCTAACATTTATTTTTGTTAGATGTGTCAAATTATATTGATCGATCTGTTTTAATTTTTCAAGTTCTCATGTTTATACATTTTCCAACTTATTGCCCATATTCGTATCATTTTCCTCCTAATTGATCTATGTAGTTATTTGATCTAGGATGTTTCTCAACCAAGTATTGTTATGAGTTTTCTCTTTTATTATTTATTTACTCATTGCAGATTAAGCTTACATTATTGACGTATGAAGAAATCCCATGGTATAACAATTATTTTTGAAGTAAATAGAGAATATCGTAAAAAAAAAGGCTAAATATCATTAAACCCCAAACTTTGGACAATTATCGGTAAACCCCATTAACTATTAAAATATCAGAAAAACCCCTCTTAAGTATTGGGATTATCACAAAACCCCCCTCTAACTTTTAGATTTTATCAGAAAACTCTTTTTAACTTTGAGATTTTATTAGAAAACCCCCTTAAATTAGGGGGGTTTCCTGATAAAATCTTAAAGTTAAGGGGGGTTTTCTGATAACCCCTAAACTTAAGGGGGTTTTCTTATATTTTCAAAGTTAAGGGGGTTTCTGGTAATCATCCAAAGTTAAGGGGGGTTTTATGATATTTAGCCTAAAAAAAATAGCAAGAGCAGAGGAATCCCGTGTCAGCCGCTGCAACGACGTGCTATTCCTCTCGGCACTCGCATTAACGCAACGGTCACTGACCCGAGTGACCTCTTCACATTCTGCCTCGTTTCTTTAATGCATGTCATTATTTTAATCATATAATTTTCATTGTTTCTTTATTACGTCCAAAATTAGAGAAGCAAGAAACTTCGATTCCATCACAAATCTAAAAACACAGTAGCAAAGGCCGTTAGCTGCACGTCGATCACACGACACTACCGCCAACCTCGCTGCCTCACGTGCGCTTCCATGGGCCCCACTCATATTGGGGCTGGGCTCCACTACTTTATTCACGATACCGCATCTAATTCCACGAGGTTTTATGCTTCTGATTATTTGTCTACAAGGGAAGAGTAAAGTAATGACCGACAATTACTTAGCTTTTGTAATACTAACCTTATGAACCTCCGAAATTACAAAAGCGCCCATCATTGGCATTTTTCACGAACGATCGAAAGTTATCTTTAAGGGTAAAAAGGTCTAAATCGGTTTCATTATTGTTCTGCTCAGTAAACCTCTGCTTTTTTCTTCATTCCACCATGTTCACTACTCAATCTTTGCAAAAACCCCGAAACTCCTTCATTAATTTTCACAAATCAAATTGTTTCATTCTCAAAATCTCAATTTCTAAAAACCCTGGTCGAATGTGTTCGGTGATAGGGGGTAATGAGCAAAAATTAACATTGTAGGGATAAAAGTATTTTAAATAAATGTCATGTTGAAGTACATGAGATTTTTTTCTTTAATTAATAAATATTAAGGGGGTTTTGTGCAAGACCCAAAAGTTCGAGGGCATATTTTGAAATTTACCCTTAATTTTAGCTTGGAGGAGGCGTATTAAGCACTGGTCAATGAAATTGGATCTTAAAGCTATTGACTAAGCCGCCGTTTCATGTGGATGATCCACCGACGTCCCATGAGCTTCACAATTCTTTTAAATTGAGATGATTGAAAATCAATCACAAAGTCATGTTATTCATATATTTTCTTTTCAAAAGTAGCTTCTAAGAGAAATGTGAGTTCGTATATTAGACTGTCAAATGGTTGGTGCGTGTTGTTAGTACTACTCTAGCTTGGTGAATACTTGGGAGCATGGTGTTCAATCCTTTCTGATTTGGATTTCCCCTTGAACTGAAGAAGAAGATGACCACCACAAAAGTATTAATCAATGTTATGCATGCAATCCTATTTTACAATTGGGTTAGCGAGACCACTTCATGGTGACGAGCTCCGCCGCTTGCGGTCGCAGGCCGCGGCGTCGGACCAGAACTCGATCCACCGCGGGTTCCTCGGCAGCGAGTCGCCGTGCGGCAGCGAGTTGGAGCGGTGGAGCGGGGGCGAGCGGAGGAAGCGGGCGAAGAAGTCGGCGAGGTCGAGGCCGCAGAGGGAGATCTGGTGGTCGTCGACGGGACAAAAAGTCGGCAGGGCAGAGGGAGGGGAAACAGCAGGGTGGAAAAGGCAGGATCGGAGGGAAACATCGCTGTCAGAAGATCAAAACGATCAAAACGGAAAGGCTGGAGAGTCAAGAGAGGAAGGAAAGATCGGTCGATGCAGAATCAACTCAAACAAAGTGAAGCCAACAAGAAACTGAAACACCAGAGGCAATGGAAAGGAGGAAAACGAGGGAAGAATGAGTGGAAACCAGCAGTGCAGGAGGTGGAGAAACAGGCGGCGCAGGTCGAAGCAGCGGAGCCGGCGGCGTGGGAGGGGGTTAGGGCGGGGGTTGAGCGGCGATCGACGTCGACCATGGTGGGTTTTTTGGTTTTCGGATTTTTGAGGAGGAGAGTGTTGGATTTTGGGGGGTTTTAATGGGAGGGGAGATTTGAGATTTTTTTTTTTTTTTAATAATTCCTTTCCCTAATGGGGGCCACGTGAGATTTTGGGTTCGGTTTTGCCGTTGGGGGAGGGGGGAGGGGGGGGGGGTAAAACCGTAAAAATGTCGAGATTGCCTTGGATTCTGGAGGAGTGAGCTGTGGAGCATGAATGAAGTGACGACGGTAATAAAAGTGAAGGAAGCGGTGGGAGACAGCGGCAACTCTCGGACACGGGCCTGGTTAAGTCGGCTGCTGAGAATGGGACGTTGGTGGGGTGTGGCTCGGTAGCGAGGGTTAACAAGGTTTGGTCCCGTCACATGTCTTGATTTTTTTTTATTTTGATAAATGCTCTTAAATTAAGCATAAAGGCTTCGAGAATAAACGAAGAAAGAAGATTGAAAGGTGACGTAATAAAATATATTTGATGGCTAAAATAAAAATTGGTATATTTTGTAAGGCCTCTTTATTAGGCTACTCTTTTTTTTTTTTGGGTATTAACTTCGATTATATTTGGATATTAAAACTTAACCTTCGATGCACTTAGATACATTTCGTCGCTATTAGCAAAAATTTGTGTGAAACATCACATGAGCTCATGTGATTCCCAATTTGGATTGCTATAAAGCTTGTATGATAGAGTAAATAACTTGATAGGGATTATGTGATTGTCACGTGCTTGTCTCCCTCCTCTATTCAATATTGGGGATGAAATTCAAATTATGGCTTATATCCAGAATCCCTCTTTTCAATCTAATTTTCAACAAATTGAGGAGTAATGATTCTATCGACTACAATATATAAAAGGGGTGATCGATACCATTCATAGGTTAGAGGTTAGTTTAGGAATTACAACTCTTCTATATATGGTGTATATCAACTTTCTCCTATAGGGGTGGTTACGATAGAATCCCTACTATAAATAGAGAATCATCTTCAAATTAGGAGAGACCCTCTTTAGCATAAACTCAAATAGATTTAAACTATAAATAAACATTAGATATGGTTTCAATAATTTCACATAAATCTTACCTTGTCAATTTTAGACAAAATTATTTTCAAAATCTATATTTTCATTCAATTAAATATCTCTTTCTCACATACACACATTTGCAAATGGGGAATTTGACAAATTTTTATTTGTTAAGTCTTCATATATGCCATCGCACTTGATCCTTGCCACATCAGCATCTTAAACGCTTCTTAAATTTTTGAATGTGTGGTCACGTGATATTTACCCACCAATTTCATCGATGTCGGCCGTGAAATGAGTCTAACTGCATGGAGGGTTATGTTTTAATACATAAATATCGCCAGAGCTAGAGAAAATACCAATGTGGTGAAGGGTCTTACAAAATATGCCAATTTGATCATTCAGTCCATATTTGATAACAAATAAGGCTTTACCTCAGTCCCAGCTTTACCTAAAAGCACGATTAAAGTAGGGTAATTATTCAGAAAAACATCTTTTATTTTTAATTTATACATTTAGGTTTATTACAATCAGCCATCTTCAAGTTAAATTTTCACTAAAAGATTAGTAGTTTGTTTCAAAGTTCAGGTGACGCGAGTTGTGGTCCTAACAAATCTAAACACTCAAAGAATGAGTCACGACTTGAATATGAGTTTTTAAGGCAATTTTATTTTTAGTGAAAATTTTGAGTGGGGTGGTTGATTGCAACAAAAATCAACTTTGGTGGTTTATGTATAAATTAAAATAAAAGTTGGTTTCAGATATTACTCTATTGCCTTTCTTTATTTTGTATTTTATAATTCAAATAAGAGCTTCTTCTTCTTTTTGTTTGTTTTTTTTGTTTTTTTTTTGAGCCACTCGAAGAATAGCATATTTAACACTTTTCTATCTAACAAAATGAAAAGAAATGACTTTAGATTCTTTCTTTTGTCATTTCGACAATCAACAGATAACTATTTCAATCACTAATATCAAGATGAATATAGCTTTTTTAAAATTAAATTAAACTCGAACATATGTCAAATGAATTGTATTTATTTTACTTTCCATTAATAAAGAGGAACTCATGCTTTAAGAGGCGAGAAATTACCGGAAATTCCTCTGTTGGTTATAAAATTATCCACTGGCTTTAAATGTAACATGTTACTTGTACTTAAATGAGCAAGTAGTAACCTTATGCCCCAAAAATAAACTTCTGGTCAATCGTACAAAAGCATTAAAAAAGGCATAAATAAGAATTAAAATATTTACAGATTATTTGAAAAGGGGACAAAAGTTCACAAAAACATCATCGCAATTTCAAATTCATACATTTGAAGGGACTAAAACATCCACAAAATAGGTAGCAAAGGAAAATAAATAAATAAATAATTATCTGTTACTTATAACTGGGAGCTATTATTATCATCTTAAAACATTCACATAAACCTACCTATATTTTGCTAATGCCCCCTCCCCTTATACAGTCAACTCCAAAAAAACATTACTGTTACAAGTTACACCTCCATAAATTTTACATTTACCACCAAAATAAACAAGTAAGTAAAAAAATAAATTAATTAAAACCGCAAAACTACGTTTACAGTTTACCCCTCAACTTTGCTCCCCTTTCAGGATCTCGAAACCGCCTCCGCCAGCTTCCCGATCTTGATCCTGATCTCCGCCGGTAACTTCACCTCCGGCCTCTTCCTCCCCTTCTCCAGCCTAAAATCAAACCCTAACACATCTAAAACCTCCTCGGAGCTCCACCCGGCCCTCCTCAGCGAATCCGAGCACCGATCCGCCTTCAGCAGCAGCGCGTCGAGCACCGCCTGAGCGTCAACCGCCACGTCACCGAACTCCGACGAAGACGCGGCCGACGCCGTCACCTCCACCATCTCATTCACCTCGTTCTCCCCCCAACCCCCGCTCTTCAACACCGACCCGATCGAGTCGAGGTACTCCCTGAGCCACTCCGGCAGCTTCACCATCCGAATCTCGACGAACCGCTCGGGATCGGACGTCGAGGACGAGCTCCGCCGCTTGCGGTCGCAGGCCGCGGCGTCGGACCAGAACTCGATCCACCGCGGGTTCCTCGGCAGCGAGTCGCCGCCGCGGCAGCGAGTTGGAGCGGTGGAGCGGGGCGAGCGGAGGAAGGGCGAAGAAGTCGGCGAGGTCGAGGCCGCAGAGGGAGATCTGGTGGTCGTCGACGAAGAAGACGGGTTGCCGGCGAGAGGGAGGGAGGGAATGTAGCAGCGGTGGAAGACGGGGAGGAGGGGGCCTGGAGGGAGGGAGGGGTGGTGGAGGGCGGAGGTGGGGTCGGAGGGGCGGGGGTCAGGATGGGCCAGAAGGAGTGGGGATCTGGAGGGAGACGGTGGCATGGAGGTCGAGGAGGGTGGAGGGAGGCGAGGAGGGAGCTCTGGAAGCCGGGAGGAGGGAGGAGAGGGAGAGGAGGGCGGAGGTCGGGGGAAGGTGAGGGAGGTCGACGGAGGCGGCGGTCGTGGAGGCGGGAGGCGAGCCGGAGGACGTGAGGGGTCGAGGCGAGGGAGGGAGCGGGGAGATGAGTGGAGGTGGAGATGGTGGAGGTGGAGGGTGGAGGGTGGTGGGGGGGTTGGAGTGGGGAGGATTGGAGATGGAGGAGGAGATGGATGGGTTTAATGGGGGCCACGTGGATAATTTTGGGTTCGGTTTGCCGTTGGGGGAGGGGAGGGGGAGGGTAAAACCGTAAAATGTCGAGATTGCCTTGGATTCTGGAGGAGTGAGCTGTGGAGCATGAATGAAGTGACGACGGTAATAAAGTGAAGGAAGCGGTGGGAGACAGCGGCAACTCGGACACGGGCCTGGTTAAGTCGGCTGCTGAGAATGGGACGTTGGTGGGGTGTGGCTCGGTAGCGAGGGTTAACAAGGTTTGGTCCCGTCACATGTCTTGATTTTTTATTTTGATAAATGCTCTTAAATTAAGCATAAAGGCTTCGAGAATAAACGAAGAAAGAAGATTGAAAGGTGACGTAATAAAATATATTTGATGGCTAAAATAAAAATTGGTATATTTTGTAAGGCCTCTTTATTAGGCTACTCTTTTTTTTTTTTGGGTATTAACTTCGATTATATTTGGATATTAAAACTTAACCTTCGATGCACTTAGATACATTTCGTCGCTATTAGCAAAAATTTGTGTGAAACATCACATGAGCTCATGTGATTCCCAATTTGGATTGCTATAAAGCTTGTATGATAGAGTAAATAACTTGATAGGGATTATGTGATTGTCACGTGCTTGTCTCCTCCTCTATTCAATATTGGGGATGAAATTCAAATTATGGCTTATATCCAGAATCCCTCTTTTCAATCTAATTTTCAACAAATTGAGGAGTAATGATTCTATCGACTACAATATATAAAAGGGGTGATCGATACCATTCATAGGCGGTTAGAGGTTAGTTTAGGAATTACAACTCTTCTATATATGGTGTATATCAACTTTCTCCTATAGGGGTGGTTCGATAATCCCTACTATAAATAGAGAATCATCTTCAAATTAGAGAGACCCTCTTTAAACGCAAACTCAAATAGATTTAAACTATAAATAAACATTAGATATGGTTTCAATAATTTCACATAAATCTTACCTTGTCAATTTTAGACAAAATTATTTTCAAAATCTATATTTTCATTCAATTAAATATCTCTTTCTCACATACACACATTTGCAAATGGGGAATTTGACAAATTTTTTATTTGTTAAGTCTTCATATATGCCATCGCACTTGATCCTTGCCACATCAGCATCTTAAACGCTTCTTAAATTTTTGAATGTGTGGTCACGTGATATTTACCCACCAATTTCATCGATGTCGGCCGTGAAATGAGTCTAACTGCATGGAGGGTTATGTTTTAATACATAAATATCGCCAGAGCTAGAGAAAATACCAATGTGGTGAAGGGGTCTTACAAAATATGCCAATTTGATCATTCAGTCCATATTTGATAACAAATAAGTTAATCTAATATGTAAAAGTTCATATTTGATTCATCCAATATAGGAATAAGTATTTGGAATTTGTATCATCCAAATTGAATTTGATTGAATAATAATTGAAAATTTGATAATTACTCGACCAATTTCTACTCCTAGTCACAACTCAAAGGAGGTGAATTATCAATAATGACTCCATTCAACTATCTCTTCTCTTTTAAAGCTCTGATTTAATTTCATTAATTATTGGGCAATTATTATGAAACCCTCTTCGGTTTGACAGTTTATCATGAAACATCATAGCATTATTATTTTTAATTACAAAACACCATGCTATTTAAAAACTGCTAAAAATATTTATATTCCAAAACTACCCTCTTCTTCTTCCTCTTAACACATTTTCCTTTTCTCCCAAGGACAAAAATAGATTAGAAACTGAAGTAACGCCAAATAGAGGCTAACCTCAAAGGGTTGAAAAGATTACTTTTTTTTTTTTTTGTTGATAAAAGGGTTGAAAAGATTACATTGATATTCTATTAATTCTATCTTTATTAATGGTTGTAGTTATTTAGGCTTGATGTGAGGAGAGAGAAGATAGATTTTGCTATAGTTTGAGGAAGAAAAGAAGCTTTATTGAGGGGTATTTTAACTAAAAGGTGTGTTGTAATGGAAAAATAAAATTACAAGATTTCATAATAAATTGTCAAACCTGAAGGGAGTTTCATAATGTTTACCTATAATTATTACTTAGAAAAAACTTCTAGGTGCCATTTGGCAAATGGTTAAGTGAGGGTTAAGTCTCCTTAACACCTTCTTAACTCGCCAAACATAAAAATCTACGAAAAATTAAAGTAAGCTAACCCTCTATAATTTGCCAAACGAGAAAATACAGACGGTTAAGCTAACCCCTTTAGAGGGATTAAATTGAGTTAACCTCAAAATGAGGGGTTTACTAATACTCCTATTTAGCGTGATTAAGAGTTAACCTCTAATTATAAAGAAAATAGTCAAAATCATTGTTATTACCAAATACCAAAAATGAGTATAAGGGCTAAAATAAAACTTATATATGATTAAAAATTTAGTCATTTGGGTTATCGAATGAGCTAACTATGTTAATCCTTCTCTTTAATTCCTCTTCCTTAACCCTTTGCCAAACGGGCCCTAAGTACTTATTTTTAAAGTTAATGCAATTTTTAGGATATTTAACTTTAGTTAAGCTTAAAAGTTATAACACATGATGATAAACAGCTTAGGGCTGGACGGGGGGTAAACAAAAAAGGTACACCCAGCGGCCAGCGGACTGCGGCCATGATGATTACATAACTGAGCACAAGGTCAGAACAAAGCACCGCTATTTTAGATGTCGTTGGTGAGACAATAAATATGGCATTCAATTAATATACTCGCGTTACTTGCTTGCTTTATCATCATCATGGAGTTCAGTTGGAGCCCCTTTATTTCGAATGCAAAAGCGCAGCTATACGGATATAATATGTGTACGGGATGATAGGATATAGATACACATAAGATTTTTAATCCTAATTTTTGTTAGGCACAAATATGTATTGTTTATATGTATTGGTCAAACAATTTGAACGATTTGATATTAAATTAGTGGATCTAACCTCCCAACCATTTTGTGTTTCAGAAAATCTAACATTTATTTTTGTTAGATGTGTCAAATTATATTGATCGATCTGTTTTTAATTTTTCAAGTTCTCATGTTTATACATTTTCCAACTTATTGCCCATATTCGTATCATTTTCCTCCTAATTGATCTATGTAGTTATTTGATCTAGGATGTTTCTCAACCAAGTATTGTTATGAGTTTTCTTTTATTATTTATTTACTCATTGCAGATTAAGCTTACATTATTGACGTATGAAGAAATCCCATGGTATAACAATTATTTTTGAAGTAAATAGAGAATATCGTAAAAAAGGCTAAATATCATTAAACCCCAAACTTTGGACAATTATCGGTAAACCCCATTAACTATTAAAATATCGAAAAACCCTCTTAAGTATTGGGATTATCACAAAACCCCCTCTAACTTTTAGATTTTATCGAAAACTCTTTTTAACTTTGAGATTTTATTAGAAAACCCCTTAAATTAGGGGTTTCCTGATAAAATCTTAAAGTTAAGGGGTTTTCTGATAACCCCTAAACTTAAGGGGGTTTTCTTATATTTTCAAAGTTAAGGGGTTTCTGGTAATCATCCAAAGTTAAGGGGGGTTTTATGATATTTAGCCTAAAAAAAATAGCAAGAGCAGAGGAATCCCGTGTCAGCCGCTGCAACGACGTGCTATTCCTCTCGGCACTCGCATTAACGCAACGGTCACTGACCCGAGTGACCTCTTCACATTCTGCCTCGTTTCTTTAATGCATGTCATTATTTTAATCATATAATTTTCATTGTTTCTTTATTACGTCCAAAATTAGAGAAGCAAGAAACTTCGATTCCATCACAAATCTAAAAACACAGTAGCAAAGGCCGTTAGCTGCACGTCGATCACACGACACTACCGCCAACCTCGCTGCCTCACGTGCGCTTCCATGGGCCCCACTCATATTGGGGTTGGGCTCCACTACTTTATTCACGATACCGCATCTAATTCCACGAGGTTTTATGCTTCTGATTATTTGTCTACAAGGGAAGAGTAAAGTAATGACCGACAATTACTTAGCTTTTGTAATACTAACCTTATGAACCTCCGAAATTACAAAAGCGCCCATCATTGGCATTTTTCACGAACGATCGAAAGTTATCTTTAAGGGTAAAAAGGTCTAAATCGGTTTCATTATTGTTCTGCTCAGTAAACCTCTGCTTTTTTCTTCATTCCACCATGTTCACTACTCAATCTTTGCAAAAACCCCGAAACTCCTTCATTAATTTTCACAAATCAAATTGTTTCATTCTCAAAATCTCAATTTCTAAAAACCCTGGTCGAATGTGTTCGGTGATAGGGGGTAATGAGCAAAAATTAACATTGTAGGGATAAAAGTATTTTAAATAAATGTCATGTTGAAGTACATGAGATTTTTTTCTTTAATTAATAAATATTAAGGGGGTTTTGTGCAAGACCCAAAAGTTCGAGGGCATATTTTGAAATTTACCCTTAATTTTAGCTTGGAGGAGGCGTATTAAGCACTGGTCAATGAAATTGGATCTTAAAGCTATTGACTAAGCCGCCGTTTCATGTGGATGATCCACCGACGTCCCATGAGCTTCACAATTCTTTTAAATTGAGATGATTGAAAATCAATCACAAAGTCATGTTATTCATATATTTTCTTTTTCAAAAGTAGCTTCTAAGAGAAATGTGAGTTCGTATATTAGACTGTCAAATGGTTGGTGCGTGTTGTTAGTACTACTCTAGCTTGGTGAATACTTGGGAGCATGGTGTTCAATCCTTTCTGATTTGGATTTCCCCTTGAACTGAAGAAGAAGATGACCACCACAAAAGTATTAATCAATGTTATGCATGCAATCCTATTTTACAATTGGGTTAGCCAGACCACTTCATGACTGACATGTTGACTCGATCAATCAGGTACGCACTTTAACTCCTTAAAGTGTGGGATATCCGCACTCAACATACAATACGGTCACTGCCCATGCAGTGAGGAAACCAAGTTTTTGTCCCAGTGGTGTCACTATATAACTTATAGTTCATTAAAGTAGGCAATCCAAGAATCATCCTTCCTAGTGGTGTCCTGTCCTAAGCACAGTGGTGTCACAAGTTGTAGATACACGTAAAAATAAGTAAAAATATCTATAAAATAGCCAATCCAGTGGTAGGGTTGGCCATGGGTCGGTTCGCATCGCTGAACTGACCTAGCTCGATTTGGGTCAAAACCCGACTTGACCCCCATCGGGCCGAATCCAACCCGGCCCACATTGAAGGCGAGTGGTGGGCCGGGCTGGGTTTTGATCCAGACCCAGGATCAAAGAGGCAGACCTCGCCCACTATAGGCCCGGCCCACCAGCGCCATGACATGGCCCGGATTAACTATGAATGTTTATTTTTATTTTTTTTAAACAAAGCTGAAAATAAAATTTTTAGAAGTCCTAGAAGCCTTCTAACCAGTCTAGTGACTAACACTATATATATATATATATATATATATATATATATATATATATATATATATATATATATATATATAAAATTTAAAATAAAGAGTTTAAAATAGGGAAAAAATTAAATATAATGTTATAAATATAAATACAAGTTTAATATAATTAAAAATTAAAAGAAACTCATGGGTGACCCGACCCATGGCGAGTGAAGCGATTCTGGCGAGGCCTACCCCTAGGCGGGTCGTGGGTCGGGCTCGGTCTAGTCCCAAACACAGGATGGCGAGGCGACCCACTTTGATCCGCGCAGCCTCGGGTTAAACCCGGTCCGACCTTGAACCCGGAGGGCCAGTTCACGAGCCTGAACCGGCCTGGCTTATGCCCATGCCTATTCAGTGGTGTCTGTGACATCACTGGACACTATGTAGCTTCACCGCTAGGCCCATGGACCTGAACCCCGAGCATGGGTATAACGATATGAGTCTATGGTAACCAATTTTAACAGGTGGTTATTATGCATTATCTCAATTCGACCCAGTTCCTATGGAGGTTGGCTAATTAGAGACGATTGATTAAAATCGCATTTTATCCTCAACATACCATGTTAGCGATATCAATCGGATGCCCAATATCTCTTATTACCGACTTTCATAACGGTCAATCTACACATATGTTGGTACGTACCATCGACACTAATAGGTCTTGCCATGGTAACACTAGCCTAAGTAAATACCTTGCAAGCCAAGTAACTACTTAAGGGCCAAGTATACACCACTACAACCTCAGTCGTCGGGATGGTGACATGTATAGAGGTTGATCAACCCTAGGCAATCAGTATAAGTACCCCTCCTACCTAAGGTAAGAAGGAACAAGTTTTGGATGATATAATCTTTAACCTAGGCTCACCTCTGCCGACATGGGTTAATGTTCATCTTCCTCTAAAATCCTATGCTATTTACTTACTTCTTATGATTTTTTTTATCAAGGATCTGACTTAGGCATCAGAAGGACATTGGTGGACAGCCCACCATCGTCAATCTGATATTTTTTTCTATGATCTCAGGCCAATCCAAATAGAGTCAATTACACCCAGATGCGAAGACCTACTTCTGTCATCAAAACTGATCGACGAGCCATCTATGATAGAGTCCAATCTCACAGACTCAATCGTGTAAGTTGATTTCGTGCTTCAACAACCAAGAAAACTTATCTCTTCAATCATATCCTTTTAGGCTCACTCCTCATATCTAACTATTGCTAAAATTTCGTAGGGGTGTTTGTTTGCATCAAGTGAAAGATGAAAGCGAAAGTGACTTTCTTTTAACATTTTAGGTGCTTGTTTGCATGCAAGTAGTTATAAAAGTGAAAAGCAAAAAAATTGCCACTATGATTTAACACAATTTTGACTTCCCCTGAAAAAGTGGTAAAATCACATGAAAGTAATAAAAATGATAACCAATTTTAATTAAATAATTATAACAATATTTACTAATTAATCCTATTTTATGTCACACCATCTTCACATTGCATTGTCAATAAAAATTTTATTTTTCAAAATACTGTATTTCACTTGCATGCTGACGAATTATTTTAAAAAAAAAGTAACGTATTTTCAATTCACTTTCGTACCGCTAAACATCCCCCATAGTCTCTTGTTTCAAATCAAATCTCTCTAATTTATGTGCCAGGATCCAAACAATAGAATCTAGATGAGGCATGGACAAAGATTATTTGTTGCTGATGATGATCGTACAACCTTCACCCACGCAATAGCTGTTGTTGTTGTTTTTTTTTTGTTCTTTTCAAAAACGACATGACGCTTGGCAATTACTGCATCAGAGTGCTAAGTGGTGATTGGTATGTTCGCATAGACTTAGACCAAAGGATCACATCATAACTGATCCAACTCTAAACAAATCGCAAAAGAGTCTCAACTTTAAATCTGAAAGTAAAATCAACAGAAAAGCAATCATTAGCATTTCGTAATAATTTCAGACTACATCAGTCCAGCGTGATTGTTCCTTGAGTGCGGAGACATCCATGAGCTGTGCTTTGTGAGAGTGATATTTTGTTGGAGGCTGAGGCTGTCATGAGGAAAACAAAAGGCGGTCTCGGTCTCGTCTTCTTCTTCTGGAGGGCAGGACCATCTCAACCTAACCCACGCCCATCTAACTTCAAATCCTGCCCCACAAAACCAATGCTGTCCCCTGTCCTCGCTCCATCCATAACATGTCATGTTATGTATAGAGGGTTTGATGCCGTAAAATGGCGTCTCATTTTGTTAAACGAGGCAATCCATCTGACGTGATTAGTAGCACGAGTTTCATAAATTTATCCATCTCTTGATAGCTCATTTAATAAAATAAAGTTGTTAAGCATACATACCTTTTTCTTTTTTATATATATATATATATATATATATATATATATATATATATATATATATATATATATATATATATAAATAGTCACTTTATGAAGCTTAAGTTCATATAAATAGTAGTCTTGTGGCTTTTACATAACTACCATTAACTTTGGGATCAGTGAAAGATATAAAGCCTACTTGAGATTTGTCATCACAAATCTCAGAGACAAAATGAGTGGATAAAAAGTTGGTACTTGGCATTTATTTTTGAGCTTAAGTTCATAGGGCCTTCTTTCTCTCTATATATATATATATATATATATATATATATATATATATATATATATATATATATATATATATATATATATATATATATATATATATATATATGAGGTCATGGCTTTGATGTATTAAATGAGGTAAAATTGATCCAGCCGCGTAATGTATCTAACATTCCATTTCACGTTATGAAATAGTCATAAAAGCACCATATATATTATTTATATATATATATATATATATATATATATATATATATATATATATATATATATATATATATATATATATATATATATATATATATATATATATATATATATATATATATAAATGAGGCTCACATGAGCTTAAGTTATGTGATAAGTGGTGCCTTTTAACCACTCATCTTGTTTTGGAATCCGGTGAAAGATATAAAGAGCCACTTTGAGATTTGTGCATCACAAATCTCAAGGTAAATGAGTGGATAAAAAGTTGGTACACCACATTCATTATGAACTTAAGTTCATAGGAACCTCTATATATATATATAAATCTCCTATAAACTTAAGTGGATAGGGTATTTGTCCACCAACTTTTTTATCCATTGATTTTGCATTAAGATTTATGCTAGCATGTAATACAAATAAAGGCACAAATCTCAAAGATAGCATTGATGTGTAGCACAAATCTCAAAATATAATGAAGGGATAAAAATTTGGTGGATAAGTGCTCTTATCCACTTAAATTTATAGAGCTTTACTCTATATATATATATATATATATATATATATATATATATATATATATATATATATATATATATATATATATATATATATATATATATATATATATAATATATATATATATAATATATATATATATAATATATATATATATAATATATATATATATATATATATAATATATATATATATATATATAAAATTTAAAATAAAGAGTTTAAAATAGGAAAAAAATTAAATATAATGTTATAAATATAAATACAAGTTTAATATAATTAAAAATTAAAAGAAACTCATAATGCACCCACCCACCCATGAGCAAGGCCTGCTTCAAGCAGGCCTACCCCTAGGCGGGTCGTGGGTCGGGCTCGGTCTAGTCCCAAACCTGGGATCAGAGAGGCAGGCCTGACCCACTTTGATCCGCGCAGCCTCGGGTTAAACCCGGTCCGACCTTGAACCCGTGAGGGCCGGGCCACGAGCCCGAACCACGGCTTATGCCCATGCCTATTCAGTGGTGTCTGTGACATCACTGGACACTATGTAGCTTCACCGCTAGGCCCATGGACCTGAACCCCGAGCATGGGTATAACGATATGAGTCTATGGTAACCAATTTTAACAGGTGGTTATTATGCATTATCTCAATTCGACCCAGTTCCTATGGAGGTTGGCGCTAATTAGAGACGATTGATTAAAATCGCATTTTATCCTCAACATACCATGTTAGCAGATATCAATCAGATGCCCAATATCTCTTATTACCGACTTTCATAACTGGTCAATCTACACATATGTTGGCTGTACCATCTGACACTAATAGGGTACTGCCACATGGTAACACTTGCCGCCCAAGTAAATACCTTGCAAGCCAAGTAACTACTTAAGGGCCAAGTATACACCACTACAACCTCAGTCGTCGGGATGGTGACATGTATAGAGGTTGATCAACCCTAGGCAATCAGTATAAGTACCCCTCCTACCTAAGGTAAGAAGGAACAAGTTTTGGATGATATAATCTTTAACCTAGGCTCACCTCTGCCGACATGGGTTAATGTTCATCTTCCTCTAAAATCCTATGCTATTTACTTACTTCTTATGATTTTTTTTATCAAGGATCTGACTTAGGCATCAGAAGGACATTGGTGGACAGCCCACCATCGTCAATCTGATATTTTTTTCTATGATCTCAGGCCAATCCAAATAGAGTCAATTACACCCAGATGCGAAGACCTACTTCTGTCATCAAAACTGATCGACGAGCCATCTATGATAGAGTCCAATCTCACAGACTCAATCGTGTAAGTTGATTTCGTGCTTCAACAACCAAGAAAACTTATCTCTTCAATCATATCCTTTTAGGCTCACTCCTCATATCTAACTATGGCTAAAAATTTCCGTAGGGGGTGTTTGTTTGCATGCAAGTGAAAGATGAAAATGAGAAAGTGACTTTCTTTTAACATTTTAGGTGTTTGTTTGCATGCAAGTAGTTATGAAAGTGAAAAGCAAAAAAATTGCCACTATGATTTAACACAATTTTGACTTCCCCTGAAAAAGTGGTAAAATCACATGAAAGTAATAAAAATGATAACCAATTTTAATTAAATAATTATAACAATATTTACTAATTAATCCTATTTTATGTCACACCATCTTCACATTACATTTTCAATAAAAATTTTATTTTTCAAAACATCAGATTTCACTTGCATTTAATGAATTATTTTAAAAAAAGTAACGTATTTTCAATTCACTTTCGTACCGCTAAACATCCCCATAGTCTCTTGTTTCAAATCAAATCTCTAATTTATGTGCCAGGATCCAAACAATAGAATCTAGATGAGGTATGGACAAAGATTATTTGTTGCTGATGATGATCGTACAACCTTCACCCACGCAATAGCTGTTGTTGTTGTTTTTTGTTCTTTTCAAAAACGACATGACGCTTGGCAATTACTGCATCAGAGTGCTAAGAGCATCTCCAATGGTACGCCATTCCTCTAAAAATGACGCACTATGGCCCACTGATCAGAAGACCCCAAATTAAGAGTATACATAAGAACCTCTATATATGAAGGGTTTGGGTTGATATAGAGGGTTCCTCTATATTACTATTCATATAATTTAATTCTAATTTTGCCCTCCCATCTCATTTACAACTTTTCATAAATACCTATTGTATCCTTGATTATAATTAAACTAATTATTTAACATAATATAATTTTAATTTACTCATCCATTTTAAATAAAAATTATATCATTGAAATTGTCTTAGAAACCTTCAAAATGAGACTAATATTTAATACTTTTAATATTAATGTCAAATTTATCATTATGAAATGTTGAAGTACAGAGAATTTAAAATACATCAAGCTTAAAAATTACATCATTCCATTACCATGTATGCCATAAATGTTCAATGAGTGCATTAATCCCATTTAAAAAGTTTCTACGATATCTAACGGTATAATTTTTGTATAAAAATGTTAAGTTTAAATTATTTTATTTACACCATTAATTTACTAATGATAGGTTAATTAATATAAATATGCAGATACCATTGAGCATAACTTTTACAAACCTCTATATTTAAAGAATCTTGAAGAATATTCTCTTCAAACCTCTAAATACGCAGTGAGCCATCGAGATGCTCTGGTGATTGGTATGTTCGCATAGACTTAGACCAAAGGATCACATCATAACTGATCCAACTCTAAACAAATCGCAAAAGAGTCTCAACTTTAAATCTGAAAGTTAAATCAACAGAAAAGCAATCATTAGCATTTCGTAATAATTTCAGACTACATCAGTCCAGCGTGATTGTTCCTTGAGTGCGGAGACATCCATGAGCTGTGCTTTGTGAGAGTGATATTTTGTTGGAGGCTGAGGCTGTCATAAGGAAAACAAAAGGCGGCCTCGGTCTCGTCTTCTTCTTCTGGAGGGCAGGACCATCTCAACCTAACCCACGCCCATCTAACTTCAAATCCTGCCCCACAAAACCAATGCTGTCCCCTGTCCTCGCTCCATCCATAACATGTCATGTTATGTATAGAGGGTTTGATGCCGTAAAATGGCGTCTCATTTTGTTAAACGAGGCAATCCATCTGACGTGATTAGTAGCACGAGTTTCATAGGCTATCCATCTCTTGATAGCTCATTTAATAAAATAACAAGTTGTCGCCTCATACACTTTTTTTCTTTTATATATATATATATATATATATATATATATATATATATATATATATATATATATATATATATATATATAATATATATATATATATATAAATCTCCTATAAACTTAAGTGGATAGGAGCCATTTGTCCACCAACTTTTTATCCATTGATTTTGCATTAAGATTTGTGCTAGCATGTAATACAAATAAAGGCACAAATCTCAAAGATAGCATTGATGTGTAGCACAAATCTCAAAATATAATGAAGGGATAAAATTTGGTGGATAAGTGCTCTTATCCACTTAAATTTATAGGAGCTTTACTCTATATATATATATATATATATATATATATATATATATATATATATATATATATATATATATATATATATATATATATATATATATATATATATATGGGAATGATGTATATGAGGTGGAGGCTTTCGTTTCTTTAAATGAAATTAGAAAGATATAAGTGAGGTCCCACTGCTGATGTGCCAAATGAAATTAAATTACTCCCATGCATGTATCTCCCATTATTTCATTTAGCAAAATAATTAAACCACCTCATATATATTATTTCATATATATATATATATATATATATATATATATATATATATATATATATATATATATATATATATATATATATATATATATATATATATATATATATATATATATATATATAGTAAATCTCCTATAAACTTAAGTGGATAGGAGCCATTTGTCCACCAACTTTTTATCCATTGATTTTGCATTAAGATTTGTGCTAGCATGTAATACAAATAAAGGCACAAATCTCAAAGATAGCATTGATGTGTAGCACAAATCTCAAAATATAATGAAGGGATAAAATTTGGTGGATAAGTGCTCTTATCCACTTAAATTTATAGAGCTTTACTATATATATATATATAGAATCTCCTATAAACTTAAGTGGATAGAGCCATTTGTCCACCAACTTTTTATCCATTGATTTTGCATTAAGATTTATGCTAGCATGTAATACAAATAAAGGCACAAATCTCAAAGATAGCATTGATGTGTAGCACAAATCTCAAAATATAATGAAGGGATAAAATTTGGTGGATAAGTGCTCTTATCCACTTAAATTTATAGAGCTTTACTATATATATATATATATATATATATATATATATATATATATATATATATATATATATATATATATATATATATATATATATATATATATATATATATATATATATATATATATATATATATATATATATAAATCTCCTATAAACTTAAGTGGATAGGAGCCATTTGTCCACCAACTTTTTATCCATTGATTTTGCATTAAGATTTATGCTAGCATGTAATACAAATAAAGGCACAAATCTCAAAGATAGCATTGATGTGTAGCACAAATCTCAAAATATAATGAAGGGATAAAATTTGGTGGATAAGTGCTCTTATCCACTTAAATTTATAGAGCTTTACTATATATATATATAAATCTCCTATAAACTTAAGTGGATAGAGCCATTTGTCCACCAACTTTTTATCCATTGATTTTGCATTAAGATTTATGCTAGCATGTAATACAAATAAAGGCACAAATCTCAAAGATAGCATTGATGTGTAGCACAAATCTCAAAATATAATGAAGGGATAAAATTTGGTGGATAAGTGCTCTTATCCACTTAAATTTATAGAGCTTTACTCTATATATATATATATATATATATATATATATATATATATATATATATATATATATATATATATATATATATATATATATATATATATATATATATATATATATATATATATATATATATAAATCTCCTATAAACTTAAGTGGATAGAGCCATTTGTCCACCAACTTTTTATCCATTGATTTTGCATTAAGATTTGTGCTAGCATGTAATACAAATAAAGGCACAAATCTCAAAGATAGCATTGATGTGTAGCACAAATCTCAAAGATAGCATTGATGTGTAGCACAAATCTCAAAGATAGCATTGATGTGTAGCACAAATCTCAAAGATAGCATTGATGTGTAGCACAAATCTCAAAGATAGCATTGATGTGTAGCACAAATCTCAAAATATAATGAAGGGATAAAATTTGGTGGATAAGTGCTCTTATCCACTTAAATTTATAGAGCTTTACTCTATATATATATAGTAAATCTCCTATAAACTTAAGTGGATAGGAGCCATTTGTCCACCAACTTTTTATCCATTGATTTTGCATTAAGATTTATGCTAGCATGTAATACAAATAAAGGCACAAATCTCAAAGATAGCATTGATGTGTAGCACAAATCTCAAAGATAGCATTGATGTGTAGCACAAATCTCAAAGATAGCATTGATGTGTAGCACAAATCTCAAAGATAGCATTGATGTGTAGCACAAATCTCAAAATATAATGAAGGGATAAAATTTGGTGGATAAGTGCTCTTATCCACTTAAATTTATAGGAGCTTTACTCTATATATATATATATAGAATCTCCTATAAACTTAAGTGGATAGGAGCCATTTGTCCACCAACTTTTTATCCATTGATTTTGCATTAAGATTTATGCTAGCATGTAATACAAATAAAGGCACAAATCTCAAAGATAGCATTGATGTGTAGCACAAATCTCAAAGATAGCATTGATGTGTAGCACAAATCTCAAAGATAGCATTGATGTGTAGCACAAATCTCAAAGATAGCATTGATGTGTAGCACAAATCTCAAAGATAGCATTGATGTGTAGCACAAATCTCAAAGATAGCATTGATGTGTAGCACAAATCTCAAAATATAATGAAGGGATAAAATTTGGTGGATAAGTGCTCTTATCCACTTAAATTTATAGGAGCTTTACTCTATATATATATAGTAAATCTCCTATAAACTTAAGTGGATAGGAGCCATTTGTCCACCAACTTTTTATCCATTGATTTTGCATTAAGATTTATGCTAGCATGTAATACAAATAAAGGCACAAATCTCAAAGATAGCATTGATGTGTAGCACAAATCTCAAAGATAGCATTGATGTGTAGCACAAATCTCAAAGATAGCATTGATGTGTAGCACAAATCTCAAAGATAGCATTGATGTGTAGCACAAATCTCAAAATATAATGAAGGGATAAAATTTGGTGGATAAGTGCTCTTATCCACTTAAATTTATAGAGCTTTACTATATATATATATAAATCTCCTATAAACTTAAGTGGATAGGAGCCATTTGTCCACCAACTTTTTATCCATTGATTTTGCATTAAGATTTGTGCTAGCATGTAATACAAATAAAGGCACAAAACTAGTTTCATTAAATTATCATGTATTTTCTGATGTTATTGATATCATGAGAGGAGAGAGCTGTTGGGAATTAATATGAGTTTGAGGAAGAAGATGATTGTTGTTGGAGGGAAGATATAAATTTGGTTTTGATTTTATCATGGGAACTAGTTTTAAGGAACACATATGAATTGCGGGACCAAATAACATCTATGGTCTGAGAGACCAAATTAAAAATGGTTATGTGGTTAGATCCTCTGTACTATCGGCCAATTGCGGATAGACCCGCTGTAATTCTATTGTTGTAGATAGACCTCCTGAATGATTTGTTTGTGACTCTTTTACCTTCAAAGAAAGAGGAAATTATGTTTCGATAAATAAACCTCTTTAGGGAAAAAGAGTGAAAATTATTTATAGAACCACGGAGGGTCCATTTGCAATTGAACGTTAGTATTGGGGGTCTATCTGCAATTGACCCTTTAAAATTATGATAGACATCATGGATCAATACAAAAAGAATTCTAGAAAGGGATTGGATGAGTAAAATTTAGGGTGCACGTGGTTCGGATACGGCTCAGATTTGATATTTATCATATCTGTATCCGTTTACCAATCTCGGAGATAGATATAGATAGAGATATGCCTTGGTAAAGAAAATTCATAACCATATCCACAAACACTAGATATGGTTACAGATATGCATACAGATATATAAGCGGATAAACATGTGAATACAAAATGGATATGAGAAAACTAGATAATATTGAAAAATATAGTTCATATGATACAAGAGAGCTCATTGATATGTTCATTATATCTGAAAAGCTATAATTAGATATATTGATCATCAAAATTAGCCTCAAATCCATTGGTTTAAGGATTAAAATTGTGGCAACTATATGACCAACATGTATTTGGATATTTCGGATACGGATATGAGTATTTCACTACATAACCATATCAGTTATCATATCCCATCGGATATAGATTTTAGCAACCATAGCCGCATCTTAATGGATAAGGATACATATATTTTCTCGGATATGGATATTTTTGTGCGCCCCTAGTCAAATTCCAACAAAGTGACGGCCCTGGCAGCTGCCTGCAACTGCTAACTACCTAATTCAATGAATCGGCGAGAAAACATATCACTTATCTCACTTCGGAGTGTTCAGTGGTCACATTTCTTGTTGCACTTGTACCAACTGTATATCAGGGGGAATGAACTGTAAATGGGGTACGTAGAAGTTTCTCTAATTATTGGTTTAGTTCAGAGTTCGACAATGTATCCGGTTGCAACACAACACGATTATTGTACTACTTAACATGTTGCTGCCATATTAATATGTGCCTAACTTTATCGTAGAACTGCTTTTATGCCTTCTGCTATAACTGTAAACGTTGTTGCCCAGAAATGAAAGAAATAAATTTTGTAGAGGATAACAAAGAGAGAGAAACATGAGAGAAGTTTTAATCAAGTATAAAATTAGAACTATTTGTAATCAACATCTAGGGTCGTCCAAAGGACAAAGGATCTAGCAATTTAAAGAAAAGAATGTTAAAAAAGTGTCAACTAAAAATTATGAAGAACAAACAGTAAAATGAGAGATCCAAAAGGGTTACTTTCACAACTTAACCTTCATTATTCCTGAATGTGCTAACACACAATGCTAGTACTAGGGCACTCGCACATGTTGCAAGCAAGAAGTTTGGTACTATTCCTCAAGAACAAACATTAAATGCTTAATAAATAAAGCAGAGAGCCCAAAAGAGTTGAGACAATAACCATGATAACAATGTAGAAGCTCTCAATGTAAACACTCCAAAATATCTTTTTCCACTATGCCATGACTATGAAGTTGTGATGACGGTTGAAAGTTATACTTCTATAGTCAACATATTCATGCGAGCTGGGCATCTTTTCATGAGCTGAAACGTGAACTTGTAGATCAGTGTCTTGTTTCTAAATTTGTTTTAGCCAATGAGATTTAAATCTGGGTTGGCCTAATATCATGATTCATAATGAACAAGTCTTCAAATGCACGAAAACTATGAAATTGTGGTAGGTATTGAGAGTAAAAACTTTATACTTTTAATGAGCCCACTATACTGTTTCTGTTTGCCACTGGATTTAAACATCCTTGTCAATACCTTCCAAATTATATCCAGCACTCAACAATCTGTGATTTGTCTACATCTCTCTTCATAAAACAGTATAAACCCACTTCAGTTTCCAATTTGATGTAGACTTTGCTTAGTTAAGATCTATGTGTGTCTTTTTCTTTCAGTTTTTGTTTTTTTCCTGATTTTGTACTTTGTAGTGTTTGGTAATATTAATTGGTGATTTATTTTGGAAGGTTCTGATGGGGATGTGTAAATCAAGTGGCAGACAGAAACTTTAATTTTACCCTTCCTCACTGTTGGTTATTTATGAGATAAACACCCAAATAAGTGGGTGGATAATGTCTCATCTTAGAGATAATATATTTATAATCCAAATGATTGTAGGATTCTATCTCTAAGCCCTTTTTATATAGATATAGGGTTTTCATGATGAGTGGATGAGAGAAAAGACCATAAACGTTCACAAAGCCATTATCTCCTTCTCCGATTAAGTTCTTGCTTTATGTGGTAGTCGCTGGTGATATGTGGGGGCTTCTCGCCGTATTGGTGTGGTCGACCTTCGACTGTTGTCCAAGATAAAGAGTAGATGCACATCGATCCTTCCAAAAGATCTGGGAAAAGTAATTTCTAAACAAAAGTTATTTTTATGTATGGTTTACATTGGTATCAGAGCATAATCAGATTTGCTCGCATCTTTGATCTTCTTTTAAGGTTTTAGATTTAATTGTATATTATATTGTTTAGATTAGATCTGAAGTTTCTTGATGGTGATCTTGGTCTCTGGAACAAAAATTTAGGATTTTATAATTGAAAATTCATTTTTTAATTTAAAAATTAAAAATTTGTGTAAAAAATCTAAAATGTGACATCCGGGATGTCGGATCCATAATAAAAATTTAATCTTTTGAGACCCTAAGGGCAAATTTGTAAATATAATTTTTATTTTATTTTTTAATTTTTGAAAATTACACAAATACGTTTTTAAATTAGAAAATTGTTTAAAAATAATAAAAATATCTGAAAATTCTGGAAAATTTAAGAAAATATTTTTATTATTTTCCTTCAATTTGTGGAAATTTCGATATGGGGCCCATTAGATTTCATAAAAAGTTGTTTTTGATTTTATAAAAATAACTTTTGAACTTTCAAAGTTTAGAAAAATTATCTTTATACACCATAAAATTTAATTATAAAATCCTAATAAAATTGACAAGATAAACTAGGTAGTTAGATGTAAAAGTGAAATTGTTTGTTTATGTTTGTCATGCTTCATGTTCGGACACATACAGGTTAAATAAACAAATAATTTTAAGTGAAAAATTTCGGGTAGAGATGGTAATATGATTTAACTACCCAATCTATTCTATCTCTAAGAAATCTAATATTCCATTTTCAAAAATTTATAATGATTTTAAAATTATATCTTTGAATATCGTGGTTGGGGCCTTAGGCCTTCTTCTCTTTATTTGGGATGTAATTTTATTATCAATATAAAAGGTTTGATGAGATGGAATGTTCTTCAGGGAAAAATAATACTCCACGTAAATGCCAATGTTGTATCACAGAAATTACCAAGTATTAATCCTATTCTAGGAGATGACACATATCCCAAATTAAGTGTACACTAACCCGATCCGACCTTATGAAGTTAAGGACGCTTCACTTAGCCTCTCCTAAGAGGGCCGAGTCAAAAGCGTCCTCACTCGAGCCCATTGCTAAAACCAACTTAATGTGTTATCACTTTCGGTTGGTAGAGTCGAGAAGCCCTCATTCAGAAATTAATCGAAAAGCCGAGACGAAAGGCGGTGTTTCTCGAATCCCTCAATGACAGCCAGTCACCATAACACGAAATGCAAAGTAAAAGCCATCATTACATCTCCCCTGGAGTCATAATGACTCATTGGAGCACAATCAAGAACCCCTCACGCCACAATAAATATGAGGATGACTCGGATCACTGCTGGCGACACATGTAAAGTATTAGCTGAGCAAGTCGGCTGCTTGGACTCGGCCGAAGTTACGCAAATACCCTTCAAAACCTACTATAAATAGACACATTGCCTATTGCATGAAGGTACACAACTTTTGCACTATAACCTACAGTACTCATATTTCTTCCACCTAAAGATCAGTACTAACTTAACCGTCGGAGGAACCACTGGAGAACCCAACTCTGAACCTCTCACATGTTGTTTGTGTGCAGGACCGCATCCTCTGTTCAACAATCAGCCACCAAAGAAGATTGAGGGGTCCCAAACACTCTATAACCTACCCAAAACCCTACTGTTAAATATCTGACATCAACAGCCAATAATCTTAACGTATCCGTAACTAAAGTGTATTAATCTTTCTCTTAAGGTACCAAGATACTAATTAATTTTACCAAGGACTGAAGTAGTTTGAGATACTTTTGTCAAAAGATCCATTTTCTCACGAGTGGAGATTTTGGTGTGTATTGATGCGGTAATATCCGAGTCGAAACATGGTTCAACTCATACTTAGATTTGAGGCCGGTCGGTACAAGATCTGGAAGCGAAAAGATTGTTAAAGTGGTTCAATGGGTGAATTGCAAAGGGAGACAATCTTATTAAGGATTACGAGGATAATCCGAATGCAAAGAGCTTCCGGGATGCTCTTAAATGTGAAATTTGGATAGTCTCTTCAATGAGGATCCGAGTTCTTATTATTAGTTGGATTCAAACAAAATAATTGCTGGGCAGAATATCGAATTCACCTTCGTATGATGACCTCTATGATCAAGAATCATGAGAAAGCTGAAACTGCGTCGAGCTAGGAGCGGCAGATCCGGCGGTTATCTAGGCTACATAACCCCGAATCAGATATTTGCTACTTTTATTGCAAGTCAGATGTGAAACATCCAGGATGTCGGATCCATAATAAAAATTTAATCTTTTGAGACCCTAAGGGCAAATCTGTAAATATAATTTTTTATTTTATTTTTTAATTGAATTAAATTAGACTTAAAATAAGTTGAAATAGACTTAACATGAATCAAATTGAATTTAACATGAAATTAGACTTAAAATAAGTTGAAATAGACTTAACATGAATCAAATTGAATTTAACATGAAATTAGACTTAAAATAAGTTGAAATAGACTTAACATGAATCAAATTGAATTTAACATGAAATTAGACTTAAAATAAGTTGAAATAGACTTAACATGAATCAAATTGAATTTAACATGAAATTAGACTTAACATGAATCAAATTGAATTTAACATGAAATTAGACTTAAAATAAGTTGAAATAGACTTAACATGAATCTATTTTCAACTTATTTTATTTTTTAATTGAATTAAATTAGACTTAAAATAAGTTGAAATAGACTTAACATGAATCAAATTGAATTTAACATGAAATTAGACTTAAAATAAGTTGAAATAGACTTAACATGAATCAAATTGAATTTAACATGAAATTAGACTTAAAATAAGTTGAAATAGACTTAACATGAATCAAATTGAATTTAACATGAAATTAGACTTAAAATAAGTTGAAATAGACTTAACATGAATCAAATTGAATTTAACATGAAATTAGACTTAAAATAAGTTGAAATAGACTTAACATGTTTCATGTTAAATCTATTTTCAACTTATTTTATTTTTTAATTGAATTAAATTAGACTTAAAATAAGTTGAAATAGACTTAACATGTTTCATGTTAAATCTATTTTCAACTTATTTTATTTTTTAATTTTTGAAAATTACACAAATATGTTTTTAAATTAGAAAATTGTTTAAAAATAATAAAAATATCTGAAAATTCTGGAAAATTTAAGAAAATATTTTTATTATTTTCCTTCAATTTGTGGAAATTTCGATATGGGGCCCATTAGATTTCATAAAAAGTTGTTTTTGGATTTTATAAAAATAATTTTTGAACTTTCAAAGTTCAGAAAACTTATCTTTATACACCATAAAATTTAATTATAAAATTCTAATAAAATCTTAGAGATTTTGATGGGTAGTTGTTCAGTGAGCTCTAGAGTGCATATCAATTTCACGAGAAACGAAAAATCCTAATAAAATTGACAAGATAAACTAGGTAGTTAGATGTAAAAGTGAAATTGTTTGTTTATGTTTGTCATGCTTCATGTTAGTTCTATTTCACTTTGCATGTTAATTCTATTAGGTTGCATGTTAATTCTATTCCACTTCATGTTAATTCAATCTCACTTCATGTTAATTCTATTAGGTTGCATGTTAATTCTATTAGGTTGCATGTTAATTCTATTTTCAACTTATTTTATTTTTTAATTTTTGAAAATTACACAAATATGTTTTTAAATTAGAAAATTGTTTAAAAATAATAAAAATATCTGAAAATTCTGGAAAATTTAAGAAAATATTTTTATTATTTTCCTTCAATTTGTGGAAATTTCTGATATGGGGCCCATTAGATTTCATAAAATAGTTGTTTTTGGATTTTATAAAAATAACTTTTGAACTTTCAAAGTTCAGAAAACTTATCTTTATACACCATAAAATTTAATTATAAAAATCCTAATAAAATCTTAGAGATTTTGATGGGTAGCTGTTCAGTGGGAGCTCCTAGAGTGCATATCAATTTCACGAGAAACGAAAAATCCTAATATAATTGACAAGATAAACTAGGTAGTTAGATGTAAAAGTGAAATTGTTTGTTTATGTTTGTCATGCTTCATGTTCAGACACATACCGGTTAAATAAACAAATAATTTTAAGTGAAAAATTTCGGGTAGAGATGGTAATATGATTTAACTACCTAATCTATTCTATCTCTAAGAAATCTAATATTCCATTTTCAAAAAATTTATAATGATTTTAAAATTATATCTTTGAATACTGTGGTTGGGGCCTTAGGCCTTCTTCTCTTTATTTGGGATGTAATTTTATTATCAATATAAAAGGTTTGATGAGATGGAATGTTCTTCAGGGAAAAATAATACTCCACGTAAATGCCAATGTTGTATCACAGAAATTACCAAGTATTAATCCTATTCTAGGAGATGACACATATCCCAAATTAAGTGTACACTAACCCGATCCGACCTTATGAAGGCCGGGTCGAAGGACGCCTTCACTTAGCCCCTCCTAAGAGGGCCGAGTCAAAAGGCGTCCTCACTCGAGCCCCACTGCTAAAACCAACTTAATGTGTTATCACTCAGTTGACCGAGTCGAGAAGCGCCCTCATTCAGAGCAGCCGAATCGAAAAGCTGAGACGAAAGGCGGTGTTTCTCGAATCCCTCAATGACAGCCAGTCACCATAACATGAAATACAAAGTCAAAGCCATCATTACATCTCCCCTGGAGTCATAATGACTCATCGGAGCACGCTGACACTGCAACCCCTCTGTCGCCGCCACAATAAATATGAGGATGACTCGGATCACCTGCTGCTGACACATGTAAAGTATTAGCTGAGCAAGTCGGCTGCTTGGACTCGGCCGAAGTTACGCAAATACCCTTCAAAACCTACAAATAGACACATTGCCTATTGCATGAAGGTACGCAACTTTTGCACTATGACCTACAGTACTCATATTCCTCCACCTAAAGATCAGTACTAACTTAACCGTCGGAGGAACCACTGGAGAACCCAACTCTGAACCTCTCACATGTTGTTTGTGTGCAGGACCGCATCCTCTGCTCAACAATCAGCCACCAAAGAAGATGGAGGGGTCCCAAACACTCTATAACCTACCCAAAACCCTACTGTTAAATATCTGACATCAACAGCCAATAATCTTAACGTATCCGTAACTAAAGTGTATTAATCTTTCTCTTAAGGTACCAAGATACTAATTCTGACGACAGTCAAGGACTGAGTAGTTTGAGATACTTTTGTCGAAAGATCCATTTTCTCCTGAGAGCTGGAGATTTTGGTGTGTATTGATGCGGTAATATCCGAGTCGAAACATGGTTCAACTCATACTTAGATTTGAGGCCGGTCGGTACAAGATCTGGAAGCGAAAAGATTGTTAAAGTGGTTCAATGGGTGAATTGCAAAGGGAGACAATCTTATTAAGGATTACGAGGATAATCCGAATGCAAAGAGCTTCCGGGATGCTCTTAAATGTGAAATTTGGATAGTCTCTTCAATGAGGATCCGAGTTCTTATTATTAGTTGAATTCAAACAAAATAATTGCTGGGCAGAATATTGAATTCACCTTCGTATGATGACCTCTATGATCAAGAATCATGAGAAAGCTGAAACTGCGTCGAGCTAGGAGCGGCAGATCCGGCGGTTATCTAGGCTACATAACCCCAGAACAGATATTTGCTACTTTTATTGCAAGCTGCAGATGTGAAACATCCAGGGATGTGCGAATAAAAGTGAAGTTAGAGTCTAAACATCAGGGTGTGTTCAAGACTAAAATGTCTACTTTGGCTATAAAAGCTGACCAAGGCACAAGGCTGAGAGCCTAGTTGCAATGGGTAAAATGGAGATTTTTCGGAATAGGTTCTGAAATAAAAGAAACCGATTAAAAGGTGAAAAGTCCAACTAATAAGAAAGATCAATTGATTTCACTGCAAACAAGCCGATCATCTCGCACATGAAGGTGCATAACTGAGAAAACTCGAAACTTGCGGATTGCATCTGCAGGGCAGAGGTAGTATTGAGTCATGAATAAGAGCAGAAAGATCTAGCTGGGGATTAGATAACGGTGCTGGGCACTGATATAAAGAAGTCTCCTCTGAATTTAGGGAATAAATAGATCTTTCAGCATATTCTATTTACTCTCACTAAGAGTATGACATCGTCTCTCGAAAGTTAGCCTTGTGGGATTCTAGTCGGTTTCCCGTTTGAGGGTAACTTACTTAGATTTGCTTCAAAATTTCTCTGCTTATATAAGCCAAGATTAGTTAGTTGATTTAAAATGTGACTTATTATTAGATAACCGGATTATCTTTTAGTTTATATTATACTGTGAATTAAGGTTGGATCTAATTTATGGTATAATAGACTAAGTCACATAAGAGGACACATGAAGGCTCGCCAGGGGTGGCCTCCTTGGTATGTGTACTAAGGTATTTGTCCTTCTACGAGTACGGTCTCGTGGTAAAATAACTAGAAAGTCATTTGGCAATGCTATGAGCGCCTCAATTGTAATTTGTTCACTCTAATATGTGCAGACTGATATTCATAAAGGTACAAAGTGGAGAATGTTGATTCCTCATAATTATAAGTTATTACTCTATTTACGATCATGTGTATCTGATTTCTCACCTAGTTGAGTGCTTGAATTTGTTTCAAGCGCTAAATTAATAAGGTGTATAATCAGTGAAGCAAAAGTATTAGGGCTTTGCATACTAATCGTAAAAGAGTATCTACTTTGAAAGTTTAGGGAACTATCTCAAGAGAAAGAAAAGTCATACAGTTGACAGTCTATGTTCCGCTACAAAATGGTGTTGTAGAAATGAGGAATTTAACTCCATTAGATGTGGTTCGGAATATATTAGTTGGTGCTAATCTACCCATTTAGTTTTGGATAGATGTACTATTTATGGTGACATATATTCTGAACCTTGTACATTCAAGATCGGTATGGTCAATACTCTATGAGTCATGGACGGCCAGGGGCTTGTGTTCGATCACTATGTTCATGAGAGAATGTTGCTTTCATATACCACTTTTCATTAGATGAGAAGATTGGACCCTAGAATGTTGAAGTGTATTTTCATACATTATTTTAGACACTCTCTGGGTTGTGTTTACATGTGAGCAACATGATGAGACTATAACCGAAAGGGTTGTGGTATATTGAGTTCCTCGGGGAGGATTTCATGCACAAAGAAGAAATAGGTCGAGATTTGGGCTCATACGAGACCGAGGGGGCTGTCATGGAACCAGCAATGGAGGAGGAATTGGTTCCTCTACCACCTGGTGGACAGTGGGAGCGAGATATTTTTAGATGACTTGGAGCCATTTATGGAATCTCAACTGCCTCGGAGATCGTTCCATGGACAAGTACCCAAAAGATAGCTGAGATCTATGGGAAATGTTCATGATAGTATTGCATGTTGTTGCGGAGCCCAAGTCATGTGATGACTCTATTTCTAAGTCTATAGTGAAAGAGTGGAAAGCAGCAATGGATGGGGAGCTTGAGTTCATGAGGAAGAATCAAGTGTGGGACTTGGTGAATCTTTTAACTGAATGCAAGACCACTGAAAATAAATGGGTTTTTAAGGTGAAGCAAGTTGGGACGTTCAAGCGATGCAGAGCACGCTTGATGGCGAAAGAGTACACCTAAGTAGTAAGATAGACTACCGAAAAGGACGTTTTCTCCGATGGTGAGAATCAGCTCTATTCGCATGATATTGACTCTTGTAGCATAAATGGATCTTGAACTAGTCCAAATGGAAATTGAGACAACTTTTACCTATACAGAACTGAAAAGGTGATCTATATGGATCGACCTATGTTTCATAGCTAAGGGACTTGAGCACAAGGTGTACAAGTTAAATGATCCTACCTATGGCTTGAAATATTTTTTGTCAGTGTGTAGTATTTCTGATCTTCTTGGACCATGCTGGGTCATGGTTTCTAGACGATCGATCT
The DNA here is from genome assembly GCA_012295165.1 of Asparagus setaceus. Classification (NCBI taxonomy): domain Eukaryota; kingdom Viridiplantae; phylum Streptophyta; class Magnoliopsida; order Asparagales; family Asparagaceae; genus Asparagus; species Asparagus setaceus. The sequence goes on along the minus strand of CM022706.1, from coordinate 48,469,480 downwards.
GGATGGTTAGGTCCATATGTACTAAGCTGATAGAAGTTTGAGATCCTATCGTCATATGTCGATGAGAAATTGTTGGGTACAACATAAAGACCTATGAGACTCCAATTGCTAAGAGTCATGCTCTAAGTATAGAGCAATATCCCAACACGAAAGCGGGGAAGAAGCTAATTCTAAACATCCCTTTCAAAGAGTGTAGTCGATAGTCTTGTATGCATACAATGACCGACACATCCTTTGCAGTAGGACTGATGAGTAGGCGTTGGTCCAATCCTAATACGACTCACTACGATGAGTCAAGGGGATCATCAGATATTTAATTCAGACTGCACTTTATGCATTATGCTATGACAGCAGGGACTCTCACCTATAGTGATATTCATATGTCGACTGGGCCGAAAACTTGGATGGGCGAGTGTTAATGTCTAGTTATGCTTTCTTACTAAATGACGGGGTCATTTCTTAGCATAGTAAAAAGCAGTAGTGTATAGCTCTTTTCCACTTGGAGCGGAATATGTGATGCTATATACATTGAATGCAGTCCAGTTGAGCAAATTCTTGGAGAATTTGTCTATAGCGCGATATGTAGAGGATGATGTGATTCTCTATCATGATAGCATGTCGACTACTGGTTATACAAAATGCCCAAATTAGTTTGGAAAATCGAATAAAATACAGATTCGGTACCACTTTATTGAGCATTAAGAGAAGGATCAGGTTGTGCTAAGTGTATATCTATGAATCAATTAATCGGGGATCTACTGATAAAGGGAATAGCTGAGGAACAGCTGGTGCAGCACATTTGAGCCTTATAGGCTACGTCTTTAATGACGATTCTTACTCGAAACCTCATACACTTAGGTTATTACGGATGACGGTTTTATAAGACATTACCTTTGATTTGATATTTTTTCTCATCAATATGCATATCGGTATTGCTTATGCCTTATTATTGCTTGATTATCACGACATGGAGTATATGAGTATTACGATGTGTACAGGGTACACAAAAGGGCAATGAGTGCACTATTTCAAAGTTACATCAGCAGGTAGAAGCTCTTATCACACAAGAGATTCCTTCGAGCTGTGGCAGTTGTCGAAGCTGAGACCGAGTATCAGATGTCATTTGGCTTGAAGCAATGACTATACTATTGTGATACTGGGTAGGACAATAGTGGGAGCACTCTATTGGTCACTTTGACTGGGTCAGGATGAGGTTGATGTATACTTATATATTGAAGCGACCGAAGTGAAAACCCCACGTCCAATTTACCTGTTTACTATCAGCCAGACTAGGGGTCTGACTTGGCGCACGAGGTGCGGGCTTGTCGGAAGGTCCCAGGCATATCGCGGGGCGATATGGCCGGACAAGTTCATTACGGGGTAAAGGAACTTGGGTATGTACGATATTCATTTAATGATGTATGCTCTCAGGGAGAGCGAGAAGTAATACCGTAGCACGTTGCCATACGACGTGTGCTTGGATCGATATAAGGAGGTCGAGGGATGGATCCCTGCTCCCTCGTTGTGTGAGCCCTTATAGACAACCACCAGTGATGGAGGGCAGTCACGGTACCCTTAGAGACACTAGGACGCCTGTGAACGCTATTATGAGGGTCCGCTACTTTGGCTGCTGTTTCCTGCTGCGATGAGACAATACCGCACATACGGGACAGTGCCAGGAAAGCGGGTGATTAACACGCGCAACTATTTAGGGCCAGAGGAAGATCGATTGACACGTCTCCTGATTGCATCGCATGCACAACTCTTATTTATGCCAAGGGCGAGGTTTTAAGAGTGCGATGAATCGAGGGCAGACCCGGGTGTTCATGTACGCTTCTTTGAGGGATCAAAGGTACTTGAGCAGACATGATTGATCAAATCTGGGGTACGAGATACCGCGTACTTACACTTTTATTTGTGTATTTTTATTTCTAGAGGGAGATCCTTGTGTAGGTCTTAACGGATTTGGTTGCAAGGCTGCCGCTTGCAGGTTCTCAACGGTCCACGCTACACTAACGATGCATGGACATGTATTTAAAAAGGAAAGAGATTCTCAGGGAGATTTTGACTCGGGGAGTCGGCTTAGGGAGCAACGGATGGCACCCACTCATTTGTGTGAGTGGGAGTATTTTGGTTATTTATGAGATAAACACCCAAATAAGTGGGTGGATAATGTCTTATCTTAGAGATAAGATATTTATAATCCTAATAATTGTAGGCTTCTATCTCTAAGCCCTTTATATATAGATATAGGGTTTTCATGATGGGTGGATGAGAGAAAAGACCATAAACCTTCACAAAGCCGTCATCTCCTTCTCCGATCAAGTTCGTGCTTTATGCGGTAGTCGCAGGGTGATATGCGGGGGCTTCTCACCGTATTAGTGTAGTCGCCCTCCGACCGTTGTCCGAAGATAAAGAGTAGATGCGTGGCGATCCTTCCAAAAGATCCGGGAAAGATAATCTCTAAACAAAAGTTATTTTTATGCATGGTTTACACAAAAAAAAAAAAGAAAGAAGAAGGCTAAAAAGATCATTTTGTCAACTATAAACTGTTGAGGAATAGCTTTCCTCCTGTAAAATTGAAACAAGCATGTGCATACGCTCCCACAAACAAATGTTTGATTGCGTTTTCCCAGTTGTAAGTGTTAACAGAAACAGTAGGTTGTTGGCTAGTCACAATCAATTTACCACAATTTGGGAGGTGGGAAGTTATGAAAATCAATGATCTCTATGCATATCATGTGGGGCATAAAAGAGCAAAGATTTTACCATTTTTGTGTTTGGATGTATACACGTATAAAGTTTGATCATGCATGCTTTGCTCAGAGGTATACTTTGTTTTATGTTAAGCAGTAAATAACAAATTACAAAAAGGTCAAGGAGATAAACGAAGTAAAAGAACAAATCATGTATATGCACAGCTACAACAGAATACAGACAAAGTAAGCTGAAAGTATATCAAACTTCTGACTGAAGTACCTCAAAAGTAGATCAATTTAATTTAGGGGGAAAGCAAATATAAACCTACATGAATGAATATAATAACAACCTTTTTTTTTTGCATGAAAAGAAAGTAGGCGAAGTACCAAACTATGAAAATTTCTATTTGAAATCAAATAAACCACATAAATTTCTTCTCTTGATCTAATAAGTCCGACTAGATTTTCGCCCTGGCTGCTGCAGACTGTTGCCTTATTAAACAAGTTTGCTACAGTCGATGGAAAATTAGATGATACTAAGCATCAACATGTCGGGAAAAAGGAAGACAGGAACAATGCTGACGCTAATGAAATAAAAGACATTGAATAAGGTTTAAAAAAAAAATCCAAATTAAGAGTTTGATGATAATCATCACAAAAAACCTAGGAAAAAACCGTAAGAGCAACAGACTCCAAACTTCCTCTTATGAAAAAGTGAACAAAATGTGAACAATGAGGTGTACTGGATGTTTGCTAAAAGCACACTTTCTATCAAAATCAGAAGGGAAAGTTGGGAAATGTTGTTATCCTGAGATAGAGGTGCTTGAAGATTGTTGGGTGGTGGATGTAATTTGAAAGGGATCGATAGGGATCCCTAGACTAAGTGTCAGCCATAAACCTCAACTCTTGGCCTAATTGTCCAAAGTGAAAAAGCTAAATGCCTAGTTTTGTATTAGCACCTATTTATGAATAGACTCACGCATAAAAAAACTGCAAACTGCATATATATATGATACTAAATGTTGGGGATTTTGTCTTGACTATCCTTCAGATTTCTGACCAGATTTTTGACATACGCCTTAATAACTCAGTTTCAGTTTTAACTTAAAGTAAGGAAAATTACTGGAAAAACCTGTCATACAACAACTTAAGGAAAGGAGAAGCCTTTACATGATTTTTTGGGGTCGCTACGTGAATCCTATTTTTCTATTCTGTTCTCTTTTAGGTCACTCCTCATCTCCAGCTCCCCCCCAAATGGAAGCTCACCACAGACAATAATTTTGAGTAATGAATATGAATTGTAGGACCGAATACAAATTAATGACTTGAGAGAGTAATTGAAAAATATAAAAGATTTAAGGGATCAATATCGACAAAGCTATTAAATTAAAATTGGATGAGTGAAATTCTAAGAAAATGACAGCAGTAGCAGCAGCCTGCAATCACTACCTACCTAATTCAATCAATGGGCAAGAATATGTATCTGTTATCTCTAGCTCAGTTGCCACAGCTTTTTCTTGCAGGGGGGAAGAACTGTAGATGAGGCAAAGTAGAAGTTTCTCTTGTTCACATTTTCACTACAAAGCAGTAGAATTGTTCGTTTGGTTCAGAGTTTGCCAGCGTACCTGATTGCAGCACTTGTTTCTGGTCCCAACTTCTCTGCTACACAATTATTGTACAACTTAACATGTTGCTGCTATGCCCAAACTTATGGTAAAACTGCTTGTATATCTTTTCTGTGACTGAAAATGCTATGACCATAAGATTTTACGAGGTATATTGGTTTTCAAATTGGATTAATTACATTCAGGTATCCACAGATATGATGTAATTCATGGGAGACCTAGAGTCTGCGTAGTTACACGGGTACCTTGAAATTACTGATTGTATCTACACGAGTAACCCTAAGACGGAAAAAAGTAAACAGACTCAAAGGTCACCCATGTAGTTATAAGCAGTAAACTCAGGATTACTCATGTAGACACGTAGACTTTATGGTCACCCATGTATTTGCACCTACCTCTGGGTACATGAATGTAGCTAATCCTTTCAATTTTTTTTAGTAAGAAATTATATAGATAACTCTCCAATAATGAGCGAGAGCTTTACAAACAGGACAACTGACAAGCTCCTCACTGCATCTCTAGCAAAACTTCTGATACATGTAATTTCGATACTTATCTATTAATTCTTAATTCTTTTCCTTACAATGCTGTGTGTGAAATACTGGATGTTGAGCATAAACTACTAGGAGATGAAATTACATACTTTTCATTGAAAAAAACTTTCACCAACAAAATACCAACTCAATATGACAAGTCCAAAGAGACTCCTTTTACAGAAACAAATAAGCTTAACCCACAAGTTCGGGCTTCACATACAGTGTTAAGGATAAGACAAGCAAATAATTTATATTTGTATATATCTGTTGCAATGTGGAACTGCTAGAAATTTTATATTAATTCAACAACTATAAACGATAAAGAAGTAAATTTGCTGCTATGTGAGGACACATACAAATAACACTGACCTAGAACAAGAGTTGTCACCTTCATATAGGCAGATGGATGCGACCATAGACTAGCAGTAAAAGTTTCCAAAAGGTGATTGACATTTTAAGTCGCAGCGAAAGTCCAAACCTTTGCTCAAAGAATGTGTTGTCCAGAAATGAAAGAATTTTAAATTTTGTAGAAGAAACAAAGAGAAAAATATGAGAGAAGTTTTAATCAAGTATAAAATTTGAACTGCTTGTCAATTGACATCTAGGTGTTGTCCAAAGGGCAAATAATCTGACAAATATAAAGAAAAAATGTCAAAATATTGTCAACTAAATATTATGAAGGAAACTTAAAATGATCATGCAATTGCTATTTTCGGACCTTAAAGAGAGAATAAATGAAAGATACAAAAGAGTTACTTTCACAATTTAACCATCCCTATTCCTGGATGGTAACACACAATGCTAGTACTAGGACACTCGCACATGTTGCAAATGAGAAGTTTGGCACCACTCCTCAAGAACATATCAACACACACAGTAAATGCTTAATAAATAAAGCAAAGAACCCAGAAGAGTTGAGACAATCACCATGACACAAATGTAGAAGCTCTCAATGTTACCACTCTTAAATATCTTTTTCACTATACCAGGACTATGAAGTACAGTGAAGGTTGAAAGTTGTAATTCTATATTCTAACATATTAATGCAGGTTGAGCGTTCTTTTCATGGGCTGAAACCCGAACTCACAAAGCAGTATCTTGTTTCTAAAGTTGTCTTAAATACGCTGCAAATGGGATTTAAATCTTGGTTGCTCTGATATCACGATTCACGATAAAGGTGTCTTTAAACACACGAAAGCTACAAAATTATGGTATGGATTGAGAGTTAGAAGTTTATATTTTAATGAGCTGATTTTAGATTTTTTTTTCCTATAATGTTTCTGTTTGCCACTTGGATTACGCATCACTGTCAATATCTTCCAGATTATATTCACCATTCAACAATCTGTAATTTGTCAACATCTTTCTTCTTATAACAGCATAAACCCACTTCAGTTTCCAATTTGATGTAGACTTTGCTTAGTTAAGATCTATATGCATCTTTTTCTTTCATGTTTTGTTTTTACTTGCCCTCGTAGTTTTTGGTAAAGATTAATTAAGTGGTCATTTATTTTGGATGGTATTGATAGGAATGTGTAAATCAAGTGGCAGATATAAACCTTAACTTTTCCCCCTCCTCCCACCAAAATAAAATTTTTCCTAATAAGTGGAAAAGGCTAAAAAGATATATTAGTCTTCAATAAATTGTAGAGGAATAGATTTCCTCTTGTAAAATTGAGACAGGCATGTTTATATGCTCCAAACAAATTTTGGTTAGAGTTTCCAAGTTATAAGTGTCACCAAAATACTAGGTTGTTGGCTTGTCACGAATAACGATCAAGTTGACCCAGTTCGGGAGATGGCCAGTTTTGAAAATGAAGTATCTCTATCATACCATGTGGTGGACAAAAGAGTAAAGCTTTTTGCATTTCTGTAGATGGATGTATGCACATATATAAAGTTGGCACTGTGCATGCTTTGCTACGAGGACTGAGGTTGACTTTGTTGTATGTTTATGCCATGAATAGTAAATTACAAATAAGTCAGGGAGATAAACAAATTAAAAGAACAAATCATGCATGCACAACTACAACGAAATACAGACAAGTGAGAGAGTTAGCAGAAGGTTGGTAAAAAACTTTAGGTCAAAAGCCTAAAAAATAGATCAAGTTAATTTAGAGGAAAAACAAATATAAACCCATATGAATGTCATATCCAGTGGGGGACTAATTTTTTTTCTTGCATGAAATGAAAGCACGTGAAGTGACAAAACCATGAAATTCGTTTTTGAAATCAAAATAAACAAAAATTATTCTGTTGATCTGTCAATCCAACTAGATTTTCCCTTTGGCTGCCGCTGTTTGACTCATTAACCTAGTAATCACCACAACATGGAGTAAGATGGAGAAGGAAAATTAGATGATTCTAAGCATCAACACGTGGAGAAGAAAGGAAGAGAAAAACAATGCAGAGACTAATGAAATAAAACATAATAAACAAGGCTAAGAGCACACTTTCTATCAAAATCAGAAGTGAAAGCTTGGTAATGTCGATATGCTAACAGAGGGATGCTTGACGATGTTTGGTGGCGGATGTAACTTGGAAGGAATTGATAGGGATGTCCAAACTAAGTGCCAGACAGAAATATCAAGGGTCATGTTCCTTGAATACCAACCCCATCCCACCCACACCGCCCCAAGGGGAAAAACATCGGTGCGTTCCACAAGTATCTGGTCACAACACTTGTTTCTTGTGTCGAACTTTTTGGCTACACAATTATTATACAGCTTAACATGCTTAAGCTGCTCATATGTTCTATAACTGAAAATGTTGTTACCATATGGTAAAAAAAAATTATTTTACAAGGTAATTGGGTTTTCAAAATTTTATTTTGTAAGGAATGATATTGATTCTCACGTGTAACAAGTTTATAAACTCTTCAATTTTAAACACTTCAATAATGAGTGAGAGCTTTACAAACAGGACAAGTTCCTCACTATACATCTCTAGCAAAACTTCTAATACATTACTTATCATTTGGATCTTTTATTTCATAATTCTTTTCCCTGCAATGCTATGCGTAACTTGATGCACATCGAGTATAAGCTATTTGGCAATGCAATTTATACGTTCCTTTTCATCGGAAAATATTGCAGATATACTTTCACCAACAAAATACCACCTAAATGTGACAAGTCCAAAGATGATTCTTTATAAATAAAAAAATAAACTTAACCCATTAGTACAAAAGCACTTCGCTGATGGAATAACAAACATGGAACATTTATCTGTTGCAACATGAAACTGATAGAAATTATATTTTCTGGAATGTAAGAACACGCCTGAATAACATCGATGTAGAACAACGGTTGTCACCATCATATAGGCAGATGGATAGGACCATAGACTAACGGTAAAAGTACCAAGAAGATGATTGACACTTTAAGTCACTGTGAAAATCCAAACCTTTGCTTAATGAATGCGTTGTCCAAGAAATAAAGAAATTAATTTTGTAGAAGAAAACAAAGAGAGAGAAATATAACAAAGATTTTAATCAAATATTAAAGTAGAACTGATTCTTAATCGACATCTAGGGTTCGTCAAGAGGACAAAGAATCTCTTCACACATTTACACAAAAAACGTTAAAATACTGTCAAATAAACTTTAGGTTAAATTTCACAAACCCCCCTTAACTTTGACCACTTTTGAGATATCCCTCCTTAGCTATTTTAATTTCACAAAATTCCCTTAACTTTGAGGGGTTTTGCACATAATCCCCTGAACTTCTTTTTATTCCACTAAACCCCTTGAAGATTTTTCACTTTAACCCTCAAGGTAACACTGTCAAGTCTAACGTGACAGTGACCAAAAAAAGACAAAAAAAAATCACTCAGGCGTCAACAGAGTTATAAAAACAATAAAGAGGATAAAAGGGTAATTTTGAGAGATGAGGGCATTTTCGTCTTTTTAGCCACATGCGCGATACATGACACATTATACTTGATGGTGTTCTTGTGGAGAGTAAAAATTCTTCAAGGAATTTATTGGAAAGAAGTTCAGGGGGTTATGTGGAAAACCCATAAAAGTTAAGGGGGTTTTGTGGAATTAAAATAATAAGGGGGTTATCTCAAAACGGCCAAAGTTAAGGGGTGTTTTGTGAAATTTAATGTTCAATTAAAATGATTATGCAATTACTATATTCGGATCCTTAGATAGAATAAATGAATGATGTGAAAGAGTCCTTTCACACTTTAACCTTCATCAATTATGGATATTCTAACACTCAATGGCTCAATGCTAATACTACGACACTCGCACATGATGCAAGTAAGAAGTTCGGTGCCATTCCTCAAGCACACTCACAGTAAATGCTTTTATAAATCAAGGAACCCAAAAGGTTTCAGACCACCACCATGATAAAAATGTAGGAGCTCTCAATGTAACACTCTTAAATATCATTTTCGTTACACCAAGACTCTAAAGTTCTGTGAGGATTGGGAGTCATAATTCTATTTTCGAACATATTCATGCAAGTTGAGTGTCCTTTCAATGGCCCAATGTATGAAGCATCAGGACTATCTTGTTTCTAAATCCGCTTAAATACGTTAACAAAGGGATTTGAATATGGGTTGCTCTAGTACCATATTAAAGGTGTCTACAAATACACTAAAACTATAAAACACCGAAGTTATGGTCAGGATTAAGAGATCTAATTTTATACTTTAACAGGCTCTCTTTTAGCCTTTCCACTTATATAATGTGTTTCTGTTTGCCACTTGATTTGCACATCCCTATCAATACCTTCCAAATTTTATTCACCTTCAAACATCTATAATTTGTTAACCTTCCTCTCTCAACATAACAGCATGAACCCGCTTCAGTTTCCAATTTGATGTAGTCTTTACTTAGTGAAGATTCATGTGTATTTTTCTTTAATTTTTTGTATTTTACCTGCTTTTGTAGTGTTGATAAAGATTAAGTGGTAATTATTTTGGAAGGTTTCGATAGGGACATGTAAATCAAGTGGCAGACACTTTACCCAATCCTCCCACCACAAAAGAAAGACCTTAATAAGTTTGAAGGCTAAAAATCTTTTGTCTACTATAAACCGTAGAGGAATAGGTTTCCCCTTAAAATATGCTCCTCCTACAAACTTTGGTTGGGTTTTCCAAATTATAAGTGTTACCAGAAATAGTAGGTTGTTGGCTAGTCAGAAATCACAATCAAGTTAACCCAGTTTGGGAGATGAAAAGTTTTGACAATGAAGTATCTCTATGCATATCATGTGGTGGACGAAAGAATAAAGATTTTAGCATTTTGGATGTATATACATATTTAAAATTTGAACTATGCATGCTTTGCTTTGAGTTTGACTCCCTGTCGTATGTTATGCAGTAAATAATAAATAAGTTAAGGAGAGAAACAAATTAAAAGAACAAATCTAATAAGGGTCTATGGAGGTAAACATGATTAAGAGCTTCTCTAAAGAACTGTTTACCAGCCACACAACTTTCATGTATGCACAATTGCAACAGAATACAGATAAGTAAAAAAAAAAGTTAGCTTAGAGTTGGTAAATTTTTTAATAAAAGTGACTACACAAAGTACATCAAGTTAATTTAGGGGGAAACAAATATAAACCCATAGGAATAGGTATCATATCCAATCCAGGACCAAACTTTTTTTACATGAATGAAAGTAGATAAGTTGATGAAATCATAAAATTCCTTTTCGAATTCAAAATAAACCACAGAATTATTCTGTCCATCGATAAATCCAATTCGATTTTCACGTTGGCTGCTGCAAACTATTTGTGTTATTAAACTAGTTTTCACTAAAATCTAAAGTAAGATGTAGATGGAAAATGGAATCTAAAGTAAGATTTAGATGGAAAATGGGATGATTCTAAACATCAACGTTTGTGGGGGGGAAAAAGGAAAAGAAAAACAATACAGACACTAATAAAATGAAAGATAACAAAATCCAAATTGAGTCTAATGATAATCAATCCCAGAAAATCTAGGAAAAACCTTAACACTGACTGACTCTAACCTTCCTCTTTAGGCAAATGCACAAAATTGACAATAAGACGTACTGAATGTTTGCTAAACATAAACGCACTTTTATCAAAATCAAACTGAAAGTTTGGTAATGTCGTTATGCTAACAGAGGGATGCTTGATGATTGTTTGGTGATGGATGTAATTTGGAAGGAATTGATAGGGATATGTAAACAAGTAGCAGACAGAAACAGTAGCTATACCCATGTATAAACCAGACACTAGTAGCTCTTGGCCTAATTGCCCAAAGTGAAAAAGCTACAAGTATTATTTGCACCTATCAATGAATAAATTCTCAGATAAAGAGACTGCAATTTGCATGTATATATGTCTTGAATGTCCTTTATATTTCTGACCAGATTTTTGACATACAGGATAACTCAAGGATATAAAACAAAAGTAAAAGAAAAAATTTAATGGTTTATGGAGGTAATCATGCTTAAGCACTTCTAGGAAAGACTACTTACCAGCAACACATGTACCTTCAAGGAGAAAGATCTTCTAACAGTAAGAATCCTCTATCTAACGACATCCATTCATATGTGCATCTACAAGACAACATAGGCCAATGCAGAGAGATGCAAAATCATGTAAATTTTTGAGGAAGAAAATTCTTGAAATTTTGCATAAAATTTGTATTCTAATTTTAATGCACAACTATCTCAAATAGTCATATGAATTGTGCTTGTTAGTCATTATATTGTTGGTCTGACCTAGACTCTCAACGGCCCAGGCATGCTCATGCATGGACATATTTTGTGGAAAGTACAAAAGCACATGGAGTAGATTAAGTTCATTTAGGAGGAAAGCTAATATAAACTCATGTGAATGAGTATCATACCGAATGAGCAAATAACCTCTGCTACATGAAACGACTAACTAAATGGAAAGGAGGTGAAGTGGTGAAAAGCATGAAATTCCTTTTGAAATCAAAATAAACAACAGATGATTTTTCCATTAATCTACAAAATCCAACAGGTTAGATCATCGTGGCTTCCACAAACTGTTTGTTCGTTTAACTAGTTTTCAGTACAAACTGAAATAAGATCTAGATGAAAATTGTACAATTCTGAGCATCAACGTGTGGGAAAAGGAAGGGAAAACGGTGCAGATACTATTGAGGTGACAAAAGAAGTGCACAAGAAGTGAACAATAAGACATTGAATGTTTGCTAACACACTTGTCATCAAAATCATAAAGTTTGGCAATGTTGTTATTCTAAGAGAGGGATGATTGAACATTGTTTTGTGGTTGTAATTAGGAAATTGGAAGGAATTGATACAGATGAGAAAACAAGTGGCGAACAGAAACCTGAACAGCTTAAGTTTACCCACATAAACACAAGAAATCAGTAGCCTTGGCCTAACTAATTACCCAAACTAAAAAGCTGAAAGGACTATTTGTCTATTAGCACCTAAAAGACTGAAATGTGCATGTAGGATATATGATGCTAACACCAAAGTTTGGTTGGTTTTACATAGAAACTAATAGTAACAAAATCTGGTTTGTACATGCCTACGCAAGTCAGTTGAATGGTTGAAACAAGTACTCCAAGAGATTCAAGAATTCTCATTATAATAGTTTTCTGAATATCACAATAGCAAGAGATTCAAGAATTCTCATTATAATAGTTTTCTGAATATCACAATAGCAGCAGGTTCAGATGTTCCTAAATTAACTATAAATTTAGAAAGAACAGAAGTCAGGCATATAAACTTAATGGGAGTTAGGTTTGAGCTGAAATGTAGCGGCTAGCATACTTTTCTTGACCCTCTGTATGATAAATAATATAAGATAAAAACTTCACAATATCTTCTTGGTTTCAAAAAGGATTATGTTTTAGGAACTGAATTCTAAGTTTACAACCCTAAAAAGCATTTCACATGTATAACCATCCTAAAAATTATCAAATTTTAAGTCTTAGTCATCAGAGAATTCAACAATGATAGATTAGCATCATAGTCTGAAGTAAAAGAAGACTATTTAACTCTAAGTAAATTAAAGTAGAAAAAAAACAAATTACAAGTTTAAGTAAGATAAACACAATCCTTTTCCTTAAAAAAGATGCGCACAATCCTAAGTAAATTAGAATTTCTTCCAAGGAGGTGAAGTTTTGACTTCTTTGGTTTAGCTCTAACCTCCTGGAAAACTGAACTCAAGAAGTCCAACATCAAATCTCTTGGTTGGAGAGAACTTGATCTTGAGTTTTTAAATGTGGAAAAAATGATGATTGAGCACTGATAATAGTGAGTTGAGATTGTTAAAATAACATAAAGTCTGACATGATGAGACAAGAAGGTTCATGGCGGTTGTTTTGAAGAAATACCAAATGTGTGTGAACAACCTCAGTAGCAATGAGAGGATTATCTCCAATGGGATCAAAGAATAATAATAGAATTAATATGACCAATCTTAGGAACCATAAGAAAGATTAACTCCAAATTTAGTGAGGAGGATGATGGGCTCAAAGCCTCAAACCAAGAGATGAAAACTTAGCTTCATCCACTAGCATAAACTTACAATGAACTGAATACGAGAATCACCAACTTGTGCTAACTTCTCAAGAACATAAGGGCCAGTTTGGCAAAATAGGGCCATGATTGATCCCCACCCTATTTTGGGAAAATTCTTGTTTGGTAAAAACTGGATCAGAATAAATCCAATTTTTGCTAGGCCAAATTTGCCCCCTTAAACTGGTTTGGTTTTGATCCACCCCTCCCCTGGATCTAAACAGATCCAGTTGTCTCAAAAACTGGTCAAGGATCAATCCTGGCTCGGTTTTGAGGGGGTTGCCAAACACCCTTTAAGATTTATCTTGAAAATAATCTTCTCACTTCCTTTCTCTGGCAAACATTCATCGAAAGCATTATACCACCTTATGATCTAAAATTGAGATCTAATAATGATTTGTATTTTTGATGAATTTGTTAAGTACTATCTCTAATGATTTGCTTGCAGCAGGTATAAAATCGCAACTACTATTTTTTCAATATCTAAGAGATAAGAAAGAAACTTGGAAAAAGCCTTTTACTCTTCTTGATCACAAATGTCATAATATTTTCATAAATGAGAAAAGAAAATCATAATGATGAAGTGTTTATTTCAAAAATGATGAAACATGTTCGCAGATTCATTATTGCAATCAAGATCTATAACATAATAACACATCATTGTATCTTAAGCATAGTTTCAGATAATGAAATGCTCCTTTAAATGAATTATTTATCATGCCATTGAATCTTTTTCGTGAAAATCTTCTTATTACATCATCACTGATAATCAAAGGACCAGGTGTTGTTATAATTTAGAGATTGAAGAGTACCTAGCATCAACTTAGATAACTATGGTTCAACTAGTGATAAAACAGAAGAGAATATGAAGGGTTCAAGCCTTTGGAGCTTGTGCTCCAGTAGTTTTTGAACCTTTGCACTCTTTTTTTTTGGGGGGGGGGGGGATCAATTTGAACGCTTCTCATCAAGTCTAAAATATGAAAATTCAGTGGAATTTTGGTTTAAGCAGAACAAAGATGATTTTTCGGATAGTTATTGGGGTTAATTGTGGATAATCCCCCTGTACTATTGCCCAATTGTGGATAGTTGATCCCCTGTAGTTTCATACTTTCATTGTTGCAGATAGACTTCTAGTGAATTTTTCGATTCTTTTACCTCAGATGATTATTGCGCTATGTCCATATATTAGAAATTAATTATAAACTAGGAAGCTTAGATAAATTTCCATTGAAGAACCTTGTGCCATTAGCAAGAAACCAAACAAGGAACTTCATAATAAGTGGCAACGCAGCTCTAATGCTATAGCCTAATAATAACAAGTTCAGTTCACTAAAGAGATAACTTAGAAACTTACAGTAGTTGTACATTTGTAGTGTTTGTTTGTGACAGAGATTTTACAGTCCAAGCCAGTTTGCCACCATAATCAGAATTTCTCCACCTTACTCTTCATGAAAAAAGGAAAAACAGATGTGAACTATTAGTTGGATACAAGCTTAAAAATTCTTATCAGCAAATACCCATGAAGGGAAGTCCTAGAAAGAGCAAGAAGTGAGTAAGATTACCTATGACTGTAAGGGAACAAGCTAAATCTGTGGAGTGAAAAAGAATGATTATCCAATAATAACACAAATCTGTGATGACGCAGACTAACATTAGAAGGATTATTTTATTAAAAAAAATGAATGAAATTATAGCATAGCATCATGACATTCTCAAGTATCCATTCGAGGTCATGCAACAAAGAATATAGTTTATTTTATTATTTTATAAATCAATGAAAGAATTTAATGAAGAAATACAGAAGAAAATCAAAAAATATTAAACTCATACATGCATAGTTTACAAATTAGGGGAAAAAATTACTTGTTCTCCGAAGTTCTTCATCCTGTGCCTCCGGAAGTCAATAGAGTCAATATCTAACCTCACTTGATTTTACGTGGTGAGGAATAAAGAATAGGACTACCAATAGTCTCCACAAGAGCAACTCCCTCCTTTAAAATGATGGAACCGGTTATAATCCCTCACAATTATTTCTCTCTCAGTAATCCTTGATATGAATTTTGTAGCAGTATGACAGTCCCCACAAACACGCAAGTTTTTGAAAATGTGAATAGTAGTTTTTGGCAATGTACTTATAATACCAAATGCTATCGCAAGTCTTTCACTATGCATTGTTAAAATATGCTCCTTCTCATCATCCTCCACATCCTGCAACACATAACTGTAGTCAGGAACATAACCGATGCTCTTCATTTTTGCTAACAAGTTTACTATCTCTTTGTATATATCTTCAAATCTCGGGTGTGACTGGTTCCCCATAAAAAATACATTCATCTTGTTGTCTACCTCTATTGAACTCCATCCAGGAGTCTTCATCAATTGTCTATTTTTCGCTAAGGACCTCACTTCACCAACTCCCTCCCAATTCCTAGATTTTGCATGCATATTAGACAAGAGAACATAATACCCAACATTCTCAGGATCGACCTCAAATAGGCGGTTGGAAGCTATATCCCCCAATTCAACATTCCCATGTATCCTACAGGAGCCAAGAAGAGCACCCCAAACACCGGCATCAGGTCTTAGAGGCATATTCTTGATGAATTCATAAGCATCGTTCAAGTGGCCAGCTCGACCAAGCAAGTCAACCATGCAAGCATAATGCTTCACTGACGGCTCAATTCCATAGCCCGCCTTCATTAGTCCAAAGTAACAGCGGGCATGATCAACTAATCCTGAATGACTACAAGCAGAGAGTAATGAAACAAAGGTCACATTGTCCGGCTTAACTCCCTCTTGTTGCATTCCTTCAAACAGCTCTAGTGCTTTATCACCATGTCCATGAACTCCAAGGCCCGATATAATGGCGTTCCATGGATATGAGGTCGTTCTTGGTACTTTCGCAAATAAAAGCATTGCTTCATCTAACCTCCCACATTTTGCATACATATCTATAAGACAAGTACCCACAAATACATCCAATTCCAATCCAATTTGGATCGATCTCCCATGAATTTTCATACCTTTCTCAAGGCCCCCACATGAGAGCACGCAGGAAGAATACTGACCAATGTACCCTGACTCGGTGTAACTCCTTCACTCTTCTCCATATCCTCATATATCTCGGTTGCCTCATTAGAAAAGCCATTTTGAGAACACCCCGTGATCAAAGAATTCCAGGAAATCACATCTTTCACAGGCATCCAATCAAAAACCCTCCGGCATATTTTACATCGCCAACTTTTCCATACATATCGGTGATGGCATTGCCAACAAAGACATTACTAGAATCCCATCCTCTTCTAAAGACATAGCAATGAACTGATCGACTATTGATACCATCCCCAAGTTGGGCAACGGCTGAAGCTAGACTCACAAGAGTCAACATATCTGGCTGAAATCCGTGTCTGTGCATCCTATCAAAGAGGCTAAGAGCTATCTTTGGGTAAGCCCCTTGCTCATAAGCAGAAATCATGGAATTCCAAGTGACTAAATCCTTTCTTCCCATTGCATCAAACACATTCCTAGCATCTTCCAAAAGCCCCAACTTTCCATACATATCAATCAAAGCATTCAACACGAAAAGATCTGTATCCAACCCGCATTTGGTAGCAAACCCATGAACCAAAACACCCATCAAAGCATCATCCAACGGTGCACAAACCGGAAGAATGCTCGCCACCGTGACAGTATCAATCTCAACCCCCTCTCTCACCATCTCATCAAACACTCGAACAACTTCATTTGCTTCCCCATTCTGAGAAAACCCAGAAAGAATCGCATTCCAGCAACCCAAATCTCTCACGGGCATTTCATCAAACACCTTCTGTGCAAAACCCATCAGCCCAAATCTCGAGTACATATGGATCAACGAAGCACAAATATAAAGATCCTTATCAAATGCCAGTTTGGGCAGCAAAGAATGCATCGATTTCAGATAACCGGAGCTCGAACAAGACTTGAGGGCAGCGGGAAAGGTGAAGCGGTCGGGTCGAAGGTCGGGAAAAGCCATGAGCTGCCGAAAGCAATGGAGAGCTTCAGATTGGAGGTTGTGGGTGACGAAAGAGGAGATGAGGCAGTTGAAAGAGACTGTGTTCTTGTTGGGCGTTTGGGAGAAGGTGAGGATTGAAGAAGGGAGGTCGTTGAAGCGAGAGTAGAGGTTGATGAGCTTCGTTGAGAAGAAGATGTCGTGGGTTTGATTGGAGACGATGAGGAGAGAGTGCAGAGATTTTGTAGAGCCGAGAGAGTTGCAGGATCTGAAGAGGCTGTTGAAGAAGTCCATGAGAGGTCAAGAAAGAGAAAAGAACACTGAGCGCGGGAATGAATCGAGGTGGTATATAGAACTCGAATTTGGGCCCAGGGATCGCGAACTCTTGTCGCGTCTGGTTAATAGGCTTAGGAGAATTTTGTTAAAAATACATTTTTAAAAAAAATAATTAGCAAAATCGATTATTTTGTGAAAATATTAATAAAATCGACTTTTTTTTGGCGGTCGATTTTATAAAATATCAACTTTAAAATACACGGGACTAATAGTCATGTGTAATTAGTTCTCGTTAAGTAAACCTTAACTATTTTAGCACAAAGTACACGAGACTACCATTTCAGACTAACTGTAATTAGCGACCACTAATTACGCGAGACTACTAGTTCGTGTATTTTAAAGTCGATATTTTGCAAAATTGACTTCCTTTTGGCCAGCCGAGATGACGTGGCCAAAAAAAGATCGATTTTGCTAAATATTTTTTAAAAAAAGATTGACTTTACTAATATTTTTTCAAAAAAGGTCTTTTAAAAATTCTCCTAGGCTTAATTGCACTTCAACACCCTATCCCTATGTTGCACTTATATACCCTCACCTCACTTGTTTTTGCTAGCACTTACATACCTTAAAATTTTTAAAACTTTCACTTACATATCCTCACTTGTTTTTGCTAGCACTTACATACCTTAAAATTTTAAAACTTTCACTTACATATCCTCACTTGTTTTTGCTAGCACTTACATACCTTAAAATTTTAAAACTTTCACTTACATATCCTCACTTGTTTTTGCTAGCACTTACATACCTTAAAATTTTAAAACTTTCACTTACATATCCTCACTTGTTTTTGCTAGCACTTACATACCTTAAAATTTTAAAACTTTCACTTACATATCCTCACTTGTTTTTGCTAGCACTTACATACCTTAAAATTTTAAAACTTTCACTTACATATCCTCACTTGTTTTTGCTAGCACTTACATACCTTAAAATTTTAAAACTTTCACTTACATATCCTCACTTGTTTTTGCTAGCACTTACATACCTTAAAATTTTAAAACTTTCACTTACATATCCTCACTTGTTTTTGCTAGCACTTACATACCTTAAAATTTTAAAACTTTCACTTACATATCCTCACTTGTTTTTGCTAGCACTTACATACCTTAAAATTTTAAAACTTTCACTTACATATCCTCACTTGTTTTTGCTAGCACTTACATACCTTAAAATTTTAAAACTTTCACTTACATATCCTCACTTGTTTTTGCTAGCACTTACATACCTTAAAATTTTAAAACTTTCACTTACATATCCTCACTTGTTTTTGCTAGCACTTACATACCTTAAAATTTTAAAACTTTCACTTACATATCCTCACTTGTTTTTGCTAGCACTTACATACCTTAAAATTTTAAAACTTTCACTTACATATCCTCACTTGTTTTTGCTAGCACTTACATACCTTAAAATTTTAAAACTTTCACTTACATATCCTCACTTGTTTTTGCTAGCACTTACATACCTTAAAATTTTAAAACTTTCACTTACATATCCTCACTTGTTTTTGCTAGCACTTACATACCTTAAAATTTTAAAACTTTCACTTACATATCCTCACTTGTTTTTGCTAGCACTTACATACCTTAAAATTTTAAAACTTTCACTTACATATCCTCACTTGTTTTTGCTAGCACTTACATACCTTAAAATTTTAAAACTTTCACTTACATATCCTCACTTGTTTTTGCTAGCACTTACATACCTTAAAATTTTAAAACTTTCACTTACATATCCTCACTTGTTTTTGCTAGCACTTACATACCTTAAAATTTTAAAACTTTCACTTACATATCCTCACTTGTTTTTGCTAGCACTTACATACCTTAAAATTTTAAAACTTTCACTTACATATCCTCACTTGTTTTTGCTAGCACTTACATACCTTAAAATTTTAAAACTTTCACTTACATATCCTCACTTGTTTTTGCTAGCACTTACATACCTTAAAATTTTAAAACTTTCACTTACATATCCTCACTTGTTTTTGCTAGCACTTACATACCTTAAAATTTTAAAACTTTCACTTACATATCCTCACTTGTTTTTGCTAGCACTTACATACCTTAAAATTTTAAAACTTTCACTTACATATCCTCACTTGTTTTTGCTAGCACTTACATACCTTAAAATTTTAAAACTTTCACTTACATATCCTCACTTGTTTTTGCTAGCACTTACATACCTTAAAATTTTAAAACTTTCACTTACATATCCTCACTTGTTTTTGCTAGCACTTACATACCTTAAAATTTTAAAACTTTCACTTACATATCCTCACTTGTTTTTGCTAGCACTTACATACCTTAAAATTTTAAAACTTTCACTTACATATCCTCACTTGTTTTTGCTAGCACTTACATACCTTAAAATTTTAAAACTTTCACTTACATATCCTCACTTGTTTTTGCTAGCACTTACATACCTTAAAATTTTAAAACTTTCACTTACATATCCTCACTTGTTTTTGCTAGCACTTACATACCTTAAAATTTTAAAACTTTCACTTACATATCCTCACTTGTTTTTGCTAGCACTTACATACCTTAAAATTTTAAAACTTTCACTTACATATCCTCACTTGTTTTTGCTAGCACTTACATACCTTAAAATTTTAAAACTTGTACTTAAATACCCTCAAGTTTGCATAACTGAGGGCATTTAACGGCAAACTTAAATACACTAAAGTTTTTAAAAGTGGTGCTTAAATACCCTAAAGTTTTAAAACTTGTACTTAAATACCCTCAAGTTTGCATAACTGAGGGCATTTAACAGCAAGTTTTAAAAACTTTAGTACTATTTAAGTGCAAGTTTTAAAAACTTAGGATATATAAGTGTTGCCAAAACAAGCGAGGTATATAAGTGCAAGTTTTAAAAACTTTAGGACATATAAGTGTTGTCAAAAATAAGTGAGGATAAATAAGTGCAAATTAAGGGAAATTATGGGGTATTTAAGTGCAATTAAGCCCGCTATAATATGAGAATCCTTTTCGAATGTGATTATTATTATCTGAATTTCTTGGAATTTGATTTCGAACACTACTCTTTTCGATTAATCACAATTCATTATTGAATATTGTAGTATATTTTTAATTAATTACTGATATATATTATATTAAGATTTTGTGAAAAGATTTTTATTCTGTTGAATCTTGCAGAGAGAAGTTAATATTATCAACACGTAGCGTTGTTTTATGTTATCTTAGACTAGGCGGATCTCACGATAACTGCGACAGTGCATAAAGGCTTTTTTTTTTTTTAAATTTTATTTTTGATGAATGTATTCGTTCATTTGAATTGTTGTACTTTCTAATCCCGAGAATAAGCAGACTTTTTCAGGTTGATGAGAAGTTTAAGGCTCAAGATTTCATAATAAACCAGAAGTATGCAAAGTGAATGCTTATTAGAGAGGTTTTGATGCATATATAATGTTTCCTTATGTTAGTTCTAAAATATTAGTTTGTCTAATTTGTATCTAAAATTAGAGCTTTCCCAGTCTTATAGAAAAAGTTTTGCTAATCTTCCACTGATACAGTTAAAAGTTTTGCTAATCTTCCACTGATACAGTTAAAAGTTTTGCTAATCTTCCACTGATACAGTTAAAAGTTTTGCTAATCTTCCACTGATACAGTTAAAAGTTTTGCTAATCTTCCACTGATACAGTTAAAAGTTTTGCTAATCTTCCACTGATACAGTTAAAAGTTTTGCTAATCTTCCACTGATACAGTTAAAAGTTTTGCTAATCTTCCACTGATACAGTTAAAAGTTTTGCTAATCTTCCACTGATACAGTTAAAAGTTTTGCTAATCTTCCACTGATACAGTTAAAAGTTTTGCTAATCTTCCACTGATACAGTTAAAAGTTTTGCTAATCTTCCACTGATACAGTTAAAAGTTTTGCTAATCTTCCACTGATACAGTTAAAAGTTTTGCTAATCTTCCACTGATACAGTTAAAAGTTTTGCTAATCTTCCACTGATACAGTTAAAAGTTTTGCTAATCTTCCACTGATACAGTTAAAAGTTTTGCTAATCTTCCACTGATACAGTTAAAAGTTTTGCTAATCTTCCACTGATACAGTTAAAAGTTTTGCTAATCTTCCACTGATACAGTTAAAAGTTTTGCTAATCTTCCACTGATACAGTTAAAAGTTTTGCTAATCTTCCACTGATACAGTTAAAAGTTTTGCTAATCTTCCACTGATACAGTAACAATGATATGTTAACACATGGGAAAATTCTTCACAAACTTCAGATAAATGGATTATGGATATCTCATGGATAAAGGAGTACAAGTAAAGAGACACAGATACACAGAGAATTAGGACGTTACATCGATAAATGATAAGCAATAACTTCAAATTCATGACAACAGTATCCTCCGTTTCTTGAAAAATTTAAAGCTGAAGCCCCTAGTGTTTCGTCATGGCCAAGTTTCTCACCGCCAGCCAGTGGTCATCCCGCGCATCACCTAGACTTGTAAGCTCTCCATTGTAGTTAGCTTAGTCCTTGCTCTTCTTCATATTATCTTGTCTGGACCTTCGCCATAACCATTCGCTGGCTCATCAAGGAGCGGAAGATAGAGAAGGGCGACGCAGATGGTGAGCAAAAGGCAATAGGCGGATGGGCTGATTGGCAAAAAGGTTGCCGGTGGCCAAATATCTCCTCCCTACCCCCTATCAGAATCTAACAAACTCTAGGACAGAGTATTGGTGTTACGGTGGCAAATGAGGTAACGACAGACGATCAAGTATTGTGTCCTTAGACATTCTGCCAGTGACGGAGATGGTCTGGCACTGGTAGAAAGTGGGAGGAAGCAATATTTGTCTTCTATCGGCACCTCTTTTGCCTCGGCAGCACCAGTATCCTGACCTCTAGCCTAGTGAGAGAGAGGAGATTTTGGTGATCAGCAGCAGCTTTTTTTTTAAAGATATCATCCAAAGCGAAGGTCAAAAGGAAGATAATTTAAAGAAGAGTAAACACTAAATTTCCGTAGTTGAGAAGAGAAAGGGGCTTGGGGTGAGAGCTTATAACGAGGGAAGAGGGGGAATGGAGCTATTTTTAGGGATGAAGTGAAGGGAAGTGGCTGGTGTTGGTACGGAGAGGGGAATGAGTTTAGAGGATGCTCTGTTGAGGATGATCAATGGTGGTTAAGAACTTGGTCAAAAAAAGGAAAACTAGGGGCTTCAAGTAAATTATCCTTTTCTACGTTCTATAGAGTCTGGAATATTAAATTGCAAACTGGGGATCAAAGGAATTATCTGGTGCAAACTAAGGAAGATTCATATGGATGTATTGTGTGGGAGAAAGATGATAGATGTTATATGTTTAATTTCAGAGCTACCCTTTTCATTCATTTCTTTGTCCAGGTTGGAATACCCCATAATTTGGGTGAATTCCAAACAAGAAACACAGTAGACTAGTATGCCAAAATCATCTAAGGGCCTGTTTGGTTGTTTTTCTGAAAATCAAAGAAAAAGGAAGGAGATGAGAAACCATCAAATAAGTTTTCCTCCAATTTCCTCAACAAAAATCATGAAATGGACGTCCTAAAATGTGGGTCACATCAACCAATAAGAATTTGGCACATCATCATTTTTCTTGATTTCAAGGTGTGAACCAAACAAAGAAAAGAAAAATGAAATGAAAAACTTAACAACAAGATGTACTTTTTCTCCATTTTCTTACTTTTTCTCCATTTTCTTTCTTATTCAGTCATTTTTCACAAATTTTGGACGGACCAAACAGCCCTAAAAAGATAATAAAGGCTAGTGATAAGAATAGGAGATATGTGCAAGACTCGTCTCATACATAAACATGAGCGCAAAAAAGAAGAGAGAATGTGCTCCAATTATAGATCCAACATATCGGACTTTGGTAATTTTCAAAGACTTCCAAACTTTGGAAAAAGGAATCTAGAAGAATCAAATTCACCTCCTCAAGGGATCCCATCAAAGCTAAAAGCATAAAACCTGCGTCAACAACTGCTTTATCACGTGTATTTGCTAACAAGGCACCTTTCCTTCAAGATATCAGCATTGAGTAAATCTACTACTGAGTAAAGAACTGGCCCACATTAAAAGGAGACTAGCGACATAAAATAAAAAAGAATTTTTTTAAAAAAATAAGTCAATCTGATACCTTCTGAATCTTTTCAGTTTGAGACAGTTTGTCCGGGGCCTGGAGCAAGCAGTACAATGACAATGTATTGGACGGTTTTAAGACATTTACCACTCTTGACAACTATTACTGCGTACATAATTCCTCATACAATGTGTTTAAAAAGGTCTCCATGTCTTCAGAATTATTTCTTGATAACTTTAAGATCAGGGCTTTAACCATATGCGTGAAAATTCAATAACACAATCAAAAGGAAAATATGTGATGGCATAGAACTATAGCAGGTCTGTCATAATCTAAAGCTCCTCCATAATGCAACATCACAAAAAAAAAAAAGACAGCCAATTTGGATGAAACACAAACATATTACAGTCCAATTCCTGAGGAGCTTATACCGGTAACAAGTAAATTACCAAAGGACCAGCAGGGAGCAACATATTTTAGCCTATTGTTAGTCTCTATGCATCAAGTCTAGTATAGTAATTTATCATGTTCACACAGGTCATTTGCTGTCTTCAAACTAATAAGAGGCATATCCTGCTGATAATAGGGCCATGAACACAGTAGAGCCAGACTCAAAAAAACTCGGGGATTTCCAAAGCTTTCCATGCAGCGCATTAGAGAGAACTCGAAGCAAAATTACTATGATTCTAGCTCAAACTTCATCTTTCAGGTCATAGAATAATCATACACAAATTTTCCATCAAATTGCTAGAGCAAAACAAAGTTAAGAAAAACTCCTTAAAAATACAATTTGCACCGTTAGCCAAGGCTATAACAGGCAGAAAGGATGGCCGTGTTGAAAAATATGAAGCCCAAACAAGAATGAGTTTCCCATGGCTCCTCTGGCTTATGATACACCTTAGAAGTAGTTGTGGTTTCTACACCAAATCTCATACTTTTATATCCTCGTCTGGGTACACATCTAGGCCTGCTCTACTAGTCCAGGATGACATATAAGAAACTATTAGTTACACTTTCAACATTTCTCTTGTTCACTTATAATAACATCGGTAATTGGTCAAAAGAATTTGTTTGGTTACCACAAGTTTACATGTATAAAATAATATTTTTTTCATGTGCCAATAGTTGCTTGTTCTTGCTTTGCCAAGCTTCATCGAGACAGGACAAAAATGACAAGATCTTAACTATGGGACGTGGGCACGATTTTACAGTTTTGTTGTGGTAGGGTTAACTGCGTCAGGCTCGATTAGCTGATGCATTGGCTTAAGGAGATTTGAATAAAATGACCATGTCTGTGTATGCAGGTGCATGCATTAAACCACATTAACCCGATTATATAGCATGTCCAAGATGTTATTTCTCACACTGCCAATCACCCAAGTGATCCACACTGACTCATGCTATTGTGCCCTAGAAATAATCATGTATGATAATTTTTGTACTTCTTTGCAATAACTTTGTAAGATTTGGAACTTTTCGGGCAACTTTCTCGATATTTGGATGAGCCAATCTTCCAAAGTAGACGGGTATGTTCCCAAAACAACTATAGAAATGTTGAATCTTTAACATTTTTCCCCAAGTACTGTTCTAAAACATTCGATATTTAACCTATGGAAACATGCATAGTCAAATACTTCAGACCAACCTTAGCACTACATAGTGATCCAACCATGTATCTGGCACACTCTCCAGGCATTGCTACTTATCCTCTAGTTATTTTGACCTTTCACTTTGTACATTTCTCAATTGCTCATGTATTGTGAATGCCCTGGCATCTAAAGGGAACAAGAAAAAATTGCAGGACTACACCTTAATTCATATATTCATGAAGCATCTAGTTCTTAGTAGTGTACCTCCAAGTATACCACTGGAAAAGCTGATTGAATAGGAACATGCATTTTATATAACTTGTCTACTCTCTTTTGAAAAACATATATTACCGAGTGATTGTATTTTTTTCAACCACAACAACCATATAAATTCAAGTTTAAACATATACAATGTTAGTTCTAGAACACATGCAACAATTTTATTACGGTTTCCACCATATCTCCTGCACATACCTTTGGGACCAAGCTTATGATCAAGTGTTGAAGGGGTTGCTGCAGTTTACTCTCAACATTACAAATTCTTTAAATTTGGAAGGGACTTGGCAATTCCTTTCCTTGAAAGCAATGTACTTTTAATGCATTGGATATAATTCTGTTAATATCATGAATCTTTCTGCTTTGTCTTACAACGTGTTAAATGTTAGGTTGGTTCACATCCCTACAAGGTCAAAATCACTAATCACTTTCTTAAATTTATCTTATGTTCTGTTGATTGCAGCATTTATTGAACAATGTCATAGTTCTATCACTATAGTTTAAACAAGATCGAAATATTAGTACTTCTCAAATAATATATTTGAATTTCCTGGTCTGCGTTCATAACACCAAAGGATCTCGTGATATTCTCACACGAAAATCACATTTGTCATATATCTAGCGAAGGATGTCTCGCAATATAGTGCACTTTCTTATATCAACTTTGTTTCGCAATTACAGCAATTATTTCCCCATTCTATCTGAGTGTTTTGCCTTAGTACTGAATGTGGAAAAGAATTTATGCAGCCAAACCAAAACGTCAAGGAATCAGCTCTATTATTTATGTATTTAAAGCATACAAGAGTTGAGAGAAATATTTATCCTATCCAGTGGCTTTAGCTTCCTCAGTTATCTAATTCTATGAAAGAAAGGTAAACATGAAAGGACTCAACTTTCCAGTCCAGATCGACTAAAACAGACAAAGGAGGTATCTTTGTGTACATATATCTTTAAAAGGCAAATGTGATGGTCCGGACGTCAAACTCGAACCATCCAGTTAGTAATTGACTGTGGATATTAGCAATTGTTGACCATGAAGTTGGATGAAAAGAAGTTCAAGGCCCATGCTTTAGTAGTATTTACGTGAATATGTAACCGAATTTCAATTTTCACATCATACTTCAAAAAAAAAAAAAATAGAGACAGATAACTTAACAATGTTATAGGACAAATTAATTAAAAATCACCATGAGTATATTCTTAATTATCGTGCACTAACAAACAAAAACCACTACACAAGGTTTTCACAGAACAAAAAGGACCAAAAACACTACACAACGCCTTCAGTTTAAGTGCATGCATGGCTAATCAGACATGTGCACAACTATTTTAACATAGCATACAGAGAGACATGACACTGAAATCTCCAACCTATGGATCACCATTTAAGGTATTAGATTGTAAATTAAAGCACATACACTTATCTTTCATGGCTTCAGCCTCGCTCCCATACTCTTTGAACCGATACTCCTCCTGCTTGAAAGTTGAGGGCACCTTCCCTTCACTGTAGCAGCGATTACACAAGCTGAAATGATGCTTTGTCTCCTTGAATCTAGAACCAATGATCGGGTACCTGCATATTGAACAAGAATGCCCACCATGGCGCATTCGATCACCATTTTCAAGCTTCACCAAAGTGTTCAAGATCCCAAAACCCCAATCCGGATCATTAAACATCTCAAGAAACTCAGTGTAAGAAACCAACGACTGATCTGATTCCCCGTGCAATTCCATCATATCACTAACACCATGAGAAGGTATGTAAACTGCTCTCAGGAACTTAATATATGCAACAGCATCACTTTTCCGAATTTGTGAACCATTTTCATTGTTAGGCCGCCAAAGGAGCGCATCAAAGACCACCCTCTTCCTTTTATCAGTAGGTCCCGAACAAATTGGAGCAAGAACAGCAAAGAACATGCCCAAATCCACACGACCAGAACCCGAACTATCCAATACAGAAAGTACCCTCTCATTTATGGCTTTGACAGCTCCTAGGAATGTTTCGGCCTTGAGAAAACTCAGAATTTTCCGAAGGATGACTTCCAAGGCTGCTTTCCGAATGGATTTTTCTGGATCTCCACTTCCTGAATAAGATACAGGAACATCAGTCTCATTCATCTCCTTCTTCAAGACATCCACATCACAACGGCTCAACCTCGTGAGCTTCTGAAAGGCCCGAATCTCAAGCGCATTGGCCAAGTCCTGTCTTAAAGTGGTTTTCCTTCCAACCCTCTTGAACTTAGAAGCCTCCACAACAAGAAATCCAGACTCCCCATCACCGTCATTACCCTTGCTCTTATTCTTCTTCTTCTGAAGCATCTTAAGGTGTGCAATAGCATCATAAACCTCGACCCTCTTCGTCATCTTAAACGCATCCTTAAGAGCTTTCTTCGCATCCTCAGCCTCTCCAGCTCCCAAGAGAGCAACAGCCTTATTCAACTGTGCCCTCCAATTATTAGGCCGAACACTCAAAACCCTAGTGTACATCTCCGAAGCCCTAGCAAAACGACCCATATCCATGTACAACCCTCCCAAATTATACAAAGCATCTACATGACCCGATTTCAAATCAATCGCCTTCTGAAACTCCTGAATCGCTCGTTCATCGTCACCCATAGCATGCAACGCCGACCCAAGATCACAATGTGCATCCGAGTAATCTGGTTTCAAGAACACTGCCTCCTCCAAAGCTTTCTCCGCTGCCCGATACTCGCCGACCCCAAACAATGCGCTCCCGAGGAGCTTCAAGGCCCGAAAATGACTCGGGCAAAGGATCGCAGCTTCTCTATAATGCTCACAAGCACTGAGAACCATCCCTTCTGCTTCCATTGCAATCCCCAAATTGACATGAATCTGAGGTAACAACTGTGCCCATTGATTCCCACTGGCCTCAGCAGCTTCCAATGCCAACAAAAACTCCTCTTTCGCATCCGAATGCTTGCCTAAAGCATAAAGAGTGTTACCTGCTCGAAAATGGGGTCGAACGTCGGTGGGCTGCAGCTCGCACGCTCGCTGAAAGCTCTTCAGCGCTTCAGCAAACAGCTGGTGATCGTAAAGAGCTTTCCCAATCGCCATCTGACCATCAAAAGCCTCGTCCTTCGCCCTCGAACTGTCCGCACGCGCCCTAAGCCCGGCCACCTCCTTGGCGAACACCGCGTAGTCCGGCGACGACTCGTCCCACGTGATCTGCCGGTCGGTGGGGCCCATCTCGCGTGACCAGCCCGCCTCCGAGAAGGAATCGGAGTTGTTGTTGTTGTTGCTGCTGCTGCTTTTTTTCTCCGCGGACTTGTGGAGGCGCTTGATCAGGATCTCGAGGTCGTCGAGGAGCTGCCACGTGGCGTCGTAGGCGACTCCGGTGGGTTGAGCGGCGGAAGCGGGGATCTTGGCGGAATTGGAGGAGGAGGGCAGGGACAAATCGGTAATTTTAGGGTTGAGGTCTGGATCTTGAGGAGGAGGAGACGAAGGAGGGAGAGAGGGCGTCAAAGTCACGGTCAACGTCACCGGCGCCGTCATCGTAGGTTCTTAAAAGGCCGTCAAGGGAGAGACCGACGCCGTTAGGGACGATGAACTCCGAGTACGTTCGAAAAACCTCGTCGAGGATCGCGGAGATCTGGTCGTCGCTGAACTTGACGCGGGGGTTAACGGCGACGACTAACGCCGCCATCTCGTCGCGGTCGAGGCCGCCGTCGCCGTTAACGTCGAACCGCTCGAAGATTCGCCGGACTTTTTCGGCTCTCGCCATTTATTGAAGGGAAAAGGACCGAACTTTTTTTTTTTTGTTTTGTCCTGGACTAATTCTCGTGGGTTTAGGGGGAGATGAGAGAGAAACCACCGGCTTTAATTATTAAAGCCAGTGTTCTTTCTCTCTCCTCCCCCTGCTCTCTCTCTCCTCTTTCAATATCGAGATCTTTATCGCTTTAATTTCTTTGATTTTCCTGTTGTTTTTCTTTTCCTTTTCTTTTTCTTTTTCTTTTTCTTTTTCATTGAAAGAAGGGGCTTTCTGTTGGATAAGAGCTGGACGGTTCACGGGGAATGGGAAAATACCACCATATTTTCTTTTTCTCATGTAGAATTTTCTTTTTTTATTTGCATAAAGTAGCAGCTGAAATAAAATATTTTCGGAAAAAGTTCAGTGTAGGTCGTAGATGCTTCGGCCAACTATTATTCCGATCCTTAACCCTCCAGGAAGCTATCAGGACTATCCTAAGTCCTCGGTTAATCTTGTTGATGCGGCAATGACATGGTCTTGTGATGTCAGCAAAAAATTAGTAAAAGTTTAAATTTATCATGAAACATTACTATCACATCAACAAAAAATTATTGAAATTACAAGTTATATTGGAGTTGAACTTTCACTAATTTTTATTTTATTTTATTAATTAATTAATTAAATTTTTAATTTGTTGATATGGCATTGCAGGGCCGTATAATCGTCACGTTAGTAAGATTTAAAGGAAGTATGTAATGAGGACCTAGACTGATGTCAGAGGTAATATTAGGGACCCCCCACTAATGACATCCAAACATTAAGAATCCAAATGATATTTAGCCAATACATTAAAGGTGTTCCATTGAAGTTTTGTCAATATTTTAAAAAAGGAATTTTTACAAATATACCCCTCAAATCTTCTATTTGCAAATTTATCCTCTACATATTGGTATTTTTGAAATTACCATCCAATTCTCTCACATTGAGTTTATCTAGCCCTTCCACTTGACGATTTTATTTTTTAAACTCCACTTGATGATTTTATTTTTTTAAGCACAAAATATTATAAGCCTATTGGAAATTATTGAAAATTTTTGACATTATCCAACTTGGAAAGTATAATTGTTAACTCGGAGGGGGTAGAAAGCCCCAATGTGAGACAATTGGGGGGATTTTGCAAACACCAACATTTGAAGGGTAAATTTGTAAATACAAAAGATTTGAGACTTATATATATGCAAAAAACAACTTTAATAAATATTACAAATTTGATATCTAAAATATCGGACAATATTGGTAGTGAGTTCTCTATATCGTTAAATATTTTGTGACTAGCCATTCTTGATACTATACAAAAATTAATAGGTAGGACTTTTTCTTTTTGGTAGAAAGAGTTGTGCCTGCTGTACACAAACTCTCCCTAGAAAAGCCTTTACTGTAGAACCGATTTAAGTTTTCTTGAGATTGAATTAAACTTAAATCTTATCTCTCTTTTTTTTTAATGGAAACTTAAATCTTATTTTATGATACGGAGAATTTCAAACAGATCCTCTAAAACAAGAAGCATGATTTTAAATAATAATTAAAAAATAGTCGAAATACGATTGTAATTTCAGATAAGATCTAAAGGGCACTGAGCTGGTTATATAGCATGTGAATAGTACTTGACGAAGAAATAAAAATAGAAACAGTGATTGCGCATATCAGACGATCTAACTTTTGTGCCTAAATACATCATCACGAATATCGACTCAATCACGATGAGATGCACAAACGAGTACCAAAAATCACCTAAAAACATATAAAAAGCCTTGTCCGAGAGAGAGGATGATATACACAATGGAAGCAATACTTATTGCTTTCTTACTTGCTCTTGACTTACTTAAGCATCCTAGGAGCGATGTCGTTTTATTTATTTATTTATTCATTTATTTTTATTTTTATTTTTTTAAATGAGAAAGAGTTGCATAGAAGTTCTTGATGAGCAATTTTATTGGTACATAATGCATCGTGAAAGTGATAAACCTCGAAATTTATCAAGGAGTGCTCTTTGAATCCACAAAGAATGATATCTGAATCTATGAAGAACTTTGAATCCACAAAGAAAATAGTAAAAGAAATATTTTATTAATAAAAGTGAGAATTAATTCTAGTATTACAAGTTTCTTCTCAAATAGAAAAATAAAGTAGATTCCTAATAAAATTGAAAAATAAAGAAATAAAAGTATTAAATCATATCCTAAAAAGACTCCCTATGATTAAGGAAATCAATCGGCCAAATCTGAGATCGAACCGGATTTTTTTTCTAATAAAAAAAAGACAAAAATTTATTACGTAAAATAACATAAAAACTAATTATTTTTGAAATTCTGCCAAAAATGATTGATATTGATGGTCTTCTTGAAATCTGTCAAGCCGATTGGCTCCATCTCGTCGAGATAGGTGGATTTTTATATAAAATATGTCAAAATCCGTCATCCGGATTAGAAGATATGGTCGTTTCTTTGTATGCAAATCAACTAGCCATTCGGATTTGTTTAGCTTCCGGTGATTCCACTATTGTTTCATGAATTTTCTACCATACATCCTACATCAGTGTCCCCTTGTTGAAAGAAGCTCAACTCCAATCTTATATTTGTTCAAATAGTTTTCTTGATTAACATATTTCTTCTCTAGGGTTAGCATCCACCTTGTATTTTGTATTGATTTTTTTATTTGTTCTTTACCTCCTCGGCTAGGACTTCTTCTGAATCAAATTTGTATATAAACCTTCCTCACGTCATGTGTATGTGATTGGCGATATGTGGATCTACAGTTGATTTAAAAAGCTCCTTCAAATATGTTCTTTATTGCTTCTCATATTCTAGTACCCGAAATATAATTTCAACTTTCTTGAAATTATTCACAAGTTTTGCTTCCAAAGAAGGAAACTTCCCTCATACTCCATACACAATTTTTTCATCTTCTTTGCTTTGAGCCCTCCACCAAGCAAGTCACACGTATCATCAATTGTCTTATTCGCTATTACATCCTTCTCCTTCATCGAGACAACATCAACATGTGTAATATCACTCACAATCTCTTTGACAATATCCTGAATGATGGCCATCTTCACTAACATAACACAACCAACACCAGGAATCTCATGCGCAACGCGGGTTTGCATCTCAGGAGGAATTTTGATGGTAGTGGAGTCTTCCTTTTCGATTGTGAGTGTCTCATAGTCCGCTACTAAAAAAGCCTTCTCCTTAGCAATATCTATCTTAGATGCCTCGGTGCTTAGAGATGGATTGAGGTTCTTAGTTTTGCCATGATCATAACTAGTGTTAAAACTCTCTGAAAACATCCATAATGAAAGTCCTTTATTATTCTGCTCAAGTTCTTGCTTCACCTTCTTTACTAGTCTGATCGTGTCGGCTAAGGTAAAAGTATTTTGCAAAGATACCTGACATTATTTGTAGTTAGAAGGCAAAAAATAGTCTCTCAATAATTTCTTGATCTTTGCCCTGTTCGAACCGGATCCCTTCCTTGATGGTGTCGATTCATCAATAATTCGTCCTACTATGTAAATGCTTTTCCCTTAAGTTTGTAGATCACTAACTTAACTTTCTAATATTCTGATATCATCTCGTACTCAAAATATCTATCCACCTTATCAATCCAATCAAGGAAATTCTCGTCATGAAGTCTTCCGTCGAAGGATGGTATCTTTATGTAACACTCTGTGTCGTCAAGACTGAAAATTAGTTCTATAATCAATTTTCTAACGAAAAGAGATGACAAATTTCTTTTGTATATTAGTTTTAAAGGGATATCTACATTATAGTTGTTAAAATAGAGGTTTTTATAGGGGCTTATGTGTTAAAAAGTCTAAACGGGTTTTAAGTTAAAAAGCGATCAACCAGCTAGTCAACCCGTTAAGCCTATAATCCCTATACAAAGCCTAGATAACCCTAGAGATCAGAATTTTTTAGATTCTGATACCATCAGGACCTGCCAAGCATGTAGAAGGAAGAGGAGACTTTTCGACATGCGTTCGTTAGCCCTAGGATCATCTTTTCAGTAGAAAAACCCTCAGGCAAGTATCATCTTACTTCTTTCCGCCTTTGGTTCTTAAATATGTTTATTTCCTTTGTGCCAAACACATTTTGATCTATCATGTTTGTAGCTTATCTCATCTTTAGTGAATTCTTGAGTTATATCATTGTTTTTTGTGAAAAATATGCACAAGACGTGTTGTAAAAATAGTATCTATATTGCAAGTGCACAATCAAGTTATAGTATAGATACAATATCGATCCCATGAGGAAGGTGTGTAAAAATATTCTAATTTGAATCCTAGAGTTGTGTGTGGATAAAGAGGAGTGAAAGTGAACAAATATAAAGAGTGTGTGATTATTTGCACATGAAAGAAAACTAGAACAAGAGGGAGAAAAAAAGAGTGAACAAATAAAAGAAAATAAAGAATAAACAAGGAGGATAAATAACGAAAATAAAAAGAACAAAATCAAGACTAGAAAAATTAATCAAAAGAGAAAAATCAAAACAAGTAAAATATGGAGGAAATCAAGTAGAGAAGATAAGAATCTAGAATTGAATTCACAAGTTAATTTCATTTAGGATTTATGAACTATTCTCTTTCTATGAGATTTACTAAGTATAGACTATCAAACTGCTTAAGGAAAGCATAACCTATCAAATTATCATCCAAGTAAAATTTTTCATTCACGAAAAGAATAACAACTAAATAGTGATTCTAGAATTCATAAGCATAACTTATCAAACAACTTAAGATAAACATAGATTATCAATTTTTTTTCCTACCAATTAGTTCTCTAGTTGATTATCCTAAACATGATCATTTAGAGCACAAAGAGAAATCCATAAATCATAAAAGAAATCAAACTAGTTTCATACAATTCTAGAATTCCTACAAGATTTAGTTGCACATTTTAGAAAATAAAAATAAAAAAATAAAATCTAGGCTAAAAAGTATAAAAGAAAGAAATCTAAAATAAAAACTAGTTATAAAAATAAGAACAAGAACAATGTAATAAAGATCTAAACTATGAGCATAAAGGAAATCTAACTAATAAAAATAAAAGAGCATAAAAGTAAATCTACACTATAAAAAAAATTATAAGAAAACAAATTCTACAAAGCATAAAAAACAACAAAAATAAAGAAGCATGAAAGTAAATCTAAACTACAAGACATAAAATAAATCTAATCTACCAATATAAAAATAAAGCAAAAATAAAACCTAAAACATGAGTTTTAAAATAAGAAAATAAAAGAGAAAATAAAATTTATATTGCAAGGGATTGGCCCCATAAAAGTAAATTTTCATCTTCATCTTCATTAACAAAGAAGAAGAAAATAAAATTTAAAAGGTGGAGAATTTTTTATTAGTTGCAAACAAAGTTTATAATTTTAAAAGGTTTTCTCAATTAAGAGTAACACTCCTCTCCAAATGGAGTTTTTATAAAAAAATTCATACTCAAACCCTCACTCTCTACCCCTATTTATAGAGTTTCCAATCAATATTAGCCCTTAGATCAAACTTAACCCCCAAGTTACATAATTTCAGCCTTTGATTTGTAATTATTTATTGGGTATCGATACTAGTATTGATACAGGTATCGATACGGATATCGATACTAGTATCGATACTGCTATCAATACTCTTGTCGATACTTCTTCGATTCCCCTTCTTTTGGCTAAGGTTCTTTGGCTCTTTGTTATGGACTTCCATGGGCTTCTTTTATCTTGATCTTGGGCTTCAATAAGCGTTTAAAAATGAGAGATTTTTGAGTTTTTTGGGCTCTTATTCTTTAATCTTTTATTTCGCAAATTAACACTTATTAGCAGATATTTCATTCAAAATAAGATAGATAATGAGGGTATAAAAGTGCAATAAAATATAATGATCAACACGCTTCTAAATATCAACCCTATTATTATAGATATCTAATGAAAACCGGTGATACATGTTTCATATGCTAAGTTTGATAGTTTTATGTACCAAATTTTGTTTTATATGAATATAACAAGTTTTGAAGTTGCTTCGGTAAGTTTTTACAAAACCCTAGATGACAAATTCTTATTTTTTTTTATCGAATCTATGCTCATGATATGTGTTCCATACTTGTTAGTTTCGTGAGATCATGTTGAAATAGTATAGATAAGTATCCCTAAGTTTGACATAAGAAAGATACGAGAAAACCCAAAGTTGAAATCTGAAAAATCTGCTGAAAACCTAGATTCAGATGTCTGGTATAGATTTTCAGACGTTTGGATAGAATTTCATACGTCTCTGCATAGCTTTTTTTTAATTTGGTTATCTGTCATTTGAAAATTAGACGTCTGGCTTCAGTTTCAGATGTCTGGTGAGATAATTCAGACGTCTGAAAACATGCACAGCTGTTTTATTTTTATTTTATGAGTCGTTTGACCCCATAACTTCTTCGTTTGACTTCCGATGATAATAAAACTTTGTGAACACCTTTGTTATCATGTTTTGAGTATGTTCAAAGTTTTATTTATATTTTTGAGTTATAGTTTGACAATTATCCAATTTAACCAAAAAATCTGAAAATACGATTTTTCATTGAATTTGAGTCTTGAGCCCAAACTCAACATAGAGTTGTTTTAAATATGAAAATGAGTTTCCTCACAATAATATGGGCTATATATGCTTATTCTTATGCAAATGGTTCAACTATTAATGATAATAACTATACCCTTAAAGATTACACATGCAAACCCACAGGTATTAGGAGTATAAATATCGGACATTTATCTCGATCAACGTGGCAAGTTTTTATCTGAGATGGTGGTGGGCACAAGAGGCGCAAACTTGTTGCTTACGGGTACGTGGATATGATACCTTGAGAAGAGATATCATCGTCAGATAGTTAAAGTTTGATTTTTCGAACTCTTAGAATTTGTATATTACACGTTAAAAATTGAGTGACGATATGTATAGTGTGAGTGTGGGGATTTGCAACCTCCATGTTTTTGTGTTTGATTTCTCACTTAAAAATTAATCATGTAATATAGAAAAGCTGAGATTAAACAACATCGTTTATAATCGCCCTAAAATGAGTTAATTTAATATGCAAATATTGGGCTTAACTAGGGAAGAATAAATAATAATTTGACTTTATAAGTGTGAGATTTGATTTGGCCATTTTGATGAGGTTATTTTTAGAATCCCTTTTGGATTGCCTAGATGTGATTTTTGTCATCCACCTTAAATTGATCAATATTATTATTTAATTTCAAATAGCGTAAAATTAATTAAGTGTGTGAGGAATTTGATATTTAATTGTGTGTGAGGAATTTGATATTTAATTGCGCATGCTTGTATGATATAAGTATATACACATGTTGAGTAATATAGTAAGTTTATTTTCTTCATATCAGTGTTTTGAGATATTGAAATACCGTGACCTAAGCTATGTTTTCCTATACGTTCCATTTGAGAAATACAACAAGTAGAAATATCTTGAGGTGAAATTGAGATTTGACCTCAGCTTTGTTCTTGCTCAATCATGTATATCTTTCTTGTATTACTATTCAGTTCACAGTATTATCTCATTTTTGAATTATTGATGATTATATCATATTGAGCTTTCATTCATTTGATTTTATTTGTATAGTGAATCATATTTTCACTATTCCCTCTTTTGGATTCTATCTTTTGACGATACTTGCTATTATCCGCTCTGACAGATTTATTTTATTGTTTTTGTTCTTTTTCTTATTTTTTCTTTAAGTGGTTGGTATATTCCGGAGTAGAGAGCTGGTTGAGTCAGGAGCAATGGATATACAGGTATATGTTAGTTTCATTTTGGTTTTGGAAATGAATTTCAGTTTTTTGAATGTTTTCTCACAAGATCCCCAAGTATGTGATTTTTATATGATATTTTATACAAATTCATGTTTTGAAAAAAAAATAAGCATGCAAATTAGAGGCTTAAGTATATCATTTGGATTTAGGTCTTGGGGGTGACGCTTTAATCCTCCAGCATCATAATTCTCCCGTCTTTGATGGCTTCTACGATCATCACTATTGGATTCATCATACGGAGTTAGGTCTCGTCTTTGGCTACCATCAATGCGATCTCGAACTTGTCCCGGCTTTAGATGCTCTACCTCCAACACTAGTTGGTCCACATAATTATTAATCTGATTAACATTGGCCTTTGACTCATCGAACTCAGTTTGGGTAATAGGGGCTTCATTGCCTGCTATTGGATCTTAGAAACAAGGCTCTGATACCAAATAACACAGTGCGAAAGTGATAAACTTCAGAATCCACCAAGGAGTGCTCTTTGAATCCATAAAGAACAATCTCTGAATCCACGAAGAACTTCAAATCCACAAAGAAAATAATATAAGAAAAATTTTATTGATAAAAGTGATAGCCGATTCTAAAATAGAAAAATAAACTAGACTCCTAATTAAAAACTAAAAAAATAAAGAAATAGAAAGTATCAAACTCTACCTAAAAAGACTTCATATGATTAAGAAAATCAATCGGCTAAATCTGAGTTCAAACCGGATTTATTTCCTAATCAAACCAAGACTCAAATTTATTACTTAAAATAACATAAAAAATGATTATTTTTAAAATTCTGCCAAAAACGAGTGATACTGATGGACTTCTGGGAATCTATCAACCTGATTGACTTTATCTCGTCGAGATAGATGATTTTCATATATAATATGTCGTAATTTGCCTTTCGAATTAGGAGATATGGTCGTTTCTTTACGTGTAAGTCAACTACCCATTCGAATTCGTTCGGCTTCCGGTGATCCTACTGTTTTCATGAATTTTTTTTTACCATACATCCTACATCAGTACATAATAAACTAATCAAACAAGAGTTGCTGATACATCATCAGCTATGAAAAATATTCTTTGAAAACTTTATTTTAAAACTTTTTAATTGTGGGAAAGAGTATATTGAATTATAACTCAAGAAATACTTTTGTTTGAATCAAACCATCAATAAACTGAGGATTAATGACAAGCCGTTGCCTTGAGGTATAGTGCAATTACACCGGTAATCCTGGAATTTGTGTATCTACAAGGGTAATTCTGAGATTACTGATTGTATTTATACGGGTAACCCTACGAGTTGCTTGTTATTGGGCTCCTGGTTCACCCGTGCTATTACAATTACAATCTCAAAATTATCCAGGTAGATACACAGATTCTAGGATCATGCCTGTAGTTACATAGTAACTCAGGATTACGAGTGCATTCAGTTCGGATACGGCTCAGATATGATACTTATTATATTCATATCCTCTTACTCATTTCGGATACGGACACAGATACAGATGTACCTCGGTAAGAAAAATTCATATCCATATCCGCTAAAATCGGATACGGATATGGATATACATGCAGATGTATAAGCGAATATGCATGCGGATATGAAACGGATATAGGAAAACTAGATAGTGTTGAAAAAAATATAGTTCATATGATACAAAAGAGCTCATTAATATGTCTATTACATTTGAAGACCTAAGATTGAACATCTTGATCTTCAAAATTAACCTCAAATCCATAATCTAAAGATTAAAACCATCGTAGCAATATGACGAATATGTTTTCGGATATTTCAGATACGGATCCGGATATTTCACTACAAAACCATATCCGATCATATCATATCGGTTATAGATTTGAGTAACCATATCCGTATCCTAACGGATACGCTTACGAATATTTCCTCAGATACGGATATGGTTTAGCACCCCTACTTAGGATACCTGCTTGTAATTATTTAACTAATTATAGACAATTATTCAGCTTAAAGAATTAAATCTCCAAACATTCGTTAGGAAGACTGTTTGAAAGTTTGCAAAATGGAGGAGAATGACGGTGTGGGGTCGGCGTTGTTGAGAGGAGTAAAGAGCCGGAAAAAACATTTTACAACATATATATATATATATAGCACCTAAAATTGCAAGACTGTTTAACAACCAAAGCAACAAAGCGATGGGCCCCACCTTTAAATGTGAGCCGAGCACATAATTATCTGAGTTGGGTCACATTTTGTCTGTCCTTAAAAAAAGATAGAATTTGCCAACGGTCGCTTTTTGAGTGCCAGCGAGGATGACGGCGGCTGTTGCCTTTCAAAATGCCCAAAATAGATTACGCACCACCATAATGCCCCCCGCCCAGTAACATTGTGGGTCCTCATATCTTGCTGATGGGTCCCACGAATTGAGTGCTGGTTACGTTGGTAGTTTATAAAATAAAAGTGGGTGCATAAATCATCGTTTTTATATGACACCCTTTGCGTGGGAGAAGGGGCGGTCAAATGACTCCCACGATTTTTGCCAATGATTCCCACGATTGTTGCCAAATCATACATGAGCTGAACTGAGATACTCAGAACATAAATTTATCACAGGAGACTCGCAAAAACAATTATAAATAAATAATTAAAATCAGAAAATTTTAATTTGAGAAGAACAAAGTATATATAAAAGAAAGATGGAAGCATGGGGAAAAACGAAAGAAATAATTAATAGTAAAAGAGATGAAAATTTATCTCAAATCAAGTAATTTTGGGGACTATTTTTCAAATCTATACTACTATAAAAAGGATTGGGGTGTTAAAACTTTTAATTTTCTTTTTACCCTCTCAAATTTTAATAAATTTTAACTTTTCCATTATCTCTAATTAATCTATCATTAAATAAATATAGCTTCTTATTAATTATGAACCTCCTCACCTTCCTAAATAATTATAATTATCAATAATATTATAACTATTAATTATTTAAAAATAATATAATAAAATAATTTATAAAATAAGTACACACAATTATTAGTAGTAACCAATTAAATTA
Source organism: Asparagus setaceus (assembly GCA_012295165.1). Taxonomy (NCBI): domain Eukaryota; kingdom Viridiplantae; phylum Streptophyta; class Magnoliopsida; order Asparagales; family Asparagaceae; genus Asparagus; species Asparagus setaceus. The sequence continues at coordinate 48,429,247 of CM022706.1, read as the reverse complement.
TTATAATAATTATTTATGAATTATAATAAAATAATTAAAATAATAGTATAAATGGAATAATATATTACTAAATACTATTAAGAATTATACTATAATTCAATGATCAATAAAATGAATAGAATAAATATTTAATTGCATAAATAGTGTAATTATTTTAATAATATCACATAAATTATGAATTACACTATTTATTTAGTATTATATTATGACATAAATTGAATAAATAATTTAATATTATTTTTGAGTATTTGCTCAAAGATTATTACATGATCTTGAATAATCTATACTAGTTGGACATAAGTAAAGGTTTACCTATCGTTAAAAAAGCCATGTCATTTTTTCCCCTTTTTTACATGTGCTGAACTTGAAAATCCAACCTGAGCCCAAAAGCTGAAATAATAGCGCTCTAGTTGTGACCATATTCAACTAAGGGCACGTTTGGTAACTGGTCAAACTCGCTTATAAGCCACCGCAACATGTTTGGCAACTGACTTATTTTAGCTTATAAGCTAAAATAAAAAAACTCCCCTAACCCAGCTTATTTTTTAGTGGCTCATAAGTTATACAGTTTAACCAAGTAAATGACAAGTTTGCCTCTCAACATTTAAGATAAGTCCAAGTCTATTAAATATTTAAATATAGAGCCATGTCTAATTTGGTCATTTGACAACAATTATGGATTATAATCCACTCATTTGCTAAACACTCTCCTATTGAAAGCGGCTTACAATCCAATTTGTTTTACCAAACACTTTGGCTTATAATTCATTTGTGGGTTATAAGCCAAGTTTCCAAACATGCCCAAGTAATTTAATATTTGATAGCTCGGATTCTTTAAAAGTCCAGCTAATTCTCCTATTTGGCAAACGATTATACTAACCTCTATAATGTGGCAATGGTCCTGATGATGCAACTATCACTTTCGAGCCGTCTAAAATAGCAGGCATCATCGAGGGCAACATTTAATATGGTGTGAGGATCATTAGCTATTCAAACCTACTTCCAAAATTTAAAGATTAATTAATAACAGTAACAAGGATTAGGAACCGTCAATTGATGCATTAATAACAAGCATGTTATTGCCAGGTCAGCACGCCAACTCACCAGCCCCCTCAACACGTCCTCTTTTTGGGTCCACTTAGCAGCGCTCCTCATCCACTCACTAAAATTTATGAAAAATTACGCAAAACTAAAACTATGCTCACTCCAATAATGTTGAATAATTCCAAAATACCAAACAGATATAAACAAAGTAACTAAATCAATGAGAAAATCTATATACCAGCCCCAAGGTTTCCTTACCTGATCTTTACATGTAGACCTCCACACCGAGAAACTTGGAGGAGTGACACACGGGACAGAAACTGAGCTTACCTTCGCAGGTCTTGCAGAGGCACAGATGCCGGCATGGCAATAAAAGCATACACATCTCATTAACCCCGCAAGCCTTACAAGCCATGGAGTATTTCTCGTCCTCTTTCGAGGAGAGGACCGAATCAGCCTCACTGTCTCCATGCCCTTCTCTGTTTGTCTGCGCTTCCTTGAGTTTTAATCGTAGGGCAGCAACCGTGTCCGCATTGATCTTGGCCTGTTGCTGACGGGTGCCCACTTCATAATTCAGCTCTCTGAATTGTTCCTCAAGCTCCGTCTTCCTCTTGGTGATGACCTGAATCTGTAGGTCTCTCTCCTGGATTTTGTCGCGGAACCTTTGCTCAAAGGAAGCTAGAGTTTGGAATTGCTTTGCACGGATATTTTCTAGTAGTGATTCCCTGAATAGATCACCCTGTAGGAATGGCAATTTTGGACATGTAAAAGGAAAACAGGCCAAGTACGTGGAGCACATAAACAGTGTAAGATAAGTGTAGTCTAGTGACTAAATTTTGTAGCGGACAGCATGAAAAGCTGAATAAAATTGGGATTAAACCCGAATCATTAGGAAAAAGATATTTAAATAGAAACAACAATAATATGATAGGTTATGACAAAGTGCCCTTTCCATTGCCCAATATTCTATCATAGTAAAAGTCATACAAACTACAAAAAAGTATCCCATATAAGAACCTATGTTGCATGGACACAGGTATGAGTGTTGGTACGGGTACGGGTACGGGTGAGGGTACATGACATGAAAATTTGTAAAAGGTAGGGTACGGAGACACGGCTATATGCATATATGGAAGTTGATAATTTACATAAGATCAATAAAGCTTCTTCATTCACATGCTATGAGAATTAGAATTCCTATAATGTTTGTATGTTTCCTTTTACTATGTAGATTATAAATTGAAAAACAGCTTGTTTTTTTAACTATAAATCCAAACTGACCTTTAAAATCATAATTCCCAAGTCTGAACTATGTAGACTGAATCAAACCCAAGCCATGTGTAATGAGTTTTATGGAAATAGATGTGAAGTGTTGGATAAATGTCCAAGAAGTGTCCGAGAGTGCTTTTTAAATTAAGACATGTATTATATATCTGAGTACACATGTGAATAAATATTCAAGGAGTGCCAATGTCTTATATGGGTACTATACACAATAGAAGTGTCCAAGAAGTATTGGTGTCTAGTATGTGTCAGGTACGGGCATGACTTCATGATAGAAGTACCTGGGTAACATAGTTAATAACTGCTCTAGATAATGTCCTGTACAAGATTGATAAGTAACAAAAAGAGAAGAGACCTTAACAAAGCCTAGTTAGGGGTAGGACACAGAAGTTGAGATACACACACATATCAAGACACCCACACACATGTACATGTATGACGAAGAAATACACATTATATAGCCTCTAATATCTGGATAGGGGGGAAACTGCCATGTGCAACCATGCATGTCCCAATTGGAGGTGATATCCTGTTCATGACTATAATTTATAGCTTTTATGTAGATGGTATGAGCTATGCATTGTCTGAAATCTCCTGAACAGTTTTGCAATCAAAATGAAACAACATTAACTGCCTCTACTATATTGTAGATAACCATGCAAGCTTCAGTTGTCACCACAGGATCATGGAAGGAAGACAGACTCTTGAATGCCTACAAGGGTATTCTATATTATGTAATCGTTAACTTTGAACAACATCATGATAAGGACAGAGAAGATGATAGCAACGTGAAGGGCTAATTTGATAGACAAATAGACTAGGAATTCTCAAACAAACAGAGTCATAAAAAACGAGTTACCGTAAAAGAGCTACAGTGGCCACTCAGGAGTGGAATGCATGAAGTAAAGTTGGATGCCCTTCTATCATCTAAATTTTTATTGATATTCATGTATGGTGTATTAGTTATCACTACCAGTTAAGGAATGTCTAATTTACCAAAGCAGGAGAACAGGACTTGCTGGATATTAGTGGGATTGGTTGAGGAGAGATGTTAACATCTGCTCACATGGAAATGCTGTGAAAGCACAAAACATCAATAAGTAAGCATAGATCCTACATTGTGGTCACATAAGATCGGGGTTACTTGGACCAGCATCTGAGTGTCCTTACAGCACATAAAATTTTAGAAGGACACATAAAATTTTAGAAGGACAGAGAGCATGATATAAATATGGGTTTTTTCTGTATATAGCCCCTTGAATCTGTCAAAATTTGAAGTTAGTCCCCCAACTGTCGTGTTTTGAAATTAGTCCTCCAAATGTTTAAGTACTTTGATATTAGTTCCTCAAATCTTCATACTTTGAAATTAGTCCCCCAAATATGTTAAAATGTTTTGAAATTAGTCCCTCCAAGTTGAAAGATTTGGGGAACTAATTTCAAAACACTTGCAAATTTTGAGGGGCTAATTTCAAAATATGAAGATGGGGGACTAATATCAAAACACTTGAACATTTGGGGGCCTAGTATCAAAATATGAAGATTTGGGGCACTAATTTCAAAATATGAAAGATTTGGGGGCTTATATCGAAAAAGCCCAATAAATATTTGTGCACATACAGTTTCAGGGACCAAAAGGGTCTGTTTACGACAACTTTTTACAAAAATGATATGCTAAATCAGCATAACAATTGTTACCACTTCTCTTTTCTATTTTCCCCTTGATGATCCTTTCAAAATGTTCATTCTGATCCTTTCTACCTATTTAACATAATAAAAACCTGTTTTTACATTCTTCGTTTCAAATAACTTGTGTTTCAAAGGGGATACATGGGTGTCCAGGTGTTGTGTCTAATAAGGCTAACTATGTTAAACTGTAAGTGTCGGAACAACACCATGAAGGATGGATGAAGGAAAGTTAGAAACACTTGATCTCTTGATATGCAATTCTTTGTTCATATGTTAATCCTCTTACTTGATACCAAGCTACCAGCTAAGGAATATCCCAAAGAGCTTTCTCAGATCTGCTGTATACCCATATGGCTGAACGAGGAGATGTCAACATGTGCTGACATGTAAAGGACATGTAAAACAGAAAGTACAAGTGGTCATTGCAGATCGTAGAGAGTCTATGTTTAACCTCTAAGGATGTACAAAACAAAGTTGAAAACACTTGACCTTTTCGTGTAATCTTCTTTGTTGTTAATCAGGTGAAATATACCATTACAAAACAAAATGAGATAGATCTGCTGATACTCAGTAGGATTGGTTAAGGAGAGATGTCACCATGTGCAAACATGGAAATGACATTAAAACATAGATTATCAATGACCATAATAGCGGTTCTTCGTGTCAAAGATTTTGTAGCAGGCAGAAGCATCTTTGCAGTGAGTTTGTTATTAGATTGAGCCATCGATGAAATCCACTAAGAACATCATAAGGCCCCAACTTCTCAGTGGTCTTTCTGACAAAGAAAATTTGCACAAAAACTACATGTCAAATTTGCAATGACGAGCAGATCCAATTGCATCCCAAGTTTCTTCAGAGAAAATGGAAAAGATTAATAAAAAAAAATTGTTATGGTTATGGTATACTATACCCTTGAACTAAGGTCACTTGTGTTATAACCCTCCCTCTCACCCTTGTACGAATGTGATGTACATGTATAACCTAGGTAACCTCCTCCCCCAACATCATTGACACACACTCAAGAGAAATTTTTCTTGAAAATTTCTTTTATACTTGCGGTATGAACACCCTCCCTATCACCCCCCCCCCCCCACCCGGCCCAAAAAAAAATTACCCACATACGTTCTTCTTCTTATCTTATACAGATACCCAAAATAAAATTGGTGATTTATTTTTAAATCCAGAAGCTGAATCTAGGTATAAATCACACTGCATGATCGATTCCAAACTTTCCCAAACTATCAAAAGTGTCCTTTCTGCTACACAACCTAATTGCCTAAAGCAGCAGCATGTCGACAATGATGAGATCCGCCAGTAGGCCAAGCCACAACAGTTCTTCCTCTCTTTCACCTTTGGCACTCATGTCGGCCCACATCTCTCCCTTATTTATGCCATCACTGTGCACAATGTCATCTGAGATGTAATGTATATATACCCCAAAGCAAAGTTATTGCAAAATTAGTAAGAAACCGCATAATTTTAACGGTCACATAGCTTTAATTGGGAAGATAAATTAACCTTATTATGTCATTCTTAAGCTTCATAAATATCCATGGAGTTATAATAAATCTTCATACTTTTTATTTTATCAAGAACCGTTCTTTGTAAAGAGGAACTTGATGCTAGGTGATTGCAATTCGGCCTTTTAGGTTCTTATGCTACCCAGTCAGTAAGCTAACACCATATTGTCAAAATTTTGTAGAAGTATCTCATGGAGCCTTTCTAGTGTACACCTGTGAACTATTATGAGGCCACCTTTACAGGAACACAGCTGGAATAATCATAATCACTAAGTAACTGGATCCCAGTATTTATATATAAGCCAGTTATTCATGTTCCCCAAAAAACTTAAAAGAAAAGGGACATGTTACATCTGGCCTCTGAATTAAGCCAATGAGATCCCACCACTTGCACCCCAGTCCAGATCAGACCTTGACCAAGTTCAAGATCTTCCCCAAGCCAATGAGAACTCGGCCTTCATGGTCTGAGCGCGGCTAACCCTCGCTGAATGAAATGGATAAGATCGAGCATTCCTCACGTGGGCTGGAGAATCGTAACTAATTCAATGAGGTAAATGCCACCCATCATCTAATATATTCCATTCTCGTCTCTAGTAGCTGGCGTAACTACCTCGGCCAACCAAAGGCGGATACAAGGAGAATTCAGTGAGAGAGGAAGCTTCCCTGTATATCACCTCAGCCAATGACGAGATGACACGTGTTCTTCATCTTCCCCAGTTTACCCTCACAGATCAGTACAAATAGAGGTACAGTTGGTAAAGAAAAACACTAGGGCTTTTGTTGGGGGTTCATTGAGGATTGTTGATTAGGACAACTTTTCTAGGATTTAACATTATGGTGTTATTGGTTTTTAGGACTAGGATTCGGATTTAACTTTATGGTATTATTGGTTCTCTAGGATTATGATTAGGACTAGGATTTTAGAATCCCAATCCCAATCCTACTCTATACATTCTAGTAAGAAAGTATCAAGAAAATTTCCAAGTTGAAATTCGAGCATTGTATTCTCCCTCCAGGATTTTCTCTCTCCTTACTTTAATGAGTCCTCATTTTAAAATAAAATACTAACTAATAATTACAAAACACTGGAAGTTAAATATTTAAAATATTTAATATTATATAATTATTTAATAAATATTAAATATATTCAGTTTTAAATATATAAATCTACAAATATATTTAATACATAAAATGTAATACACTTAATAATTAATATTATTTAATCATTCTGATATTTAATATTATTTAATCATTTAATATATTTAATATAATATATTTAGTTTAATATTAAATATACTTATTATTTAGCATATCTTAAATTTATAAAATTATTTAAAATATTTAGTATAAATTTTATTTAAATATCAGATAATAAATATCATAAATATCTAAATATTAAATATAATTAATATTTAAAATTAACTAAGAAAATATTAATATTAAATGACTTAAATATTTATTTTTAGTTATTAATATATTTCATATTAATATTAAATATATTTAATCATAATACTTTTAATCAAATTCTTTAAATATATTTAATAAATTTAAAATGAAATATTCTTTGATATTTAATGTTATTTAATCATTTGCATCTTTAACATTTAATATTATACATTTAATAGTCTAATACATTTGATATTAAATATATTAATTATTTATCATTTTTATAGATATAAAACAATTTATTAAATATAAAATGTTAAATATACATTTAATATTTATTTCAATTATATTTAATATTATATAAATATTAGATAAGAAATATAGCAAATATGGAATGTCAATATGATTAACATTTCATAAATTAAATATTAAATAATTTTATATTTATATTGAATGTTTGGCCAAATTTGCTATTCTATTTAATGACATATTTAAGTATACAAATTAGAAGTAAAATTTTAATATTAAAACTGTAATTATAAAAATTAGTAATTAAGTAATAATTACATTTTTATAGAATAATAGTTTTCTTTGTTAATAGTTATTTTACACTCAGTCCAAGAATCTATTCAAAAGTTTAAAAATACTTCCAAAAGGTCCAGGACTCTAACCAAAAAATCCCAATCCTAATCCGCATCCTAGAATATAGGTTCATGGACAACAATCCTAGTCTTACCAAATAATCCCGAATGAATAACACCTCCTAAGTTCTTTCCCAAACATTTTCCACTATATTACGGTTTTTCTTTTTTCTCCCTCAAGATACTGACTTAATCATCACTGGAGCGACCCATTCCGGTGCCTTCTAACCGTTTATTCGTATTGTAGGAGGAGGCTCAACCCAATTTACTGCGAGAAGAGAAGTCGAGGGCCCTTCAACATCAACCCTCATCATAAAGAGAATCCTCTATACTAGTTTCTACAGGAGACAGGACACAACACCATAACAATGCCAAGCGAAACTAAGAGAAAGACAAGAACTTGTTTGTGGATAACATCCAAATAACCCAAGACATTACCTTTTAACATCGAACATATTAGACAGCTAACTCTCAATAACCAAAAGAGTATCTTTCAGTAGAAAACAAACCTGAAAAAGTGCAAAAACCCTAGAAAAATTCTCACCTGCAAGCCGATGAAGCTGTCCATTTCAGCATCCATCCTCTGCATCTCCCGCTCGAACTCATCATCAACAGTCCGCAAGAGACTAAAATCCGAACCCAATTCCCCAGACGAGGAAGCAAGATTAAGATTAGGGTTATCAAGAGACAGCTCCAATCCAGTAGAAACCTGTCCAATCTTGAAGAAATCAACAAGAGACGAGACCTGAGGCCTCTCCAAACCCTCCTCTTTCGGCCCCTTCATCACATCGAACACTGAAAAAAAAAAAAAAATTTGCAGAAATTAAGAAGATAGCAAAAATTTATTCGCGATGAAGCCCTAGAAAATGGAAAGAGAAGGAGAGATTACAAGGAGCTTGGGGTTGATTGGGAACGTAGAAGGAGAGGGGATCGATGATTTGGCCGCCTGCGGGATCAAAGTTCCTGCATTTTAGAAGAGAAAGAGGTTGAATTGATGATGAATAATGAGAGAGAGAGAGAGGGAGCTAGGGTTTTTGGATTGGGCGAGGGTTTTTACCTGAAGGGGTTCGGTCGCTGGTTCGCCATGGCTACAGAGAGAGAGAGAGAGAGAGAGGAAATGAGCAGTGCTATATATAGAAGGGGGGGTGGACGCAGACTTGGGCCTTGGCGTTGAGTCGAGAAACTGGAGACCCGGACCCACGAGCTGCGCACGAGTGATCGGACCGAAGTCTGTGTTTGAGGGAATGGGGTCAATTTCCACGCATATTTTCAAATTTGGGAAAAACTTCACAAAGCGCCCTGGAGTTTGGCCCATTTGGAAAAAGGACGAAACAAACCTGGAAGTGTCACTTGACCCCCAAAATGTTGGACCATCCACAAAACTGTGTTAGGTTTGAAGTTTTCCCAACATATCCCCAAATGGCATAACCTTCCAATTTTTTTCGAATATCCCCCAACTCTCAACATTATTTATAGAAGACTGTTTGTGAAATCCTAAAAGAAGTTTCAGAAAACCCCTCATTGCACCATTAGGGTGGATATCGATAATATTGAAAATTTTATGAGTGCTTAGCTTGGGGTGTTAAGAGACATGTCCAAATTTTGGGTGGTTATCTCGGAATGAGCCAAACTTTTGGAGAAAACCTTACCCTTCAAGCGATTATCTTAAAAAAAAAAAGATATCCAAGAAAAATTTCTCACATCAATTCTTTTACCCAATTGTGTGATGTTGCTTTCTTGTAAAAAAATGTTGATGGACAAAAAGTGGAGAAAGAAGAAAGTAGCCTGAAGTAAGCATATAGAATTCTACGCAAAAACAACCAATTAAAATAGATCCAGTGAAGAAAAACATCACCCATTATTCATCCCAATTCCTCTTCCTAATGCCATTTATCTTAATTAAACAAATAGCGTTAGATTGAAGTGCAATAAGGGTGTCCATGATGCTATTTGAGCTGCGTAAAAAAACAAAGGAGAACACAGAAAACCCTATTTTTAGGACACAATAACAAGACAATGTCGTTTGACAAATGAAATTCATGATACACGTTTGCAACAATATAATTGTCACAAGCAAGTGAGGATGTTTTCAGATGTTCCTGCTTGTATTATCATATAGTTGTGGTATACTTTTGAATATAATGTTGCTGTAAATGTCACAGTTGAATTTGGTATCAAAATTCTCAACCACTTGAACCATTCATCATCGGCTGATGAACATCTGTATAGAGAAGTGGTCCGCTTCTCTGCAAGCCTGTGAGGTTTCACCAGCATTTGCTGCTTCCAATTTCTATCTTGAATTGAACTCAACAACACTCATCACTTACAATTTCATCCTTGCGCCGACTGAAGATTTTTCTTAATGTACTTTCTCTGAAAGTAAAACAAAAATCACGAGCTATCAAATGCGTGTTAATCAAGGAAACCACCAAAACCTGTAAATACAAGAGGCACCATATGCAACAGTAAGAAAATAGGAATCATTTTCAATATGGATAAGCAAATAATAATATAGAGCACAAAAACTTGGGATCTATGAAGATATTAATGCAATTGGTATTCACAAATCAAACTTCAGGAGAACTTTAGAACTCCACTAGCTGCGCACATCTTAATCAACCTCCTATTACAAGAGACATTTTACTGGAATCCATCATTACATACATTTATCAATCTTCACTTGCAATTGGCTGGTACATATTAGAAATTACTGCATTTTGTTATCTCCATAGAGCCCTTCTGCTTGGTGGCTAGTAGGAACCCCAAAAATAATGAAAGGAGTCCCTTACTGCTGGCTAATAGAGATCCCAAAATCGACGAGACAATGTTGCATTTCTTGCTCTCCACAGACAAATACAAAGGAAAGGTTAACAGATAAATAATGTGTTTAGCAATTTTATTGATCTAACTTGCTGTACTTTTAAAATTCTGTTAACAAGAGGTTTCTGCGAGTTGCAATTATAGAACACATTGTCAAGGGAATGTATGCAGGTTTAGGAAATATTAGCAAAAAATAGGCCAAATAACAACAAAAATTAATTTACTTCTAAACATGAAAAAAATTAATATGCAATTAACTTAGTAGCAAAAAATAGGCTAAAACTTCTGGCTTGTATGGTATTCAGTTGAATGTGCTGTGTCTTTAGAAACAATGCAGCGCCTCTCTGCAGGCTACAAAGCTATTAGTTTCTCAGAGGTACACGGAAAATCTGGTCTCCAATTTTGCATGAAAGCATAGACCTAACAATCGAACGGATGGTTAAAGTTTGCTAAATAAAATTTTGTAGAATTGATAGAATAAACTGACGGAATAAAAAATAAGTGTTGGAAGATCAAGAAATTTTGTGCCTTGTTGGCCAAGGGGATTCACCTCTTTTATAGAGACATTGTGCTAAGAACAACAATAATTCTCTGCAAAAGCAACAAGAATTAATAACTGCCAAGATTAAATTCAGGGGTCACAAAAATTAGCTCTAGCCATTTACTAGTAATTAGCTATGTTACCCGAGTACTTCTATAACGAAGCCGTACCCGTACCGGACACGTACCCAACACTTTCCTGTACCCAAACTTCATGGACACTTCTTGAATATATGCATGCATTTATTACAACATGTACTCAATTATCACATCCGTTTTTTGAAACTAGTTAGATATGGGTCGGGTTCGTTTCAGTCCATACCCAAGTTCAAAACTATATAGTTAAAGGGTCGTTTGGATGTCTAAAAAAAAAGAGTAGTTTCCAATTTATGATAATCAATATGATAAAAGAAACTTAAAAATGTGATAGGAATTTTAATTCTAATGACACATGAAGCAGAAAAAAAAAGATCTCATGTGCATTATTAAATCAATGTCTATATGTAGCCGTGTCTCCGTACCCTACATTTTACAGTTTTGCCGTGTCACGTACCCGTACCCACACCCGCACCAGTACCTGTTTCCTTGCAACTTAGGTAATTAGGTATCACAGTTCTAGGCTGACTAAGTTAACACTGAATAATGTATGAATTAACCAAAAGCCTAATTAAATAAGGAAAGGAGAAATAAAATAAGAACTTTGCATAACAACTCATTTTTCCACAAAAAATATTAGACATTCTAACAGGTACATGTTTCTGATGGGTATGCAAATGGGTAAAAGAATGCAGCCTGAGATTTTCAAGTGAGACTGCATACGGTGTCCATGGCTATTTTACTGCAAATTGTTTGGCAATTTCTGAGGTTGTGCTCCGACACTGACTAAAGGCTCATCGTCTTGTATTCCTGCAAATAGAGGTATATGTAACTAAAATCATGATTATGAAAAATAAACAGTTCTTTTATCTGTTAGCAGTGATGATGACATGTCATAGCTGGAGTTAAAAAAACATTTTCTTTCCCTTTACTTTTATGCATTCCAAGAAGACAAATATCTGTTTGTGTATGCTAAAAACATAAAATTATAGGAGAGTGGCATTGACATTGATTACATAGTAACAAAACTACTTGCAAATATAATTCAAGGGCCAATAAGCAGAGTGAACTTCAAAATATGTGAATCAAATATAAGCAAGAAAACTAGATGGAAACAAGAGTAGCATACCTTCAGAAAATAAGATAGTATATGAGGCATTTCAACATTATTGGATGCTTCCATACTTCCGCAAGGCCCAACTTTCCATGTCCTCTCTTGCTTCCAGTAACATGGTTGCCATTTCCCAGTCCCAAATTTCACGAGCATTCATCCTTTTATTTAATTTCTTTTTAGAGGTACCATATCCCTACAGAAGTGAAATAAAGCTACGGAAGTTGGTTTAAGTCCACCAAACTCTATGACATTGGGTTACATTTGACAATGAAAACCATCCAAATTGCCTAATGCCAAAGTATTTGTCTGAGGTTTTTAAAAAAAAATTGGTAAACTTGATCACATACTTTTCAAAGCATAGAACCATGTTACATGAATGACCACCTTTAAATTTGCAGTACAAGGTTGACATAACAAAGATTAGGCAATTGAAAAGAATAACCTTTAACCACTAATTTGATTTGTCTAAGGTCATTTATCAAGATTACATTCACAAGTATTATAAGTACTGAACTACACATTCATATTTTCACCAGCATAAGAACCACACAATAGAAGTGAGCACGTATGTTTCTCAATAAATGAAAAACCTGAAGAGAAGGAATCATCATGTAGAGTTGCAATAAGAGAGATGAGTGCAGATTTCATTCTGATGGATTTCACAGTTTCACCACAGTTATCAGCTACATGTAGTGAGATGTGGTAGCATGAATATACACTCATACATGACAACAAGTATTCACATTTATATAGGAATTTGAAAAGACTGAGAGTTGTTTGACTTGTAAATATCCACATTCAAATGTCTGGAATTTCTTCACAACTGATCCATGGCTCCAAAATGAAAAGACAAATATTGGGATTTCTTCCAGTTCCAACCAAGGGTGCCAAATTGAAAAGTTGTAGGAGGCACGTGTTAAGATCTTAGGCTGGGGGCATAAAATATGATCACTTCTTTGAAAATAGGTTGTGAGACATAAAACATGATTTATTATAATTATCAATCAATTGGGTCCAACTACCATATTATAAGAAGCAAATACTTGCATACATTGATACGATCTGAAGATCTTCCTCTAGTTATTGAAAACTTAATGATGGAAAGCTACTCCTTGGTCTTATGATGGAAAAGGCTATGAAAGTATCACCTTACCAATCACGATATACGTAAAACCTTCAAGCCATAAGGCAGAAGCCAATTGATGATGGGAGAAACTCTTGTTTGTTAGTCTTTTTTTGCCTATCTTCTATGTTAGTGCATTAAAAAATCTGAAGTGACTTATCTGAAAAGCACCCTTCCCAAAGTCATAACAGGGAACACCCCAGTCTATCAGATGAGATCCAGCGGCTAACAAAGTGTGCTCTTCACAGATCTAAGCCTCTAACCCTAATCCTTATTGGACTAAGGCTAAATTCAGTTATTCAGTTAACGAGATCTGGTTTGCAACCACCCTAGAACTGCCTAAGGGCGGTTTGGCAGGTTACGGTTCAACTGAATTCGCAACCTATAAGGAATTGACTTCCATCCAACAAGCTAGCACACTTCCAAAGTGAGACGTGAAGCTCAACTTGGTCCATAATACAATGCTCAAACTACTAATTGTCAAGGTTTACAATGCTCAAACTACTAATTTATGGAGGTCACACATACTACTTGGACCATAATATTCTTGGGTGTGTTTGGCAAAACCCTTAAAACTGGGCCAGGACTTATTCTGGTCCAGTTTTGCGGTAAACTGGTTCTTTTTTGAACCATGGGAGGGGTGGTTCAAAAAAGAACTAGTTTTAAGCCTCTTTTTGGTCTAAAAGAAATTGGGCCAGAGCTGGCCCAGTTTTTGCCAATCAAGAAACAAACCCAAAACTAACCTATTCTAGCTCATTTTTAATATAATTTATTACAGTTTTATGCTCTTTTCTAATAGGCCCAGTTGATGCCGAAAATTATGTATTTATTTATTGAGTCCATACAAGATTTGCATATATTTGAATTCTATTATAAGTCCTTAAGTGGTTAGCATGTAAGTTTGTCCTACATATATATTGTAAGATTTTCTTACTTATTATAAAATTGATTGATAATTATTAATTAAGTGCAGTGATGCAAATAGGTGTGATTCCAAACCCTAACCCTAATCTCTCTGCAGAAGCAAAAGAGCATCTAATAGCAACTTGCAGGATCTTATGGTCTGTGGGTACTTTTGCTTTTCAGGTGTAATTCTTACCGAATATGACACAATATTATTTAGTACTATGATTAATTGATAATTGTGAATGGATCTCTTCCGTTCTATTAGTATAGTTTCATCCTATTTTGCATGAAAACTTTCATAGAAACCAACTTTAGGTGTCCATATATAGTTTTTTATAGCTAGGCTCATAGAAAGTTATCTAATTTAATATAAGTTGTTTTGCATTGCATCCTCTTGCATTTAATATTATATCTTAAAATTTCATTAGCAAGCCCTATGTTCATTGTTCAGCATCACCTAAGGCAATGGTTGAGGGTATAGTCAACCATTTATGGTGCTAATTAACTTCTTCTTATCAGACACCATCAGTGTGTCATCATTCATCAATATACAGTTATGATAATGAATTTGCTCTTGAAGTGCTTAAGATATACAAAAGCAGTCCTCATTAATCATTGTAAATCTAAATCTTAGTCATCATTGTGTCAGCATTTGTTTCTACCCATAAATGGACTGTTAAAACTTACACACCTTGCACTCAAGATTTTTAGACACAAACCTCGTTGGTTGATCCATAAAGAATTCCTCTTCTATTCTTCATATAGAAATGTCATAAAAAATGAAGCATCTATTCTTCTTAAGAATTTGCAAATATTCAGTTGCTAAAATAAAATTATGGATGCATCCAGAGAATGTCATCCTACATTTTAAGATTGTTCAACTCCTTCAGAAGATTGAGTTCAAAGATGACAACTAAAATAGGCACCTATTTTGTGCTTCTGTATTTCGAGAGCGATTCTTTCATGTACAATCATGATACTTTCAACACTGTGCACAAAGGACATCTTGGTTTTTAATGTTATATTGTGTGTAAACAACAATGCAAATATATTACAGAAAATACAGGTGACTGCCACAACAAAATGACATGTGGGCTTAGGCCCAGGTATATATGTACATGTAATTATTGTAAAGATGACTAGTGATTCCTAGTGTTATCTTATTACATTGACATGAATTTGATGTCAAAAGAATGACGTAGATGAATTCCTCTCCTCAGTAACTGGAATTTAATGGTGTTCTATGGACAAACATATCTTGGCTTCAGCTCATAGCAACTCATAAAGTTACTTTCTGCAAAAAGTTAAAAATAAAATAAAATAAATTGAACAATATATCCATAGATAGCAAGTGGGATATATAAAAAGGGAACATTCGTGTTTAGCACAAAGCTAAACATAAATAAGTATTCAAGAAGATGCTAAATTGTAGAAACATTACGAAATCGGTTAACTTGGAGCACTGATGCAGGGGAACTTTTTCAATATGAAAACTGGAAGAAATTCAAGCTCAATTAAAGCTGGATAAAGAGTCATAATTGGTTTACAATTAGATATTTGATTAGAGTTTATGATTACATATTTGATTTCAAATTCAAAATTGAGTCTTCTAGTTCTTTTGTATTACGATAAATTGTTTGCTTTGAAATTTGAGTTTTTTAGTCTTTTAGTTCTATCTGTATTATGATTTCTTATGAGTCAATAAATGCTCTTGTAAATTTCAGATTTGATCAAGACAAATTTATTTAGATTACTTTGAGAATTTGGAATGGCATGAGATTTTTTTTCCCCATTTGTGTGACCTCAACAATTCCTATTTGTTTGAAGGTCCAGTTCCTTCTCTTTGTCTCTTGTTGAACTTACTATCCCCCATCTCACACTTACTCGTTCATTGGCTAACCGCCTGTTTACCTCCATTAAGTGGTATCGGAGCAAATCGATCCATAGTTAGATTTCAACTCCATTACGGAGACAATAATTTCTGCTTTTTCATGTATTAATCTTAGTCTTCCTATAGTTTTAGTTGTTTCAATAGCAGGACACTATTGCCTCCATCACAAAAGCACTAAAACCAAAGCTTTTAAAGTGCGAAGCAGGTCAAAGTGACATTTCAAGTTTTAAAAGTGTGAGGTAACCACTGGTTTATTTCAGCTAAGTGGGGCTTTAACGGGGCTTTTAGGCTTTTTACATCAATGAAAAAGTCATGACCTAATCTATCTAAATTCGAGACACCATGTTTCATGTCTGCTCTGACATGCGGCATGCCTACTATTAAATGTTTGTTCCAGATGTATGCACAACACAAACCAATTTATGTACATAGTACATACATTAGCCACTTAAAGTAAAGGATAACTACTTGTACCTAGCTTATACCTGAGTAGATACATGTACTCTCTACATAGCCTTCAAAACTTCAAAGATGAAAAGGGAAACCTTGTGAGCGCTAAACCCTCGGGATCTACCAGTATATACATAACGTAAGCCACAAGAAAGTTTGTTTTAACTTGTTCTAACTTTCAATATTAAGAGAAAGATGAAAGAGACTAGGAGAAGGATTAGGTTATAAACTGGGAGATACAACATACTCGCAGAAGATATCAACATCAGATATGAGTGAGTCAAATATGAATGAGGAAGTCAATTGAGGTAGATTTTATCAGGTAATACATGAATAGATCAAGAAGTATATAAGTTAATAATAACATAAAATATGTCAATTGAGGTAAATTTCATCAGCTAATACATGCATGTTCAAGAAGTATATAGGTTAATAACATAAAATATAAAAAGTTATTAACCCCATCAATAACCTGAGGGCAATAATTTATAAAGATTGCTATAAAGTAAAAGCAATAAAGTAACAATTTTACCCCAAGTTTATACCTTCCAAACATAGTTATTCCCCATTCATATTTTCACTTTTACACTGGTTATTTTAGAACTAATGCACTACTATATTAGAAAAACTTGACATGCATATGTGTACGCAAGTGCTCATTAGAAAAAGTATGCAAGCACATAAACCAAAACACCCAGGGATCAAGTATGTGAAAGGTAAGTCTATTACCTTGTTAGCGTCTGCAACTTGATAGACAGGCAAGCAAATAGGTTGTTTAACAATCAAAAGTGCCGTCTCCAAATCAAGGAAACCAGCTGCCACCATCCTTCTTAATACTCTAGCTTGTGAATACTTCCCCCTTAGGAAAATTAAAAAAACTGCATATTAGTTTTTCTAAATGCGAAGTTTTTTTTCCCAAAAAGGAATATGGAAACTTAGTTATGATGACAATTTTTATGATGCATAACTTGATAGAAATAAATGAGTAGATAGGACACATAGGATATTGAATAACAAAAGAAGAAAAAAAAAACAGTCTGACTATAACTTCCATAACCTTCGTAAGTTTGTAATTGGGTTTAGGTTTTCAGGAGACGGTAATATCCCAGCCAACAATGCCGATTCTCCTATATTAAGAACAGAAGGGTGCTTTCCAAAGTAAAAAAGAGATGCTGCCTCAATCCCATACTTTCCATGTCCCCAGTACATCTGCAGCATCAATTTTCCAATTTATTACCAATGGGTCCAATATCAAGAGAAGTAAGCATATGTGAAACATGACAGTGAAGGATAGAAGTAAGGATAGAAGTATCATCAGTGCAGAGAGTAAGTAAGATTTGTAAATCTTCAATCATAAGTTGCTAAATTTTGCATCATTCAGTGTATATCAGGATTAACTACCAAAAAATAAAAGCATCACGTTGTCAAATGATCCACCAAAATAATTTACGCCACCTACCTATTGATAAACCATACATTGCTGTAAACAATGTGAACTTTTATGCCATAGCTTACATTATAAGGGATATATTGTTTGGAAAAATGTGCAAAATCTGTTCATGCTAAAAAAATTATAAGAAACCACCCTATTTATATAAATGATGGCTGCCTAGGCTTGATATTAACTATGCAACATTATTTGCAACCTAATTCTAACATATATATGCACGAAAAATTGTAAAATTCAACTTTTACGATAATAAAATGTAAAAATAATATGAACAACACAGGATACGTCTGATCTGATGTGAGTGATATGGAAGAACACAAACTGATATGGATATCTGCAAATATATTCGCATCCATATCCAACCAGACACAGATATAGATTTTTTTTTTCAGAATACAAATAGAGAAATGAATATAAGTACAAAGATACAAAAGTTCGGACGTTCGCATGAGACCGCGAGAGTGGATGATTTTGTTGATCCAGAAGTCTACCTAGGTTTGTAGACATCAGATACATGGCTAGTCTCTAATTTGAGAGATTTATTGTACTAATTATCTCTTATGTCGCATTACATAAATATTTATAGGTCTAATTTAATGGATATGGATATGTTTTTTTTTCTAATTGAAGTCTATCTGTATCCATAGTTGCACCCAGGGGTGGAAAACAACCGAATCGAATCGAATCGAATATCAGTGTGTTTGAATTCAAATTAGGTTGAAATTCAAATATTCAAATTTGAATTCGGGTCAAATATCACAATGATGTTCGTATTCGATTCAGTAATCTATCAGATATTCGGTAAATGTTCTCGAGTACTTGTTAAGCCAATTTGGTTTGGGGGCTCTGGCTTCCAAACAGAAGTTCTTTAATTTGAACCTTGAAGTTGACATAGCTTTTCGCCTTTTTAGTACTTGGAGATTTTTGTATATACATCCTTCCAATTGTATATATTTGTAAATATATCCTCCAAAGCATCATACTTGCTAATTTCCCTCTAAATTGCATTTCCCATTTAAGTTTATGCCTCAATTTAAACTAATAAAAATTTTAAGAAAAAATTCTAATCTACCTTTTGATAAATATAAAACATAAATGAATATTTAATGATCAAGAGAATCGAAAATACATTTCGTTAAATTCTATTCATTTCTAAATTGAATAGTAAAATTTTCATTTACTAGTAAATAAGGTATCTCTTAAATTTAGTTCCTCTAACCATTACACCAAAACTCAGAAGTTATGGTGAGGATTGAGGATTATAGTTTTATATTAATTCTAACATATATATGCACGAAAAATTGTAAAATTCAACTTTTACGATAATAAAATGTAAAAATAATATGAACAACACAGGATACGCCTGATCTGATGTGAGTGATATGGAAGAACACAAACTGATATGGATATCTGCAAATATATTCGCATCCATATCCAACCAGACACAGATATAGATTTTTTTTTTCAGAATACAAATAGAGAAATGAATATAAGTACAAAGATACAAAAGTTCGGACGTTCGCACGAGACCGCGAGAGTGGATGATTTTGTTGATCCAGAAGTCTACCTAGGTTTGTAGACATCAGATACATGGCTAGTCTCTAATTTGAGAGATTTATTGTACTAATTATCTCTTATGTCGCATTACATAAATATTTATAGGTCTAATTTAATGGATATGGATATGTTTTTTTTTTCTAATTGAAGTCTATCAGTATCCATAGTTGCACCCAGGGGTGGAAAACAACCGAATTGAATCGAATATCAGTGTGTTTGAATTCAAATTAGGTTGAAATTCAAATATTCAAATTCGAATTCGGGTCAAATATCACAATGATGTTCATATTCGATTCAGTATTCTATTAGATATTCGGTAAATGTTCTCGAGTACTTGTTAAGCCAATTTGGTTTGGGGGCTCTGGCTTCCAAACAGAAGTTGACATAGCTTTTCGCCTTTTTAGTACTTGGAGATTTTTGTATATACATTTTGAGTGCTGAGAAGAATAAAGGCCACTAGGAAGTTTTGAGTAGCAAACTTCTAGTGCAAAGAATGAGTTAGAAACCTATACAGTTGATATATCTTTTGAATTTAAATTGATTGAAAGGAAATATATTTAAGACCCTAGTAATTAACTGAATTGTTGCATTCCTCACTAAACTCCCTCTTTGGAGATACCAAACATGGTTTTAGTAGAAATTTCAAGTTGTTTTATTCATGTTGAACTCCCTCTTTGGAGATACCAAACATGGTTTTAGTAGAAATTTCAAGTTGTTTTATTCATGTTGAACTCCCTCTTTGGAGATACCAAACATGGTTTTAGTAGAGAAATTTCAAGTTGTTTTATTCATCGCTGAACTCCCTCTTTGGAGATACCAAACATGGTTTTAGTAGAGAAATTTCAAGTTGTTTTATTCATCGCTGAACTCCCTCTTTGGAGATACCAAACATGGTTTTAGTAGAAATTTCAAGTTGTTTTATTCATGTTGAACTCCCTCTTTGGAGATACCAAACATGGTTTTAGTAGAGAAATTTCAAGTTGTTTTATTCATGTTGAACTCCCTCTTTGGAGATACCAAACATGGTTTTAGTAGAGAAATTTCAAGTTGTTTTATTCATGTTGAACTCCCTCTTTGGAGATACCAAACATGGTTTTAGTAGAAATTTCAAGTTGTTTTATTCATGTTGAACTCCCTCTTTGGAGATACCAAACATGGTTTTAGTAGAGAAATTTCAAGTTGTTTTATTCATGTTGAACTCCCTCTTTGGAGATACCAAACATGGTTTTAGTAGAAATTTCAAGTTGTTTTATTCATCGCTGAACTCCCTCTTTGGAGATACCAAACATGGTTTTAGTAGAGAAATTTCAAGTTGTTTTATTCATCGCTGAACTCCCTCTTTGGAAATAATTTGGCCTCTCTCATCAGTATTAATAAGAATTAGAAAATATTCTCTATATGACTTATTCTTCACATCGTTGAGGGAGAGAGTAGATATGGATAACCTTTTCATTTCATTTTGTATTAGTTAAACTTTAATGAATAATGATAACTTATGTGATGTATTAGACTTCACATGATTGTAGGAATTTTTATAGACGAGTTGATGTAGGACAACCGTAGACCATCAATCTGATGCAATTCGGATTTATTAGGATCTTGCTTTTTTGGTAAGATTTGTTTTTATTCTATGTAATCTTTTATTTTAGTTAGGATGTCTCAGATTTGATATTACCTTCTAATTTAGTTAGGACTTTTATTTGATTACATATTTTAAGTTTGTTAGGTTTTGATTTTATTAGGATTTTTACTTGCGCCAAATCTGGATTGCTAGGTTTTATCTTCTATATATAACACTTGTAATCCTCTATGAGAAATAGACATCAACTGTTAGAATTTAGAGAATATGATCGAATCGGAAATTCCAAAATTAAGAATATGTTACCGATTAGTAGAGTTCCAGAATCAAAATTCGATGCAGGCTAGATTCACAAGCTCCACGATGATCACTGTTGGATCCTCGATTATCGAGAGGAACCAAAGAAACAACCCACTATTCAAGTGTTTCTCAAAACTCACAAGTATTTGGCCATGGTGTTCTCTTGATATTTATGTAATTAATTGTACATAAACGAGAGCGGTATTGCTTATCTTATGTAGATGATTTATGTAGTTTCTCATAAAACAAACGGCATAGCAGTTTCTTGTTTAGTGACACTTAACTGCCATAAAGATAGGAGGTTGTGCCCGACGTGGGCGTAATCAAACCCTCACATCCTATATAAGGCTAGATTTCATGCTATTGGATAAATAAGATCATTCATATTGCTTGGTAGTTGGTATTGTCTATATGCCCATTAAAAGAAAGCTTTCTATATGTTTAATGACAACTTTTAATATACTAGTTCTTATGATCTCATATTGCCATGAATGATGGATTATATGTGATCATCTCTGTAAAATTTCATTTGAAACCGTTCAATGGTTTAAGAGATAAGTTTCAAATTTTATATGTTTTGAATAACCGAATGTTTGTAGTCATATATCTCTCTGATAGTTGAGTTATGAGATCTGCTCTTGCATGTAGATCTACATGAGAGCTTTCCATAGACACATTATTTGCAAGTTTTGAATCATGAGTTGAAAAGTTATGATATTTCAAAGTTTGCATGATATAATAGGTTTTCATGTTGTAAGGTTGAAGATGATGTGTTTTGCAACCTAACCCCTCAACTTTTCTTTATTGCAATTTCTGTGAAATGTCATTTTCTCTATGCAAACCCTTTGCTAGAAATTGCAAACAGATTATGTTTTTGTAAAAATTACGTTTTGATCCAAATCTTTCTGAAAACTATAAACAGATCCAGACTCAATTTTTCTATAAAATTATAAAGAGGTCCAAAGTTTTCTGAAAATTTGCAAACAGACCCAGATATTATGCAAAATTACAGTTTGGTCTAGTTTTTGGAAAATTACAGTTTTGACCTTGTTGCGGGAAAATAACAGTTTGGACCCAGTTACTGGAAAATTAGAGTTTTGACCTAGTTTCTGAAAAATTACAGTTTTGACCTAGTTCTGAAAAATACAATTTTGACCTAGTTTTTAGGATATTACAGTTTGGCCCAAAAATTTCTATTAATTGTAGTTTGACCCTATAGAAGTTTCTGTAAGTTAATTTTCTAGTATTTCATGGCATGTTTAGTATAAAATTGGTTATAATTTTCTCCAAGTTAAATAACATGCTTAATTATTTTTGTTAATTAGCAACATATCATGATATATATTTGCGTGGGAGGTTTTAGGCTTGTAGAATATTTTCTAGTATTTTTCTAGAAATTTTCCCGCCTAATCCCTAGATTTTACACATAATTGGACAATTAAATAATGGTCAAACTTTGTTATGGGAGATGATTGGATGTATTACATTTCCTTCAATTCTATGACTTAGATTATTATTAATTTATTCAAGATAATGCGGCAAAATATTTATGAATTGTGCTAGTTATAAATTATGTGTTATTTATTATGTTTCTAGTGGACTATGGCTGCTACCAAGAGCATCATTACTTACTCAATAGGGGGAGAAACTGAATAAGAACTATGGTGTTTGGCATTGCAAGATTCAGTATCTCCACGAGGAGCAAGATATGTTAGAAATCATAACAGGATCAATGATTAAGCCTGAGCAGCGCAACAACTGTGCAACATAGACGTGATCAAGAAGCCTTCCAAGCTTAGAAGAGGAAGACCGTGTTGCTTGCATATTGATGTTGAACAACATGAGAGATATCATGCTGCATTTTGAGAGGTATCAATCAGCTGTGGCAGTTTGGAATGTTGATAAGCTATTATGGTGGGACTTCCACTACTAGACAGCTCCAGCTCATCTCAAGTTTGATGGTTATAGAAAGCGCCATGATTATTCAATAAGGCAGCATCTTACTGTTATATCAAACATGATTAGTGAGTTGAGAGTAGTAGGGCATGAGCTTTCTTATGAACAGGTTTAGGATGTCATACGTTCTCTACTTAGCTCATAGGAGCATATGCGGGCTAACATCACCGTAATGATAACATCAAGACTTTTGATGATGTTACTCGCTATGTGGAACTCGAGGATGATTGCCTTCTAACTGAGAAACCCAGTGGAGAGGCATACACGGCTAAGACTAGCTTGCGTAGAGCAATTGGCTCTAAGCACGAAAGAGATAGAGGTGGAGCACCTAACTAGGGTAGAGATGCTGGACTAAATCCTAAAAAGGCTAGATATGCCAAGCGCAAGTGTGAACAATGCGATGACAAGAAAGACAAGACTAAGATGGCCTGTCACAATAGCAACAAGTTGGGTCACTTCGCTCGTGAATGAACTGAGCCAAAGGTATATGATACGATTTTCGATAATACCATAATTGTTAGTAGTTGCTTGATGCTAGCGGGAATGTTCATATTTAGACTGCAAATTTAGGAATAATCGACCACATAGCTAGATATCGGACAACATCTATGGAGTCTCATCGAATTCTAGGTCGGAGTAGATGTATTTATATGGGAATAACTCCAGCATAGAGATCATTGGGATCGGCACCTACAAATTACATTTGTGAGGTGGATGCACGTTTATCTTCATGACGTACTGTATGCACTCGACGTTCGACAAAGTCTTGTTTCAATTCTGGTTCTTCTAGGTTTAAGATTTAAATGTATTTCAAAATGGTTGTGCTATATTGTATTTGAAAACTACTTATTATTGTTGTGGATATTTATCAGATGGTTTTCTAGTATTGAACACTATTTCTGTTTGTAACAATATTAGCAGTTATTTTTCTTATATTGCCTCTTCTAGCAATAATGTCTGTGATGATCTATATTACTCGGGCACTTCTATCATGAAGCCGTACACATACCTGACACGTACTTGACACTTATCCGTACCCAAACTTCATGGACACTCCTTGGATATATGCATAAATTTATTCAGACATTTGCTCAATTATGTGATATATGTTTTAATTTAAAACACTTGTCTAACACTTCTTGGACGTATATCTTACACTTCACAATGCTCGCATCCATTTATTAAAATTTGTTAGACATAGGTCAAGTTCATTTCAGCCAATACCCAAGTTCAAAACTTTAATTTTAGAGGGTTGTTTGTGTCTAGTTCAAATACGAGTGGCTTCCAATTTATAATAATCAACATAATAAAAGAAACTTAAAAACATGATATAGGAATTTTAATTCTAGTAACACATGAATTGAAAAACAATAATGATCTCATGTAAATTATTAATCTCAATATATATATATAGCTATGTCCCAAAACCCCTACATTTTACAATTTTGCCATGTCTCGTACTCGTACCAGTACCCGTATCCATTTCCATGCAACTTAGGTGATGATTTTAAATGGCATGTTAGATTAGGGCATATAGAGCAAGAAAGAACGAAAATGTTAGCTCGAGAAGGTCTACTAGGCCCACTTGCTAAAGTTCACTTGCCTACTTGTGAGCATTATTTGACTGGAAAAATAACTAGAAAACTATTTGGTAAAGCTATGAGAGCCACAACACCCCTATAGCTTATTCATTTTGACATCTGTGGCCCAATGAATGTGAGAGCAAGACATGATGCATCATATTTCATCATATTTATAGATGATTTCACTCGATATGGTCACGTCTATTTGATCTCCCATAAGTCGAAGTATTAAATTGCTTCCAACGTTATATGAGATTAGTTGAGAATCAATTAGACAAAAGAGTTAAATCTCTTAGAACTATCCGTGCTCGTAAATATCTATACAAGCAATTCACAAAACTATATGATGAAAAGGGATAGCAAGGCAGTTAGCTATTCTTAGAACTCTTCAACAAAATGGTGTTGCAGAGAGGAGGAATAGAACCCTTCTTGACATAGATCGATGATGGCGCAAGCTAATCACCAAACTTCTCATAGGTATGGGAAGTTGGGTCCTAGAAGAAAATAATGTATCTTCATTAGATATCCTGAATATTCTAAGGAGTATATTTTTATTGGCGAAGAAGTTGATGGAAATGTGATAGAAATTGAGTCATGAGGTGTCATATTCTTAGAGGGGGATTTTCCTAGCAGAGGCGAGGTAACTAAGGATTTCTAGTTCTATGAATTGAAGATCCAAATTCTGTCACTCATGACAGATCTATTGAAGAAATACAAGAAATTTCTCATCCTCACATGGCTAGTAGGAGCGACACATCTGGTAAATGGAGCAAAATCAGGTAGAACGTTAACCACGTAAAACTGCTCAAGATAGGATTCCTCGTCGTTATTTTGAGATTGAGGGGGAGGCCTTCATGATAGCTCCAACGGATGATGAAGCGCCTAAAACAGTTCAAGAGGCTCTTGCAGGCCTACTGCTAGGAATGGATTAAAACAATGCAGAGACAATCATGTTTCGAACTTGGTTGACCTTCCGCTTAGGTGTCAAACAATTAGGAACAAGTGAGTTGTCGAAATCAAACACATAGCAGACGGATCTATTGACAGATATAAAGCTCGTCTTGTGGGTAAATGCTATGCTCAAATGAAGGGAATCAATTATCAGGAAACCTTCTCACCAGTTATTAGGTTTACCTTGATTCGTTTCATTCGAGTCATTATTGCAAATATGGATCTAGATCTTTATCAAATGGATGTGAAAACTGTATTTCTCAATGGAGAATTGGACGAAGAGATCTATATGCACTAACCTGATAGCTTTGAGGCCAAAGGTCAAGAGCGCAAAGTTTGCAAGCTCCGTCGATCTATTTATGACATGAAGCAAGCTTCAAGACAATTGAACCTCAAATTTCATCGACCCATTTTAGCAAATGGATTTACAATCATGGGGGATGATCATTGTGTGTACATCAAGAGGTTCAAAGATGGTTTTGTGATCCTATCTTTGTATGTGGATGACATACTTCTGGCTAGAAAGAAAAGGGAGTTGATTGACGACACTAAAATGTGGTTTCCTCTAATTTTGAGATGAAGGATATGAATGAAGCTAGTTATGTTGTTAGAGTTAAGATTATTAGAGATCGCTCTAAAAGACTTCTTGGGTTGTCTCAAGAGACTACATTAAGAAGATACTTGAGCGATATCAAATGCATAACTGCAAATCTATAGATGCTACTGTGAAAAGAAATTTGTGCTTAAGCCTTAATATGGGTTCTAAGACTCTAGAAGAGAAGGAAAGAATGTCAAGAGTTCCATATTCCAATGAGGTGGGAAGCCTCATGTATGCTATGATCATATAATGTGTACAAGACCCGACATATGTTATGTTGTTCGACTTGTCAGTCGATTTCAGGCAGATCCAGGAGCTGCGCATTGGAAGACATTCAAGAGGATTTTGAGATATCTCAGAGGAACATCGTACTACATGTTATGTTAATATGGTAGAGATTTGTGCTTAGTAGGTTATAGCGATGATATTTGGAAAGGTGGTCTAGATGAGCAAAAATCAAGGTTTTAAATGTCGGATGTCGGGTTCATGTCGGATGACTGAAATCCATGTCGGATAGCGGAAATCGGGGATATGTCGGGGGACATGGACTAAATATCGGTTACCTATATCGAATGCGCATATGTATAATATCATATCCTAAATGCAATAACCGAATTAGTGGTATTTATCATCAATAACCGTTAATTAGTTATATTCGAACTAAGAAATAAGATATAATTCAATTTTAATTTATGAATTTCAATTACAAATTTATAAATTCAGTTTTCAATTTATGCATTTCAATCACAAAATTGAGGGTTTTTTTTGTGAATTTACCCAAAAAAAAGGGTAAGGAGAGAGAGAGATAGACTCTCAGAGAGAAAGAGAGAGAACCAGAGACTCAGAGAGAGAGAAGAAGAGGAAGACGGTGAACAAAGAGAGAGAAGAAGAAGAAGACTCACCCTGATGAGGACGAGACAATTCTGAGGCAGCGATGAGGACGAGCTCGAGAGAGGTAAACAGCGGCGATTTTATCCTAGGGTTTTTTTACCTCTCTATCACTTCATATTTATAAGAACGGGTCTTAGGTGAAACGGGTTTGGATTTAGTGCTGAAAATCCAAACCCGTTTCACCTTAAAAACAACGAGGAATAAAAATAGGAAGATTTTGCAAGTAGGCGATATAGCCGTATATGCGTTACCCAACTTGAACATGAAAAATGACATTCGACTTGAAACTGTCCAAGTCGTGTCGGTTGAGCCATGAAACCGACATGTCGGCCGATATGTCGGACATGTCGGCCGACATTTAAAACCTTGGCAAAAATCGACATCGGGATATGCTTTTCTGCTCAACAATGGTGTCATATCTTGGAGCAATAAGAAGCAATTTTGTGTAGTCTTACCTACTATGGGGGATGAGTACATAGCATGTTTTGCAGCGATGCAAGACGTTGTTTGGTTGAGGAGGTTCATGTAGCACTTAGAGATTGTCACCTTGTGACAATTAACTGTGACAGTATGGCTGCACTTGCTTACTCTAAGGATTCCATGTATCATGGGAAAATCAAACACATAAAGCTGGGATATCACTTCATTAGAGACATAATGACACAGAAGGAAGTGGTCTTACAATATATTTCTACGAGTCAGATGGTTGCAGATCCATTTACCAAGCTTATTGAAAGGGATCTGTTACATGTTAAATCCCTAGGATTGTGTAGACTATAATTGTACTTATGATTTGTAGATTACTATGGGATTTGTATTATGAGATGATATATTTGTTGCACTTGTACGATTCATTATGCTGAGTAGATATATATGTTTGATTCACATATATTTATGACATAAAGTATCATTTAGTAACTAGCACATTCTAAGAAGTACGTTGATATGTTAAGATTAACTTTATCACATGAGCAATCTCCTTTAGTGCTAATGGAGTTAACAAAGATGAGACATAAGTTAGTTATAGCGCTTAGAAAGTGAGAATAGCTCAAATTTTAATGTCGTCTTGGTAAGGACCAAGATGAGTCTTTTAAGAGAATAATGAGCCGACATGAATGTCTCCCCACTATTCATGAAACCTATACATAAGACCAGGTGTGAGAAATTCATTTGGTGCTATTAAAAGTGAGAAATAAGTATCTCGACTTAGGTGCTTGTGACGTGACTAAACTAAAACTTGTACAATATTTAGAGTTTAAGACATACGCTCTAAATTGTCAGATATTATCCACCGTAGCATGCATTTTATACTACATGTGCTTAGCGACCAAATAAAGAAGTGAGTGAATGAGTCCCTGCTTCTTCAATGCGTGAGTCCTGGAGGTCATAAATTAATCTCATTTGTACCCTATGTGACTATTGACTACGTCATAAAGTGGAGAGTTAATGATAGCTATTCCAGTGTTTTAGTGTTACTTACGGTCGTGTGATTCAGCCAAATAGGACATTACTAGGAAAGAAGTTAACTCAAAACTAAGTGGCATTGAGGGTGAAAGGAAGACTGATTTGGAATTACATACATTGCTTTGTTTTCACCTGCTAGCCAGTTGTGTCTTTTTAATGCAAGCGGACACAAGTGTGGATACATGTGAAGTTTAAAGAGGATTGAGCATGGATCTAGTTTGGGATTTAGATACACCTAATTCTGTGTAACTAAATAAGTCTAGGATAGTGTGATACACTATTGTTTAACTGCTTTCTCATCTTAGGGTCGATGTCTCCATCTTGGTCCTGACGAGTTTCTAGGTTGGAGCTCCCAAGTGCAGGTGTATTCGCTGATCACACGACTCATTTATCTGTATGAACATGACTCAAAGTTGGCTATTGCAACATGACGAAGGTTGGTTATACCCGTCATGTGCAAGTGGGAGATGTAGCCATGTAGGATGTAGGGGTTGTTTCGGTTACGCCCACGTCGGGCACAACCTCCTCCCTTTGTAGTAGTTAAGTGCCACTGAACAAGAAACTGCATAGCAGTTTGTTTTATGAGAAGCCACCTAACTCATCTACATAAGATGAGCAATATCCCTCTCGTTTGTATATAATTAATTACATAGATATCAAAAGAACATCATGGGCAAATATTTGTGTTTTGAGAAACACTTGAATTGTGGGTTGTATCTTTGGTTCTTCGCGGTAATCAATGATCCGATAGGGATAGTCATAGAGCGCGTGACTCTGACCGACAGCGAATTTCGATCCTAAAACTCTACGAACCAGTAACATATTCTTAATTCTGAAATTTCTGATTCAATAATATTCACTAAATTCTAACATTAACGAATAAAAAATTGAGTTATCAAAATTATCGATCACGTGGAATTGTTTCTCTTCTTGAGCATATGAAGTGTTCTTTAGCATGATAATTGTCTCCTCGGATGTGAAGCCCTTACGTGTTATAGAGCTTGTAGCTCATCCTTTTTTATACATTTTTCAGACTAATGAGACTATGATAGACTTGTATATGCTTCAAGATCGAAGTAGCATGGACAAGGCCATGGGCACCAATACATACCGCAGCGGGATGTATATTAAAAAATAAAGGGAGAGTTTGTATACGTGTGACATACACATGTTCATGTCCAAGGGTTTAAACAATTATTTCTATAAAATAAATTAAACAATGTTTACATATATGCAAACGTTTTGACCTACCATATAACTTTATTTTTTTCAAAACTAATAGTACCCCGGTCTTCAAATGTATAAAGAATGGTTAGACATACCTGATCTTATCACAATTTTACACAAGCCAATGTTTTGATTGACTTTACACTAAAATATGGTTTTGATGTATAAATGAAAGTAATAGATATTTCAAATGGGTAATGTGAATAGAGAAGTGCAAGTGCATGAGAAGTGTGGGATGTGTCCAAAAAAGTGTATAACAAGTATTCTAAACCATGTACTATATAATTGAGGGCATGTTTGAAGCAAAAAATGGCACAAAACGTATCCAAATAGTGCCATGAGTTGCTGCTTGGCATGGGTGTCAGTGTCTCCAACATGCCCAAGTACATATACAGCATAGAGCAAAATTTCTGTGTGGAACAATGACATTAGGTCTAAGTAACCTCTTTTTTGTTCCTTCTTTGCATGGATGGTATTTTTGGGGATCTTGTCAGGTTTTTTGTATTTTTTTAAAGTTTTAGCTAGAGAGCATTATCTTTAGTAAAAGTTATGAAAAGTGACTTCTTGTTTGAGTTGTAATCTATGAATCTGTATCTTGGAAATTTGAACTGGAATTTGTCTTCATGTATTACATACATGTATGGATTTGGGAGAGTGGAATGACGAGAACGGATATAGTGGTGCTGCTCTTCACAATCGTAATAATATTACCTGTGAATTTAGAGATGATGTTTGTGCACATGGGTGATATTCTGTATTTTATGTCCTGCACATATGAGGTCTGAAACATTCATAATTTCTTTTTAAAAAAAAAAGTTTAACTGGTCGGTCACACACTCTTGTGGGCATGACATACATTCAGCAAGGTTGAAGACAAAACCCCACTCTAAAGTCCACATGGTCGAGGCCACAAACAACAGTAACTGTAATGTACCATTGGAATAAATCTCCATAATCGGGTTAAACTTATGAAGAGGTAAAATCTATTCAAATACTAAATTTTGTCTTGGTAAGTATCCCCCGTGTTCTAATATCTATGATTCCTTAATAGCTTAAATTCGTCTAACTGCTATATTCTCTAATTTTCACAATAGAAACAAACATTTCCTCAAGCCCAAACATATACTAGGCATTGATTTGATTTCCACTGTCAAAGAACAAAATTTATTGTTTTGACGGGTAATTTAACAGAAGAAATACCTTGTGCAGGTAAGAGTAAAGTATTTGCCACTTCGACAGCCTCCTCTCCACAATCAACGACAGAATTCCCTCCACAAACTTCCTCGAAATCTTTCGATCCGCCGTCAAAAACAGATTTTTCACAAGCTGCTCCACAAAAAATAAAAATACAAAATTCACAAAACCAATCAAATCACAAAACCACGAACAAGTAAAAGAATCCAATCACCTGCTGCGTGAGAGTGCTCCCTCCTCCTCCATTAGGGTAAAAAACCACCGCCCTCCCGATCCCATAAGGATCCACCCCAATGTGGTAAAAGAACCGCCGGTCCTCCGACGCCATGATCGCCTGTATCAAATGGTACGGGAACTCCGTCGTCACCTTTGACTCCGCTTCTTTTGAGAATTCGAGGAGGTGACGCCATCGATCGGTGAAATCACCGGGCAGGATTCTTAGAAAAGCGTTGAGGAACAAGATTCCGCCTGAGATTAGAGTGAACGGGAGGGGATTGAAGAAATCGGAGGTTTTAGGTGAGTGTACCGGCGGGGGAGCGCACCGCAGCGGAGGCAGTCGGGGTTTGGGGTTTAGAGAGAGGGGTTGCGGTGAGCGGAAGCGGCGGGTTGGGGCGGTGATCAGAATGGGGGGAGTGGGTGTGAGAGCTGACATTGCGGAGGTGAGCAGAACCCGGGGAGCTTGAGTTGAGCTTGAACTTGGATCGGGTAATTTTATAAACCCGCTGGAAGTGAAACCGTTTTAAACATTGGAGTGGATTGGGTACTCTTTATTAAACAGGAAAGTTAATTTATGATCCATGGGAACGTAAACACGTGTGAAGAAAGTGCATTTTGATTTGAAAGAATTTGGTGTTTGCTGTTTGGTATAACATGCTGATGCATTTTGAGAAGCTGTGGATTATTATCAATT
Organism: Asparagus setaceus; assembly: GCA_012295165.1. Lineage (NCBI taxonomy): Eukaryota > Viridiplantae > Streptophyta > Magnoliopsida > Asparagales > Asparagaceae > Asparagus > Asparagus setaceus. The sequence goes on along the minus strand of CM022706.1, from coordinate 48,397,086 downwards.
TATCATTACGGGCATCCGAAGCTTTCGACTTATTATTTGGCTGCTTAATTTGATATGTATATATAATTTGATGTAGAACGTGTTGCGGACATATTCATGGAGAAGCGGACCGTCATGGCCGAAACGGACGTGGGGAAAATAAAACTGCGATATACGTGTCGTAACTTTCAAACCGTAAGTCGGATTTGACGATTTGTTTTGTAAAATCGTATTTTTCGAGGCGAGTCAACCAAACCTATCTATGTTCGGTTTGTCGCCCGCTTTCTCCAAATTCCTTCCGGATTGAGAGATATCAGTGTTTTTATCAGTTTTTTTACTATTTTTAGTAATGTTTTAGGTCTGTTTTGATTAGTAAGCAAATCCAGTTTGATTCCAAATTTAACCGAATTACTTCTCTAATCATAGGAAGTCTTTTAAGGATAGTTTTCTTATTTCTATTTTTAGTAAAGTTCGGGTCAATTAGAAGTCATGTTTCTATTTTTAGTAACGTTTGAGTCATAGTAGAAGTATTGTTTATTTTCTATTTAAACAGAGTCTTGTAAGCCCTAGAGGCATATCTTTTCATCAATAAAATTTCGTTTATTATATTTTCTTCATGGATTCGGAGATCGCTCTTTGTGGATTCAGAGAACAATCTTTGGTGGATTCGAGGTTTCAACTTCATGACTGCGTCATAATTTCATATATATATATATATATATATATATATATATATATATATATATATATATATATATATATATATATATATATATATATATATATATATATATATATATATATATATATATATATATATATATATATATATATATATATATATATATATAATTTGATGTAGAACGTGTTGCGGACATATTCATGGAGAAACGGACTGCCACAAGCCCAAACGCGACCCTACCGAGGAAAATAAACTGACCGTGTACATGTCGTAACTTTCAAACCGTAAGTCGGATTTGAACGATTTTTTTGTAAAATCACAGATTTTTCGAGATCGAGTCAACCAAACCTATCTATGTTGGGTTTGTCGTCCGCTTCTCCAAATTCCTTCCTGATTGAGAGATATCGGTGTTTTATCGGTTTTTACTATTTTTAGTAAAGTTGGTCAATTAGAAGTCATGTTTCTATTTTTAGTAAAGTTGGTCAATTAGAAGTCATGTTTCTATTTTTAGTAAAGTTGGTCAATTAGAAGTCATGTTTCTATTTTTAGTAAAGTTGGTCAATTAGAAGTCTTGTTTCTATTTTTAGTAAAGTTGGTCAATTAGAAGTCATGTTTCTATTTTTAGTAAAGTTGGTCAATTAGAAGTCTTGTTTCTATTTTTAGTAAAGTTGGTCAATTAGAAGTCATGTTTCTATTTTTAGTAAAGTTGGTCAATTAGAAGTCTTGTTTCTATTTTTAGTAAAGTTGGTCAATTAGAAGTCATGTTTCTATTTTTAGTAAAGTTGGTCAATTAGAAGTCTTGTTTCTATTTTTAGTAAAGTTGGTCAATTAGAAGTCATGTTTCTATTTTTAGTAAAGTTGGTCAATTAGAAGTCTTGTTTCTATTTTTAGTAAAGTTGGTCAATTAGAAGTCTTGTTTCTATTTTTAGTAAAGTTGGTCAATTAGAAGTCATGTTTCTATTTTTAGTAAAGTTGGTCAATTAGAAGTCTTGTTTCTATTTTTAGTAAAGTTGGTCAATTAGAAGTCTTGTTTCTATTTTTAGTAAAGTTGGTCAATTAGAAGTCTTGTTTCTATTTTAGAAAACCACCTTAAATTGCTGACATGCTTTCAATGTCACACCAACCTATGTTTTTTTTATTGTTACCACCTAAACTTTTATATCTCTTATGGTTACCACCTTTACAAAACATAACTTGATATGTATATCACCTTACCTTTATAAACTTTTGACATGAATCACCTGCTATGTTAAGAAAATCACAATTACCACCAAAATTTTGAAATATGTACCAAGCATAACCACACATGAGACATTAGCTACAGAAAATAGGTGGTTTTGATGTGACAAAAAAACATAGGTTGGTGTGACATAAAAGCATGTAAGCAATTTAAGGTGGTTTTCGTCAAAAAAAAGTAGGTGGTAACCATTAATTTGGCAAAAGTTAAGGTGATTTTGATGTAAAAATCCCAAAAATTATGGGTATGATTAAACTGATTAATATCTATGTGTGTGTTTTTATTAATACTCATGAACCTTCTGAGATTGATAAAGTTTGATATGTAGCACTAGATTTGATGTGTGAAAAATACTAGATAGCCAAAGATTGTCACGCAAAGAGTGCACATCATGTTAGGAAGTCCCGCACATTGCGAAGCATTTTGAGTCTTGCAAATGAAGTTAAGAGGGGCGCTAAAATAATTTCAGTGCTCCCCTCAACAGTTGAGATCACCCCCACATGGTGCGGGTTCTAATAAGATACATATTTTCACACTAAGTTAACTTGCACAGGTACACACAAACGATCGCCGCACAAATTAACTTGAACAGTCACACACAAAGTGATCGTCACAGGGTGATGATCCGTTGTCACCCTCAAAATTTTGAGACAATCTCATGAGGATCCGTATGATGGAGAATTATAGGGTTTGATTGTGCCTACAAGTTTTATTTATGTATATAGACTTTAACTTCACTTTCTAACACAGGTCATAGCTTGGGCTTTCTTTGTTTACTTTAACTGATAATTGATGCTCTAGTAAGCCAAACAAGAATTGATGAGGTATTGCTTACTCAATTGACGCCCGACAAGTTTAATTATGTATCAATAAATGGTATTAAAAATATTGTCATTAGAGCATTTGTAAGGAACTTAAGAACAAACCAAACAAATTTTTCGTTCAAACTTTTGTTCCTCTTATCTTGCCTCTCAAATTCCAAATTCATGGTCGGCTGATTTATTAATTCATCAGTGGTTGGGTGACAATTGGTTATTCATATTACCAAGTAAGATTTGTCTAAAGTAAATCAATTAGACTACTAAAGCATGAATTGAGGTGGAAAGCAATCAAAATCATGCCCCCCTCACCCCTCCACAATAATAAATAAGTATTTGCTGACTAATTTATTTTCCTTGAAGTACGAACAGTAGTTTTCTTATTCGGAATTTTATTTTGGATGCCTATGTGACTATGAGTGCGAGGTTGCTTTACCCTATCAATTTGAGTACCAATGTATAATATGAGATCCTTAGACAGTGTTATAAACATTGTTATTATCCCAGAGTTAAGAAAATTGCTTAATACATCCAATTCCTAATTTAGGAAAAAAAAAAAAAATCCAAAATCCCTCTACAGTTTACTAAAAGTTCTAGAAGAGGTGAATGCCACCTTTAAACATGGAAAGTGTGGTCCTAAAAAATTGCTCTCATGATAATTCAAGCGGGGCTCTCTTAATCTAAGTTTCTTTTGGATGAAAAACAATAGAGATATAAGTTTCTATATCTGAGAATTGCTACTTCATCATTCTTAAATCGAATGGTGTCAGTTGGAAGATTCTTAGATTTCTGATCTCAATGTCACTATTCTATATGAATTCACAGTGGGAATGTTATATTTTTATAGCTAACATCTCTAGCCACTCCTTCCTTAAAGGATTTTTCTAATGGATGCTCATGGGCTAGAGGATGAAAAAGATAGAGAGAAGAGAGGTAAGGAGAGAAATTAGTGCAAATCAGGAGGGACTTACTTGCTATTCATTTCTCTCATCCTCTAATGAGTGCCAATGAGCATCCGTTAGAAAAATCGTTTGCTTTAGCATTAATAGTTTGATATAAGTCGTGACCTGTATGATGCAAGATTAACATATGTAATCCATTTGGTAAGAAAATTCCCTCCAAACCTATGCATGTACTATTAATTAGCACTGAAGAGAATGCATATCCAAATTGTTCTTATGTTTCGTCAATAGAATTTAGATAAGTTAATGCAATAATGCTGTCGGAAATGAGATGTTCCTTTGAGAAGTTAGTTTCTAGTAGAGTATAAGACTTCTGCTCCTGTGCTTTAACGATCTATGCTCACAGATATAGCATTGGGAGCTCACAGAAAGAGCGTTAAGAGTCCCTCTCAAAGATCCCCTCAGTGATGAAGTATCATGGTCAGATTTATAAGTTACAATTGTTGACGCCTTTTAGTGAAATAAAAAGTAGAAAATATTATCTACCGGAGGATGGTTGGATGGGTTTGCTCCATTGCTTAATAGGCCTAGGTACATATACCATGCTCGCTTCTAGGAATTAGGATGGATTTGTAGCAGATTCTACTTCTCAGAGGTTTTCTTGAAAGGTTTAAGTCCTCCTGATAGTGTGATGGCTCAAACTCGGACTCTCCCTCGTGTATAGAAGTCATCTAACCAAGTTTTCCTTGTTACCAATAAAAAAGAACAATAAAAAAGAAAAGAAAAATATAGGTATAAATAATCAAAGATTCACATGGCTTGTAGGTCTGCCAACCATTTTCCTACCTCTACAATGGTATTATATAACCTCATATACAAGTAGGCCCATTGACTCTTGTGTCATCATCCAATTGCGTCCCAACTTGTCCCTCCCATTATTCAAACCCCCCAACCCCCTCTCCCCATTCCCCCTCTGTCCGAAAGACATCCCATTCATACATCCAATTCAATTCTATTCAGTTCACCCCTCCCCCACACCTACACGGGTCAACGCACCCAATTCAACCCCAACTCACCCCATACTCATCTCCCCCCCAAAATATGAACTCAACCAACATCATCACTCTTCAACCATGGCCTTCCCAATTCTCCTCCTCCTCCTCTTTATCCTCCCTCTCTCCTCCTCAGGCCCAGTCTCTAATGAATTCCTCCACCCAAACGCCACCTTCACTCCCTTCCACTTCGTCGACAGCTCCGGCGCCTTCCTCTCCTCCTCCTCCTCCTCCTCCTCTTTATCCTCCCTCTCCTCCTCCTCCTCCTCCTCTTTATCCTCCCTCTCCTCCTCCTCCTCTTTATCCTCCCTCTCCTCCTCCTCCTCCTCTTTATCCTCCCTCCCTCCCCGTCCGCTCTCTCCGTCTTCTTGACTCCGGCAATCTCCTCCTCCTCCCTCTCCATCTCCCTCCCCAACGGCACCCTCGCCTGGTCCACCCCTCCCCTCCCCTCCCCCGTCCGCTCTCTCCGTCTTCTTGACTCCGGCAATCTCCTCCTCCTTGACTCTGCTAACTCCACTCTCTGGCAATCCTTCGACCACCCCACCGATACCCTCCTCCCCGGGCAGCGTCTCTCGTTGGGCAATTCTCCGCTAAGAAGCCCTGTGTCTGATACTGAACTCTCTGACGCCGGATACAATCTTTATCTCACCCGCTCCGACGCAGTACTGCGCTGGAGGGGTGCGCAGCAGTACTGGGGCCTGTCTGTCGACCCGCAGTCGATCAGGAATTACAACGGCCAGGCTGCGTATCTTGAAGTAAATGGTACCGGGGTGTACCTTCTTGATGACGGTAACAAAGCTTTATTCCAGGTGGTGTTGCCTGTGACGGACGAATTCAGAGTCGGAAAGATGGATGCCAACGGCAAGTTTCGGGTTGTTACTTATGGATCGGGTGGAAGCTTTATCGATAATTTTGTAGCTCCGAGTGATTCCTGTGGGCTACCGTCCTCTTGTGGTAGCTTGATGCTGTGTTCTTCGAATGTGTCGACTTGTAAGTGCCCTGTTTCGTTTTCGCCTGCCAAAGGCAGCGGTTGCTTGCCGGCGGATGGTAGGTCTGTGCTTGCTTCGCCTTCGTCGTGTGCTCGATCTAATATCTCGTATTTGAGCTTGGAGAGTGGGATTAGTTATTTTGCGAACAATTTTGCGTCGCCTTTGGATGGTACTGAATTCGATTCGTGCCAGGATACTTGCTCGAAGAATTGTTCTTGCCTTGCTTTCTTCTATAAGAATTCTTCGAAGGCTTGTTATCTGATTCACGATCAGATTGGTTCTTTGATTCAGGGGTCTTCTACAAGTGCAATTGGGTACATTAAAACGATCAAGACATCTTCTTCTTCGTCCCCGACACCAAGTTCTACAGGCAAATCGTCTTCTACCAACATTATCCCGATTCTATTGCCATTAATAGCTACATCTCTCCTCGTGATTGTTCTTGCCTTCGTGGGTTTCCAATGGTGGAGAAGAAAAGGCAAGAAGGAAGGACCAAGAGTGAGACTCAAATTGCCCATGAGGGAAATCAAGCTCGGCCATCGAAGTTCCTCTCAAGAAGATGAGTTCAGTGACGGTGAAGAGATCTCAATCCCAGGGCTCCCGACTCGATTCTCCTATGATGAGCTAGAATTGGCCACCAATGCGTTTCAGACTTTAATCGGGTCTGGCGGGTTTGGATCCGTTTACAAAGGCGAGCTCCCGGATGGGAGCCTCATTGCCGTGAAGAAGATTACTAATATTGGGCTACAGGGGAAGAGGGAGTTTTGTACTGAGATTGCTGTAATTGGCAAGATTCATCATGTTAATTTGGTTAAGCTTCGGGGTTTTTGTGTTCAGGGCTCGAACAGGATGCTGGTTTATGAGTATATGAACAGGGGATCCTTGGACAGGCCATTGTTTGGACATGGTCCTGTGCTAGAATGGCAGGTAAAACTCATATAATTCCTGATTTTTTTAAAAAAGATTCATTAATGAGAATTGTTCATGAAGCTACAATTAATTCATAGAATAGTTACCTGATAATGTTGGCACTGTTTTGGCACTGGCAATCTTGACGCTTCATTTGAATTTGGCATGGTCATTTTCATGTTCTCATTCAATTTTGTACTGCCATTCACTGGTTGCAAATTCCAGCATTAAAGTTTCAATTGAATTAATTAGAGGTGCACAAAACTATCTGTATTCGAGAAATTACCTGTAACCGTATCCATTAGGATGTATATATGGTTGCTAAAATCCATAACTGATAGGATCTAGTAACGGATATGGTTATGTAGTGAAATATCGTATCTCTATCCGAAATATTCGAATATATGTTGGTCATATAGTTGCAACAGTTTTTATCCTTAGATTAATGGATTTGAGGCTAATTTTAATGATCAAGAGATTTAATCTTAGCTTTTAGATATAATGAACATATTAATGAACTCTCTTGTATCTATTGAACTATACATTTTTTTATAATATTATATATTTTTCTCATATCCTTTTTTTATCCGCATGTATATCCGCTTATATATCTGCATGCATATCCGTATCCGTATCCAATTTTAGCGGATATAGTTATGAATTTTCTTTACCGAGACATATCCATATTCGTATTCATATCTAAGATTGGTTAGCAGATATGAATATATGATAAGTATCATGTCCGAGCCGTATTCGGACCGTGTGCACCCCTAATTAACTGCCAATATGTTATATCTGTAATTGTTTTTGCATACTATGAATGTTAATCCTCTAACGTGCATATGCCAAGACCTAGACTCACATGGTGGTATCAATTTTAGTAAAATCCACTTTAACTTCGTAGAATTTAAATCTAGATTGCTTTAATTGTTAAAGTCCACTCCACCAAAACTCTAAACTTTTTTGTTTGAGAAATACGGCGAGTCAAATCTTTGAACTTATGATGAGGGTTAAGTGTTGTAATTTATTCTCTAATAGTTACATGGTAATTGCTGCAGATTCCTTGAAATTCTGCATCTGCAGATTCCTTGAAATTCTGCATCCTATCAATTTTAAGCATGTAGATTTTACACTATTTATATTGCTATCATCTTGGCAATGCATATAAATTTGTTTGAACGATTACGTTCTAACCCTGAAATTGTGTTCATTATGACAGGAGAGGCTTGAAATTGCAATAGGCGCAGCTCGAGGGCTTGCATACCTCCATTCAGGTTGCGATCAGAAGATACTCCACTGTGACATCAAACCAGAAAACATCCTTCTTGCCGATCACGGGCAAGTAAAAATAGCCGATTTTGGCATGGCAAAGCTCATGACCCCAGAGCAATCTGGCCTCTTCACCACAATGAGAGGCACGCGAGGCTACCTCGCCCCCGAATGGCTAACAAACTCCGCAATCTCAGACAAAACCGACGTCTACAGCTACGGGATGGTCCTGTTGGAGATCGTGAGGGGGCGAAAGAACCGCTGCACTCCGAGCGCTGGGAGCGAGTTCAGCGGTTCAAGCGGGTCGAGCGTGGAGTACTTCCCGATGGTGGCAGTGGAGAGGCACATGGAAGGGAGGTGGTCAGAGCTGGCGGATCCGAGGATGGAGGGGAGAGTGACAGAGAGTGAGGTGTTGAGGGCAGTCAAGGTTGCATTGTGTTGTTTGCACGAGGAGCCGTGGATGAGACCGAACATGGCAGCGGTGGTGGGGATGCTGGAAGGAACGATGGCAGTGTGGGAGCCGAAGGTTGAGGGGCTCAAGTTCTTGAGGTTATACGGAAGGGGAGGAGGGGAGACTGAGGTAGGTGGTGGCGTCGGTGGTGAGGGTAATTACACTGGATCAGAGTCCAGCGCCGCGAGCGCGTCTTTGCTGACGTTCATATCGTCTCAGGAGGTGTCAGGGCCTCGATAATGGAAAGAAAATGATACATGTCTCACTATCAATTCTAAATTAGTTTGAATTGATAGTGCAATCAAAATTATCATATCAGTACAGTCAGTCACCCATTTTAAATGTGCTGAATACCCTCTAGAGGAGTTTTTTTGATCACTTGTTGGAGGGTCGACATAGATTGTGTGGTTCAAATTCAAAGGGAAGAAGGTGGGAAATTTGGAGAGGTTGTTCCTAGCATGTAGGTTCAAGACTGACTATGGTCGAGCTGTTATCTTCGGATGTACAAAATATTTTTGTTTTAAGGTTGAGATTGAATTTGTTTGTACTTTGGGTTGAACCTGTCAAAGCTTGTAGAGATTAGGTGGATCATTGGGTTAGATATGTATTTAACTGTTTCATGAGTAGTAAAGTCATATATATGTTTTGAAAGCGCATATGTATTAGTGGTGATTTTTCCACTTTCGTAATAGTGCATTTTGAAATGTTATGTACAAGAAATGAGTTTCAAGGTTATTTATTACTTATTAGGTTAATGATTCTTGTTATTTTATATTTTATTGTTTCATGAGTAATAAGTCAGTTTTTGTTAAGATGAGAAAAGACTTCTTGATTAATGACATGGGAGAGCTTAATTTCCTGTTTATATACGAGAATTGCACGTTATCTACAATAAGTTTTACAAGAAGAAACCTGGCAACATTGTAAGTTCTACACTTATTGGTAGACACTTCTTATCAAGTTGCAGATACTTTCATGGACGGTGTACTTCAATTATTGGTGATTCTTTTTCCTACGCTTAAAATTTATTGTTTATGATTAATGAGCCTCCCCTGTTTCTCGTAAATGCAAGTAGTCTCCCTCTTCATTAATGAAGCTATTTTGAATAAGTTGTTATAGTCATTAAGTATAGTCTTTTCCTAATTTGAAAATGTCAACGGTTGACAGCTTCTGTATGACACAAATCATCTGTTTCTTAATTTAAGCCACACCTAATCAATATTAAAAGATTATTAGACTGGAATTTTATGTCATCTTTTCAAAGCATTAACCATCATAAAGTGATCAAGATGAAGGAATAATCTTCTCTAGTTCATCATTGTTAGGTGTCTGTGTGCTGGCTTCTTCTTTTGAAGAAAACCATGTATAACATACTCAAGATTTTAATCGCAGCCACACGGATTTACTGCTTGTACAGTGAGGATATTTCCTTATGGAAATAAAACTCTATGACCTAAATATATCTTCAATCACCTATTATTTTGACATCCAAAAAGAGAGAAAAATAGAGACAAAATGGAGGTGAGATTAGAGTTTGAGAGATTTGTTGTAATCATTATTGATTACTAATAGAATCATGACAACAATATACTATGGAGGGGATGAATATGGTTGCTACCGTTTTTTCACTAAAAACATAGAATATGTAGCAAAATAGATAAAATAAAAGCGATCAACGATAAACAAACACAAATAGCAACCAACCAGAAACACATAATGTTTTATAGTGGCTCACACAACAACCTATGTCCACTCTTCTTTCTCGTGAAGGGGCTTCCTCACTATGCAAAGAATTCTCCTAAATCACAAACCTAATTCAATAAGCTTACAAGATCGCATCCTAGAATCTACCTGAAATCAGTCGTCTAACCTAACTTTCCACAAAGAGTAAATACCTAGCCTTAGCTAGTCTCAACCCTCAATTCTAACCGACTTGAGTACGCCGTAAAAACAAAACCAAACAACCACAATTAAAGCTCAAAAAATATGAAAGATCTTACAACGTTTTTATTAAACAAATCGTCTTTTGATGAATCTAAACGTAGCACGATGAATAACGGTATAGATGATGAATCCAAGGAAAACTCTCCTCGCTGGAATGATCCTGAGATGTTGTGCGCGACGAGTGAGAGTTTGTCGAGGCTCCGGAGGTCAAAACCTTCAATGAAATCTCTTCACAATTTAAAACCCTAGAACTCTCCTCTTCTCTCTCTCTCTCAATGAAATAAACTCTTCAATAGGTTAGAAAAGAGATATCCTAAACATGGTAGAGATTGGAGATAAAAGAAATGACGAATGGCTATGATTAAATCTAAAATTCTGCAAGCAGTCGACTTTACCGTCGATGGTGGCTCTCGACTATCGATGGTGTCGAGGCCCCCATCAATGGTTAAGAGGCCCATTGATGATATAAAAGTATCTCAAGTAAAAATCATCAAGGTGTGCAATTGACTATTGTTGAGCTCGTCCTACCATCGATAAGTCACTGTAGACCATCGATGTTGAGGAGGCTGAAATAAACTTTTGAGCTGATTTTCACGTCGTTTCGCCTCATACACTCCTCATACATGTATTCACCTATACTAAATCATCTCAAACAGTTATTAGAACCCAATGAGAGTTTGTTATTACTCAAACAAGAGCTATTGTACGGATTACGTTCTAACAATCTTCCCCTTTTGATAATAACAAACATTAAATTTAAAATATCGAAATACATGCATATTTGAGATATATAAACAGCAATAATAAGCACAAATATACTCTCTAGCAAAAAGCAAATGATATGCAAAGCTCTCTATATTTATTCATTCATAAAAAGTGTAATCAAGCAATGTGTATTGTAAAACTCCCCTCAAATAATGCATCGATTATTTCAAAACTTTTAAAAAATTCAAAACATGAAACCACTTAGATAAAAACTCCACTCATGCAAAGATCATCAAATTTTCACATTTCACACTAAATTATCCCCTTTTATTATTAACAAAAGTAGAAAACACAACAATGGATATACTGTAAACAAGAGAAATTCAAATAAAAATCATCCAAAATGTGTATGGGAGAGAAAAACACACTTGTTCACACAAAAATTTATAGAAAAATAGCACAATAGATCAAAATTTAACGACAAAACACATAAATATGATAGAAAACATGTTAAAAAGCATACACAAAAGATTAAATATCAGTGTAAAGTGTGTAAAAAATAGTGAAAAGACTTATACTAGTTTATTGGACAAAATCGGATATATCAAAGTGAATATTGAGCAATAATAAGACTTAAACTATCTCAACCTTAGAGACTAAGGACCAAAATGTTGCCCTATCTCCTCAATCACATAGAATTTAGGAGGAAGGACAATATTGTTTGGCGAGCGATTCACACAATCTCTAAATATAAAATATAGTCAAGACAGGATGGCTACCCTTTCAAATATGCACAAACACAAATCCGAGTGTGAGTCTTTGACCATCATTTAATGAATACACTCAATTTTTTGTGAATTTCCATAAGAGTGTGGATCTTTGATCATCTTTTAACTAATACACTATTATTGTTTGATTGATATTTTAAACATATGCACTTTTGTACATATAAAGATAAAGAATTGTGCATTAACCAAGTCAAAAATAAGTTTTAAAAAATTTGATATAACAAAAATATCTATAAACCAAATATAAGACTCTCTACCACTATTTCACATCACAAAATATGATAAGTACAAAAATAGGTGTGTGAAATTCTGCGTGAAATATCTCATGTAAACAATGTGTCATGTAATCTTCTTTGATCGATGTGTGGAAAAATACATACATATAGATTGAAAAATCATATGTGAACTTGTGTGACACAATCAAGCCTATAAAGATAATATCATCTGAATCAATCTTATGAAAGCATATACATAAGCAAGTCCAAAATTTTTCTATTTTTCAAAGAAGGCAAAAGAAAGAAAGTGAAAATTTTTTATTTTGTTTTTGATATAAAAATGAAAAAGAAAAAAAAAAAAAACAACCCTAAAAAGGAAAAAGAGAAAGAAATCAAAAATCAAAATTAAAAATCCAAACAATGTACATACAACATGAAAGTAAGCATGCAAATATATGGAACTAACTATCATCAAACAAAATGCAGATAATAAGTTAGTATAGACCAAGTATCTCAAGCATCACAAAAGAATATATGTCCAAAATAAAGAAAAAAAATCTAAAAAAGAAAGAAAAATGAAATACGACCTCCAACTCCTAAAAGCATCAACTCTCTCAATTATCTACTCATCCTCTCTATCATCTCCCTGTATCTCCTCATTTTGATCGTCTCCTCTATCAGCACTATGTGAAGTGGATGGATGAGAGATTCCGGTAGGTTGTGTTGTTCCTATGAAGAAGTCACCATATAGGCTATCTACCAAGAGATGGATCTATCCGATGAAGAGCCCCCATAATATACTGCAGAGATGCATTGTAGTAGGTGTGATGCATCATCATGTCCCTCCCCGTCACCTCCACACTCTCTCCAAGAGTCTGCAGAGTCTACTGAGTAGAACCGGAGGAACCCGGGCCTACGAAGCAGAAGGTTAGGATACAGATGATTGCCCAGCCCAGCAATGGTTTCCCCCTTCCCCGTTGCAGCTAAGCTCTTCCTCACAGCCTCAGCCGAAAGTGAAGCTCTCCCCTTCTCATATCAATCTAAAGTGTGAAAGGGGATCCTCTAGTCTTGAGAGATCCGAATGATAAAAAATGGATATATCAGCTGAGTCTTCTTCTCAACAACCTTCCTGGCAGTAGAAGCAACCATACACATCCAGCTAAAAATTAGCTTTGAGGGATCAAAAGACTTACCCCTCACAAGTTAATACATCAAAACAACATTCCAGATGCTAAGGATGGTGTCAAATGCACTGGGATATAGATCAAACTTGCAGAAGAGATTGAGGAGAATAAACTCAGGCTTGAGATGTCCTGAGTTGACAACATCAGGATGTATCCTCCCACAAAGAAACTATATCATCTGTTGTAGCTCTCAGAACCCGCTATAATGCTTGAAGCATAGTTAAAAACATCTCTGCTATCCATAGGAGCTTCAGGAAGATTTAGAACCTTTTGGATGTAAGCCGCAATGATCTTTATCTCCTTTCCTCTCACTATAGAGGTAGCAATATCAGCCAAGAGTTCTCCATTGAAGTTCATATAAAATTCCATCACAACGTTAACATTCGCTCTCTTGCCCCCTATATTCATCACAGAGCATAGATCAGCTATCTAATATCCCCGTAATGCTGGAATAATCCTCAAGATATCACATACTCCTCAAGATATCGTGAATCAACTCCTCTCTCAAAGACAATGAGAACTTTCTCATACTTCTCTTCTATGATTCTCAAAGAAAGTTGATCACCTCGAGTATGTTTTCCACCTAACAATCTTTACAGTAGTAAATAAACTTGATTAGTATGCAAGGGTTAGAAAAAAAGGGAAAAACATGATAAAAGGCCAAAAATATCAATTCTGCTCTCTGACCATCGATGGGTTCCTACATACCATCGATGGTTAGTAGTCACCATCGATGATGGTTGATGAACAAAAATCGTCAATTCCAAACCTAAACTCGTCCAAACTCATGCATAAATCTCAAAATTTTAAACTCCAAACAGCAATCCCAACCACATACCACTGATTTTTAACAAGATCCATCATTGCAATTGCATAAAACCCTAGAAATTGATCAAAAATAAAGATTAGAGTTTTGAAATTTATCTTGATGACAATTTAAATGAGATTTGATCTCACTCAATATAACAAGAAAAACTCCTAAAACTCATTAGATCTCAGCAAAAACTCAAGAGAATCGAAGAAAAAAATATGGATTAAAGAGAAAAAGAGTAAAAGGGGGTAAAAGAAAAAAATAACAGCAACCCTTTTTTACTGTATTCATCAATGGTTCACCATCGATGGTCGGGTTTGGCCATATATGGTAACCCTTCTATGTATGTATGTGTGTGTGTGTGTGTGTGTGTGTGTGTGTGTATATATATATATATATATATATATATATATATATATATATATATATATATATATATATATATATATATATATATATATATATATATATATATATATATATATATATATATATATATATATATATATATATACATACATAAAGAAAAGAAAAGAAAAAATAAGAAGAAGAAAAATAATAAAGCGAAAAAAATATGATACAGCTGAGTAAAGAAAGAATACCTGAGATAAAAACTTACCCATATAAGGAGATAAAAAGCACTCCTTCGAACAACTCCTGTGTGTTGCCTCTGATTAGCACATAATAAACATGCACAAAAGTTATAAAAGAATAAGTTATCAAGTAGAGTATAGAAAGATGTCGAACCCACAAGGAAGGTGTGTGTGTGTGTGTGTGTGTGTTTAGAAATTCCTAAAATTGGTCCTAGAAATGTGTGGACAAAAAGAAGTGAAATAAAACGTGTAGAGATGTGGAGATAGTGATTTGTCATGAAGATAAAAAATGAAAATAAGAGATAAGAAGGAAGGAGGGATTATTTTCTTTTACAAATTAAGATAAAATACTTTATTAGCAGATATTTATTCAAATAAAATAGACAATTAAGGTATAAAAGTGTAATAAAATGTGATGATCAGCCTCAATCCTCGATCTTCCTGCAATCCTACAAAAAAATAGATAGGTGTGACCTAAGTATCCACATAAGTCCATGTTAATTGTACTTTTAGATATGCAAATGCTTAATAGTCTTAACTCTATATTGCATACAATAATTCATTGAAATATGTCCTATTCTACCATATAAAGTATACATAATGGATGATACACTAGAAATAGGTGCAAAAGAGAAATTATTTTCTTTTACAAATGAAGATTAAAACTTTTATGTTTTCCTAATTATGAATAACTAAGTTTAATTTTAGCTTTTGCAAATCATTGATTGGAAAGGACCATGTTTAAGTCTTTAGAACCCACTAAAAATTTTTTCACGGCCTTTTCCAAATCAATATTTTGGACTTTAGTTATTTATTTTCAGAAATAATAGTGGTGCACTTAGTTTTAAACTTTATTTGCTCGTAAAATAATTCACATAATAATTCATTTACCTTAGTAACCAATTTTTATTTTCAATGATTTTATCATCTAGTTGCTTAGATATACATGAATTTGATCATGAAAAATAGAACATTATGTGCATTCAACTATAGCGATGTCACAAGATGAATTATGTGAATCTAAATTTAGGAAAGAGATTCAACTTTCTCACATAAGTTTTTTTCTTTTCTCAAATTTGCATTCACTCTTTTATAACTTCATATTTTTAGCAATTTTCCCTAATTATATCAGCATTTCTTTATAATTAAAGTATAACTGATCATATGAAGGATATACCTTACTCTCTGAACTCTCACTTTCAAAGTCGTATGTTTCGCCTTATTCTGAATCTGAAGTTACACTGTTTCTCCCTATCAGACATAGATTCACTTTCTTTTCATTCTCGCTCAAGCCAACTTCTAATTCTTCATCACTCATCATATCCCAAATTATCACTTTTAAATTTTTTCCCTCCATCTTCTTGTCCTTCTTGTTCGATAGGCATTTGTTCTTATAGTGACCTGGTTTCCTGTAACGATAACAAATACGTTCCGCTTCAGATTCACTAGATGAATATTTATTTATCTTATTTGTATATTGATTCCGTCTGTTTTGCAGTTATTTCTATCCATTTTTTATTCTAAGAAAAGATTTGAACTATTTCACATTTAGTCCAACTTGACTATATTCATCTTCAAAACTTGAGCTTGACTCTTTCTTCTTTTTAGATTGGGATTTCTCCTTTTTAGCTTTCAGGGCTAACAACTTCTTATTCGAGTTATCTTCTGAATTATCTTCTCTCTCTTTAACGGCACTTCATAGGTAAGGAGATTCCCTATAAGATTCTTAAAAATTACTTCAAAAAAATTTTATAATTCTTCAATAGTCGTTACCTTCGATTCCCAATCCCTGGAAAGAGAACAAATTTTTTTCTCACAAGCTCCTTATTATCATACTCCTTCCCCAAAGATTTTGATTTGTTCACTATGTCGGTGAATCGGGTGAACATATCCTGAATACTCTCCGAGGCCATCATCTTGAAATTCTCATACTTATTCACAAACATTCTATGTTTCATCTCTTTTACTTGAGAAGTTCCTTCGTGTATAACTTTTAAAGTATTCCAAATTTCTTGCACAGTAGAACAATTTGACACACGGTTAACTTTTCAGCAGTTAAAGAATAATAAAGAGCATTCATAGCTTTTGCATTAAAAGAATAATTTTTTTTGTCCTAAGCGGTCCATTTATCTCTAGGAGTGACAATAGTAGCATCACCTACAACGGTAGTAGGTCCGCTATAGTCATTCTTTACACTACTGCAAACATCAAAATTGGTGGATAACAAAAAGACTTTCATGTGCACTTTTCAATAGGTGTTATTTGTCCCATAGAAAAGTGGTGGTCGGTTAACTGCATGTCCCTCAGGAAAAGCTGTTGTGGTGGTCAAACTAACATTTCTAACCTAGATTATGAATCCTAAAGATGGGTAATATACCACTTGTTAGATCTGAGATGGAAGCCTAGAGGGGGGATGGGTTGAATAGGATTGCTACCGTTTTTCGCTAAAAGTACAAAATATGCGGCGGAATAGATAAAATAAAAGCTATTAACGATAAAAAATAAAAAAATCAATCAACTAGGAATACAAAATATTTTATAGTGATTCGGATAACAATCCTACATCCACTCTTCTTTCTAGCGAAGGAGCTTCCTCACTATGCAAAGAGATCTCCTAAATCACAAACCCGATTCAGTAGGCTTACAAGACTATACACTGGAATCTACCCAAAATAGTCATTAATCTAACTCTCCACAATGAGTAAACACCTAGCCCTAGCTAGTCCCAGCCCTCAATTCCAACCGGCTTGAGCACGCCGTAAAAACAAGTTCAAAATAAAACCAAACAATCACAATTAAGCTCATAAAATATGATAGATCTTACAACCATTTTGTTAAACAAATCGTCCTTTGATGAATCTAAGCATAGCACGATGAAGAATGGTGTAGATAATGAATCTAAGGACAACTCTCCTGGCTGAAATGATCCGAAGATGTTGTGCACGACGAGTGAGAATTTGTTGAGTCTCCGGGGGTCAAAACCTTCAATAAAATCTCTTCACAATTCAAAACCTAGAACTCTCTCTCTCTCTCTCTCTCTCTCTCTCTCTCTCAATGATATAAACTCTTCAATAGGTCAGGAAAGAGATATCCTAAATGTGATAGAGATTGGAGATAGAAGAAATGGCGAACGACTACGAGTAAATCTAAAATTCTGCAATTATCCTACTTTACCATTGATTGTGGCTTTCGACCATCGATGGTGTTGAGGCCCCATCGATGATTAAAAGGCCCATCGATGATATGAAAGTATATGGAGTAAAAATCGTCGATGTGTGCCTTTGACCATCGATGAGCTCGTCCTACTATCAATGAATTACTGTAGGCCATCGATGGTGAGGAGGCTGAAATTAGCTTTTGAACTAATTTTCGCGTTGTTTTGCCTCGTACACCTCTTATACCTATATTCACCTATGCTAAATCATCTCAAATAATTATTAGAACCAAATGAGAGTTTGTTATTACTTAAACAAAAGCTACTGTACAGACTACGTCCTAACCATACGTAATCATATTAAGATATAAGTAAATATGTATTCATTTGGTTGTTTTCTCAGTTTTGTTCTTTCTTTTTCAATCTGTATTATTATTCTGCTGTGTTGCTAACAAAATCTAGTGGAGGGACTTCCCTCCACACATGCTTAGTAGAAAATTAGAAGGCTGCATATGTGTTCCTAGAAAACTCAAAGAGAATTATAGTTAAAGTATAAAGTTATAATCCCCAATTCTTAACTTTAGAGTTTTGTTCAAGTGCCATAGACTTTAAGTTGGTATTAGAGCAATCCATGTTCAATTCCTACCGACCAAAAATTTAAAGCAGATTAAAAAAAATTGACATCAACGTAAGTCCAAGTTTCGGCAATCTACGAAGCATGTTAAGAGTATAAAAGTATAACCTTTGATCCTCATCACAACTTATGAGATTTGGTGTAGTGCCGGAGAATTTAAGCATCATCATCAACCATCTCTTTTAAAAATTATTCTAAAAGACACAAATAAAAAATTCTTTTACATATTATTTTCTACAGAGGACTCTCTATAGGGGTTTTTTCAGAACAAGAAGACGGGTGGTTTCTAAGATGGCAAGCCTGGTCAAACAAGGTTGCTCTGGTGTCGTCGAGAGTAAGTCTATTATTTGCTTAGTTTAATGGTGAGTGATGGACCTCTATAACTAGAAAGAAGACATTTTGTCCCAAGGGAGCTCAAAGAGGCATAGACTCGGTCCATGCATTTCCCCAGTTTCAAGTATTCATAGTCACTAGTGCGGCGCCAAAGAGACAAGGTAATGAGCAAGTTGGCTTGCAAGTAGAAACAAAGAAAGCAACATAAAGCCACCACGTGAAGCGTGCATTACGGTAAAGTCATACTAAATTATCGTGAACTATATTTCTGTAATTCCTTCATTCAACTATCATACGTCAATAATATGGTCTTTTATCCCTATTTAATTTTTTAAGGGTTGGTTACATAAATCATATTCTTCTATTCAATTCTATTTTTAGTTAATGTCTCCGTGAAGTTAATTATCATATCATTCTTAATTGCTTCTAACCAAGTTCTTTTTATATTTAAATTTAGATCTCTTTGCCTCCACTAATAGTAATATTATCATTTTTTTCTAACTTGTGTATTAAGACTTCCATTATATATGGCTAAACCATCTCAACTGATTCCCTCTTATTTTATTCTCAACAGA
The DNA here is from genome assembly GCA_012295165.1 of Asparagus setaceus. Classification (NCBI taxonomy): domain Eukaryota; kingdom Viridiplantae; phylum Streptophyta; class Magnoliopsida; order Asparagales; family Asparagaceae; genus Asparagus; species Asparagus setaceus. The sequence goes on along the minus strand of CM022706.1, from coordinate 48,377,862 downwards.
AGCAACCTCTAATCTGTTATGGACACACTCAGTTCTTATCCATGTTTTAGTGTATACCGGCAAGACCATCATAACAATCTCATTTCTATTACACTCATTTTTGCACATATTTTTAAATTGTCAATCATTCTTATCCATAAAGCATATTTTGTCTTATCCTATTTTATAGAATTTTCCTTCTATCTCATAGGTATTTGATCACACAAGAGTTTTGAAGCGTTCATCTATTTATTCATCCAGGTTTAATTCGATTGACAACAACATCCTCAATATTAAATGATTGATCCTAAATAACGAAAGTGGTTACTTTTAGATATTTCTTAACCATCAATACGTACTATAGACTCCTTTCTCTTTATAGTTTTATTAAATTGATATATTACATGTATTCTATTTTTGTTCTTAATTAATCACCTTAATTAGCAAGTCCATCATGGTCAAAATAGTTTCTGACATCTTTTATAGTGTCTGACAAGAATATAAGGTCAGAAATTGAAAATCATTGAATGGAAGAGCATCATAGATCATTCACATTATTTTTGTTGCGCAAAGATATGTCTGAAAATACTGATTTTTAAGATTCTTCATCCTATCACATAGATCATCTTCTTGAAACCTGGGTGTTGTTGAACTAGATATATAATGCATCAAAACTCGTAGCAGAGCCAGCTATGATAGAGCGTATATCACCATATCTTCTTCTTCTAGTTGCTAAGGGCCTATCTTCTTCATTTATTTATGCCAAGGAGAGGAGAGCTATCAAGGGGGTTGTTAGTATTTAATCATGATTAATCCAAAGAGATAAACATAATAAGAGAGCGGAAGCAATACCTGAATCCATAGTTAAATCTGAATTGGGTTTTGATGATCTTCTAATCTTGAGGGTCTCTCTATAGCTAAATTTCTCTCTAGATGGGGGTGAAGAGAATCAGAGAACATAACCCTAGATTAGGGACCATAACCCCATATATATAGGTGTTGTACTTTTACAATTTGGCCCATCATCAAATTGTAATTACAACCTCGTATCTGCACATTTAGCCCATAATTTATTTAAATACCCATTAACCCAAATTTATTGATCACTTTAATGGGTTAGCCTTAAGTATAGCACTACACATTAATGTAACATATGTGCCCACAAATAGATTTAATTAGATTTAAATCTAACAATCTCCCACTTGGGCACCATATGTTTCCTTAAAAATGTGTATAACTTTATGAGCTCAAAATTGCTATCACTGATAAGGGTATCTCCAAACAATCTCGTCCATTGACTATATCAATATAGGATCAAAGCGGTCTTCGTCACATTTATCGTGACTAAACCCATCAATGGTCACATATACTAATACAGTCAAATGACATAGATCAATCATGGATGTGCAGCATAAAAATTACATGCAATGTGATCTGTGCATGTCTATTTTTAACTGGTCCTTCCTTAAACTTTAGTGAGGTCATCCTCAAACATAATGTAGCAGAGTGTATAATCCGAATACTTTATTCTGATCAGACAATAACCAAACATAAATATGTCCAAAATACACATAAAGCAATAAAATTAAAAACTCCCACTAAAACATGATATCCTCAAATATTACAACACCCATATGAGCAGTGTGCCCATGAAAGACCTTGGGTGGTAATCCTTTAGTAAGAGGATCAGCTATCATGGAGTTTGTCCCAATATGCTTTATGGATATCTGACCACTCTGTACCATTTCTTTCACAACTAGGAACTTAATGTCAATATGTTTTGACTTAGTTGAGCTCCTGTTGTTATTGGAATACATTACTGCTGATTTATTATCGTAAAATAACTTTAGTGGTCTTTCAATATTTTCCAGAATGCGCAGTCCAGTGATAAAATTTCGCAACCATATTCCATAATTAGATGCCTCATAGCAAGCTACAAATTCTGCTGCCATAGTGGAAGAAGCTACAAGTATCTGTTTGACACTTTTCCATGATATAGCTCCTCCAGCTAACATATAAATGTAGCCTGATGTAGACTTTCTGCTATCTTGACATCCAGCAAAATCAGAATCAGAGTACCCAATGACCTCCAACTGTTCTGATTTCCTGTATGTGAGCATATAATCTTTTATTTTCTGAAGATACCTCATAACCCTTTTGACTGCTATCCAATGATCCATACCAGGGTTGCTTAAGTATCTACCTAACATACCAACAATGTACGCAATATCCGGACGCGTACACACCTGAGCATACATTAGACTCCCTACAGCTGAAGCATAGGGAATCTTCTGCATTTCCTGAATTTCAAGGTTACTTTTAGGGCATTGATTGAGACTAAACTTATCTCCTTTTGTAACAGGGGTGTCACCTGGTCTGCAATTTTGCATGCCAAATCTTTTGAGTACTTTATCGATATAGCTCTTTTGTGATAATCCAAGTATACCTCGAGAACGATCTCGATGTATCTGGATTCCTAATATAAAAGAGGCGTCCCCAAGATCTTTCATCTCAAAATTCTTTGATAGAAATCTCTTGGTTTCGTACAATATGCCTATATCATTAGTAGCAAGCAATATGTCATCGACATACAGAACCAGAAAAATATACTTGCTCCCACTAAATTTTTGATATACACAGTCATCAACAATATTCATCTAAAAGCCAAACGAGATAATTATTTGTTGAAACTTGTAATACCATTGACGAGGAGCTTGCTTGAATCCATAAATGGATTTCCTTAATTTACAAACCATATTCTTTGGGTCTCCTGACACAAAGTTTTCTGGTTGCACCATATAAATCATCTCATCAATGTCCCCATTGAGAAATGCAGTCTTAACATCCATTTGATGTAACTCAAGATTAAAATGAGCAACAAGTGCCATGATTGTTCTAAAAGAGTCTTTCGATGAAACTGGAGAGAAAGTCTCTGTGTAATCAACGCCTTTTTTTGAGTATAGCCTTTTGCTACAAGACGTGCCTTATACCTCTCCACATTACCATTTGCATCCCGCTTGATTTTAAATATCCATTTACAACCAATTGGTTTTGCACCTTCTGGTAATGGAGCAAGTTCCCAAACCTTATTGTCTTGCATAGACTTGTACTCCTCATTCATGGCATCAATCCACTTTTGAGAGTTAGAACTTTTCATGGCCTGATGAAAGTTGATTGGATCATCTTCCATCATTCCATTATTTTCCTCATGTTCTTGGAGAAATACAATATAATCATCCGGAATAGCATTTCTCTTTTCTCTCGTAGATCTCCTTAATGGCACTGGTTCTTGAGGTTGTTGAGTTTGTTCTTCTGGAACAGGGAGTTGTTCAACATTGTCTTCTTGAGGTTCCAAATTCATTTCTTGAATAATAACAGGTATAGGAACTTGAATATTGTCAGAAATGACAGTATGGATTGGATTTGATACCAATTCCTCCTCAAAAGCAATGTCTCTAACCTTATTTCTCCCTCCAAACTCAACATCCTCAAAGAATGTTGCTGTTCCCGTCTCAAAAATAGTCCTGAGTGTGGGATCATAAAATTTATAGCTCCTAGAGCGTTCAGAATACCCAATAAAATAGCTGCTAACTGTTTTGGAGTCCAATTTCTTTTCATTTGGCCTATAAGGCCTTGCCTCAGCTGGACATCCCCAAATATGTAAGTGCTTTAAACTGGGCTTTCGACCAGTCCAAAGCTCATAAGGTATTTTAGCAACCGCTTTACTTGGTACTCTGTTTAGAATGTAAGCTGTTGTCTTTAATGCTTCTCTCCAGAGTGACTCTGGTAAAGAAGAATGAGCAATCATACTTCTTACCATATCTTTAAGAGTCCTATTTCGTCTTTCAGCTACACCATTCATGCTAGGTGATCCTGGCATGGTGTACTGTGGGACAATACCGCATTCCTCTAGGTATCTAACAAATGGTCCTGGACGTTGTTCACCTGAACGATCATATCTGCCGTAGTACTCACCACCACGATCAGATCTAACGGTTTTAATCTTTTTATTTAGTTGGTTTTCAACTTCAGCTTTAAATGATTTGAACACGTCCAGGGACTCAGATTTCTCATGAATGAGATATAGGTACCCATAACGTGAGTAATCGTCTATGAATGATATAAAATATTATTGACCATTCCAAGATGCCGTAGGGAATAGCCCACAAATATCTGTATGTATCAATTCTAAGATATTTGAACATCTGTTGGCACCTAATCTCTTAACTTTGGTCTGTTTTCCCTTGATACAGTCAATGCATACATCAAAGTCTGTAAAATCAAGGGAATCTAAAATGCCATCAGATACAAGACGCTCAACTCTACCTTTTGAGATATGACCCAAGCGCTTATGCCATAATGTTGCTGAATTTTCCTTATTTAATTTACGTTTAGTACCATGTGATTCCACATGCAGGATTTCATTATAGGAAGCAATTGTATCAAGCAGATATAGGTTATCGTAAGTACTTAAGAAACCAGTTCCCACAATATTTAAATTTAAAGATAAACTAGCCTGATTATTTCCAAATGACCAATAATAACTTGATTTGTCCAATAAAGGAATAGAAACTAAATTCCCTCTAAAAGACGGTACTACAAAAGTATCTTTCAAGTCCAAATAGGAACCAGTTCCTAATAATAACCTAAAGTGCCCTATTGCTTCCACATCTACCGATTGTCCATCGCCCACAAAGATGTGTCTTTCACCATCACTTGGCTTTCGGTAGCTCAGGCAACCCTGCATAAAAACACTTATGTGAGTAGTAGCAGTCGAATCTAACCACCAAGTGTTTCTCGGTACTGAGACTAAATTAACCTCAGAACAGACTAAAGTAAGGAACATACCCTTCTTGACACGCCAGGCGTGATATTTGGTACAATCCTTCTTTACGTGTCCAGATTTGTTGTAGAAGAAACAACCCTGATCATCCTTATGTTGTTTCTTCTGAACTGGACCCTTAGCAGCTTCATTATCATTCTTTCTTTTCTTGACCTTATCCTTAGAGGCATAAGCTAAATGAGCACTTTCAGTCTTATCTTGCTTCAACTGTCTTCCTCTTGCACCACGATATGAAATGAGCTCATTCGAGTCCATTTCTCCTTTTGACAGTTATAACTGATCTTAAATTGATTAAATTGTGCAGGAAGAGACAACAGAACCAGATACACTAGTAACTCATCACATAGATCGAGTTTTAGTGCCTTAAGTTTTGAAGCAATGTGAGACATTTCCATAATGTACTCCCTGATATTTTCTTTGCCCTTATACTTCATTGAAATCAAGCGAGCTAAAAGCGTGCTTGTTTCTACCTTATCGTTTTTAGTAAAACGTTTCTCAATTTCGGCAAGGAAATCTTTAGCTTTAGTAATCTCTTCGGATTCTGTGCCCCTAAAGGCTTCCGGAATGCCGCGCTTGATGATCATTAGACTCATGCGATTTGAACGCTCCTACCTCTCATACTCCTTCTTTGCATCAGGAGTGCTTTCCGCAGTGAGAGGTTGAGGTTGTTCAGTTCTTAATGCAAGGTCTAGATCCATGCAGTCAAGAACAATTAAAATGTTCTCTTTCCAGACCTTGAAATTAGTCCCATTTAGCATGAGAATTGAGTTGATGTTAGCAGAAATTGATGCAGCAGATGCATTGGCTGAAATAAATAAAAGATTTCACGTTAATAACTGTAGTTAGTAATCAATAAAGTTTAAATATTTACAATAATCCCATCTCAAGATATCTGGCACAACATTAATATTAAGTCTTTGGACAGTAATATTAATTGTAAGTGATACCTTGTTGCAATGATCAAACACTGACAATAACGCATGTCAAATAATGAAACTATCTTTAGATTGATTCATTATTCATATGTAAACCTTTATAATTGTCACACATTTATCATCGCAGATGTGTATCGATCTACATAAATATTAACCTTCCTTTGGGCCGATTAAATATTTACTCGAAGACATCCACACAACCATCTAATATCCCTCATGAATAATCTACACAAGAGAGGTTACTTTGGCAACATCTTGTTTCAATAAATCATTTAGAATAAAAGACAACCTTAATGCCTTAGTGTCATGTTATTTGAATTAAATAATTGATTCACTACCAACTTAAAATAGATTTCTCCATTTTAACCAACCATAGATAGACCCATAAAGGCCTAAAAGACTTAATGGATTATTTGAGAAATTCAATTAATCCCAAATCTGAAATTCATCTGAATTGAACACGAGGTTCGCGTTGAGAACAAATGCGGGGTTCGTTTTGATAACGAACGTGGGGTTCGTTTGAGTTCAAACGAGAGTTTGACTTGAGTTCGAACACGAGTTCGACTTGAGGTTCGAACACGAGGTTCGACTTGATGAACGAATGCGAGATTCGTTTGAGTTCAAACGAGAGTTTGACTTGAGTTCGAACGCGGGGTTCGACTTGAAGTTTGAACGCGAGGTTCGACTTGAGTTTGAACACGAGGTTCAACCTGAAGAACGAATTCGAGGTTCGACTTGAGTTTGAACGCGAGGTTCGACTTAAGTTTGAACACGAGGTTCAACCTGAAGAACGAATTCGAGGTTCGACTTGAGTTTGAACGCGAGGTTCGACTTAAGTTTGAACACGAGGTTCAACCTGAAGAACGAACGCGAGGTTCGTTTGTATCTGAATTGAGCACGAGGCTCGCCTGAGAACGAACGCGAGGTTCGTTTGAATTTTTTTTCACCCCTTAGGGTTTCGAACTGGAGCCGCCGCCAGTTTTTTTTTGTTCCTGCACCCTAGGGTTTCGAAACCCTAGGGTTTCTGATGCGGCCGTATTGTCTCCATTGGCAGCCGGTCAGCCGGCAGTATCGCCGGCGAGGGCGAGGCGGCGAGACCAACCGCAAAAACAAACCGAAAGAAGAAAAGGAAAAGATCAAAAACTAATCTTTACTGTTCATCCGTGAACAGTTCTCAAACCAACATAGATTAGATCAAAAAACCCAACTTTAATCTTAAATCCCTAAGAATTAATCACGAATCTGGCTCTGATACCACTTGTTAGTATTTAATCATGATTAATCCAAAGAGATAAACATAATAAGAGAGCGGAAGCAATACCTGAATCCATAGTTAAATCTGAATTGGGTTTTGATGATCTTCTAATTTTGAGGGTCTCTCTATAGCTAAATTTCTCTCTAGATGGGGGTGAAGAGAATCAGAGAACGTAACCCTAGATTAGGGACCATAACCCCATATATATAGGTGTTGTACTTTTACAATTTGGCCCCTCATCAAATTGTAATTACAACCTCGTATCTGCACATTTAGCCCATAATTTATTTAAATACCCATTAACCCAAATTTATTGATCACTTTAGTGGGTTAGCCTTAAGTATAGCACTACACATTAATGTAACATATGTGCCCACAAATAGATTTAATTAGATTTAAATCTAACAGTTCGAGCTTCGGTAGGGGGGCCTAGCATATCACATCTGAGCAATGTATAAATTTTGAGAAATCAACGATTTGGTTTTCTTATAATACTCCTCAAGCTAATAAAACGAATGCCTACAAGGTCTAGGTGTAAGTGTGGTGACTACAGAATGGAGGAGTACAAAATATTTTGGAGTCCAATAGCTCACAACGGCATGCTGTGAGGTGGACACTGCCGAGCAATGATAGTTACAAACTAAATATAGATAGTGCAATGTTTCATGATCAAGCTTATTGTGGTGCAGGTGCAGTGGAGAGAAATGCGAGAGGTGAGTTTATGACCGGCCTTTCAAAGAAGATGATTCGGGTTGATGACACATTAAACTCACTGGCCTTTCAAAGAAGATGATTCGGGTTGATGACACATTTCTATGTGAAGCTTTGGCTGCTCGTGAGGCTGTGATATTTGCATATGAAGTGGGATTTCGAAACATTGAGCTAGAACTGGACTCTGTTACCATTGTGGCTTCTATTCACAATGCTAGTGACTACAATTTCTACATTGGTCTTGTCTGCGTAGATATTAGAGAGTTGCCATCAAAATTTAATGCCTTTTATTGTCATGAAATATCTAGAACACGCAACAGGGTAGCACATGAACTAGCAAGGATGACATGTAGTGTGAGTGATTCTTCTACATGGCTTGAAGATGCTTCACATGCACATCTTTTAGCTTTTGATTATAGCCAACATTCTCTTTCATATAATACATTCTCCATTTAAAAAAAAAGAATAATTAAAAACTAAACATTTACTGACCATACAAATCAAAGTCGAAAAGATTTAACATTCATTTTTATTCTGTAGATTTATTAAATTTTTCTCTGTGTATGCTCTGAGGATAATCTTAATTCTTAGAAACATAAATTTGTGTGCATGTTGATCTTTAGACCATTAAACTAGATCATAAAGTTTCCATATTTTGTTATCACAGTGGGTTAATATACATGTGTAATCACACGAACACATATTCTAAATCTGTAACACTTAAGAGGTTTATGTATGCCTACGGTAAATGTTTTCTTGATCTCCATCTTATAATCTTACAAGTTTATATATTTTGTGCCATTCTGTATAAATTGTTTTTTAATCTTCTTTAGAATTTATCAAGGGCTATACAGTAGCCCAACACAGGAACAATTAAATGAGAAAAAGAAATAGACAAGGGCTTTGCTGGGCCTTCAATCTGACTTGTGGCTCAGGCCTGTACGTAGCAAGTTGGCTACCAGCTCAACGCTGCAGCTGGTCCATAGTCTGGAAGCAGGCCTGTTCAATGTTTCACTCTGTAACCCCACCTTTCTTCCTCGAGAACTCAATAAAAGCCCATTAAACAATAGGCCTTTATACTTACTTGTTTAAGTTTGTACGGGGAGATGGACTAGGCTGATGCCCAATTGACTCGAACAGGTAAGGAGTCATAAGGCCAAACCCATTTAACCCATATAGGTATTTACTGTCTAATCCCACCTCATGCTTCTTATTGAAATATAATTAACTAAACCCAAAATTAACTGAAAGGATGCGAGATACTCCTTAACATACATTACATTAGAGGCTCCATTCAGTAACCTTGTATATTACGATCTGAAAATTTTCAATATAGAGTCCAAACTTGAGAAAAAACTGCCACTGGCATATCGCTATACGATAGGTCTTCCTCGATATGAAAATATATAAATCTATACATTATATCCCCGTAGGATATAATGAGTCTTTTGGGAATAATTAGACCCTGCCAAATAGGATTTTATAATACAAATCTAATTAGAACTATCTATATAGGAGTGGGGTAGCTTTAACCATAATTTAACAATAAAAATTTTCAAACTGTTCGTTTAACATCAAGCGATTTCCGGTAAAAACATCCTAATTATATGCGGCTTTCTAGTAAAAAAAAAATTGTACTTCAGGTATTTCATGCAAATTTCGCAGAATTTCACAACTAACATTTTCGGATTTGATCTAAAGGAGTTTGGTCCCACCCCATACAACGAAATCAATATGGTTCAAGCTACAAATCAGCTATCCGAGCTTGGAATGTTAATTGTCCATAAGCAAATTATTTAAACAAATATTAACAAAATTGGCTTGTCATTTTCACCCTTCATCCAACGACGACCAAAAGTTTGGCTCAAAATGAACCGAATAAAAGAATAAGTTTCTCAATGAAATTAATATAATTCCATAGCTTTCACTTCCGAAAACCACTATGTGAATGGTAGTTAAGTTTAAAAATAAACAAATGGCAAGCATGGTGCAAGAAGCAATTGAGGTCTCCTTGAGAAGCATAGGACATAATTTATTGGTGAGTACATATGCATGATAACCATATAAAATATTAGTTTATTAGCAACCATCAAATTCATATGGTAACCAATGATGCACGGTAATGATAACAAAAAGTTCAAAATTATCTGCACATATGACAGTGACAAACAACTTCAATGTGTTATAATTAAGAGGTTTTTGCATATACACCTTTATTTATAATTATATGCAAAACCCCCTATAATTAATTCCCACTTGAAGCCTATGAATAAAATGGCGACATTCATAACTACTAACAAGAAGAAATATTATAATATTTCATTTCTTTTGGAGTGTTAAGTGTCGTAATATGTAGTCTTATGTCTACTACCTTAGTCCCACATCGGTTAGCATACTAGAACAATTCCTCTTTACATTATATATAAATACTACAATATCAATGAAGAGAATATACTTTTCCTTCCAAATGCTTTGTATTTATCATGGTATCAGAGTCACCCAATCAATCTTCTCCTCAAATTTACATAAGCACAGAACTCTCTAAGAAAGGATTGAGAATTTTTACCTTTACCTACCTTTGTTGTTGACATGGAATAATAGTAGTCATTCAAATGAGTAGATGACTTACGATTCACTTTCGGGTGATCCATTGTTTGAACAATTTGTTGATTTTCTCAATTTGTTGGATTTTGAGTAGCATCTGAAGCTTTAAGTATTGTTTCCTCATTCTTGTTCCCTATTTCCTCCTGAGCTTTCTTCTAACTCTCCTCTAATATATTTTCTTGTTCAACCCAACCAAACCAATAGATGTGTGAGTTTCATCAAATTTAACATAAACAGACTCTTTAAGAATTTTAGTGTTTTTGTTTTAAACTCTATAAGCTTTGCTACATGAGAGTATCCCAAAAACACACACTCATCAACTTTAGAATTAAATTTTCCTAATTGATCTTTTGTGTCAAAAAGATAACATTTAAAACTAAAAACATGACGATGTGACACGTTTCGGGATAGTTGATAGTAAAGCTCATAAGAGGTCTTGTTTCGCATAGGTCAAAGATAAGCTCTATTAGTTGCATAACATGTTGTATTAACTACCTCAACCCAGAAGTACTTTCGCAATTTATACACATTTAACATGGTTTTAGTCATTTCCTATAAAGTTTGATTCTCCCTCTTAACATCCCTATTTTGTTATGATGTTCGAGGAGAAGAATACTCATGAGTGATACCTTTATTAGCACAAAATTCTTCAAAAAATTATTTTTAAAATTCACCTCCATGATCAGAACTAATAGTATGAATAGGAAGGCCTTTTTCTTTTTCAACCCTTTGAAATTTTTTAAAATTTTAAAACATTCACTCTTTTTGCTAGAAACATGACCCATGTAAATCTAGAGTAACCATTAACCACTACTAAACAATAACTCTTTTCTCCTAAACTCTATGTGGACATCGGTCCAAAAAGATCAATGAAGTAATTGTAGAGGTTTAGAAGTGCTCACCAAAATTTTTAAATTATGAGAGAATCTTATAAATTAACATTTTGTGCAAGCCTAACATAAACTCTCACTTTTAAAAGTAGAGATAGGCAAACCTCTAACTAGCCCTTTCTTTGAGAGTTTTTTTTAATAAAAGCATGCTTGCATGTCTAAGTCTTCCTGTACCAGAGCTCACTATCCTCTCCTCCTACAACCAAGTATTTTACAGTGTCAAATTTAATATCATTAAAGTTCAATGTATATACATTAGCATGCCTATTTCTAATAAAGACAATCAAACTTATATTTGAATCAATAATTTTTCATACAATAGATTTGAAAAGAATAGACATACCTTTGTCACAAATGTGACTAATGAAAATGAGATTGTGTTTCATTCACTGATAATCGTAAGATAGGAGCTGGATTAAATCTGAACTATTATTCTCCTATTATTGATTCAAATTCTATTTCATTCTTTGAAAATGAGTGGAATGATGGAGCTCAACCATGGAAAAATTGTTTGGTTGGGTATGTTTATGGGCTTAATGTCAAATACAAAGCCATGGAATCCTATGCTAAAAAGCTGTGGGAAAGAATTTCAATGCCTGAAGTTTTGTTACTTAAACCTGGAATGTTTCTGTTTCAGTTTCAAAATGAAGATGCCATGAGAACTATACTTGAAGGAGGTCCCTGGTTTTTTGGTTCCAGGCCTCTAATCTTGAAACCATGGTCAATTGACATGGATATAAATAAAGCTGATGATGTTCTTTATCCAATGTGGATTCAGCTTCCTGAACTCAAATTAAATCTCTGGAATTCAATAGGTATAAGCAAAATTGCTAGCATTGTGGGTAATCCAATCACAACGGACAAATTAATAGCAAATAGACAAAGGCTAGCTTATGCTAGAGTCCTTGTTGAGGTCAAACTTCCAACAAAGCTACCTGATAACATTAATATCCAGAGTCCTAATGGAAAAGGATATGAGCAGAAAGTGATATATGAATTTAAACCAAGATGGTGCACAAGGTGTAAAATAGTTGGTCATGATACTAATCACTGTCGAAAGTCTAAGGTGGTTCAGAAATGGATTCCAAAAGCAAAAGTTACTGATAACCTGATTCCAGATAATTCTGAACAAAATGTTGCTCAAACCTTGAACATTGTACAAATTGCAGTTAATGATGAAAGAAGCTGTGAGAAGAACCCAATTATTCACTCCCCTGTTTCTGGATTTATGCATGCTACAATTACCAGAGAGCTCTCACTAAAATCCATCATTGGGAACAATTTTGGAAACATGCACAACACAGGAAACGTGCACATGACAAACAAGTTCTCTTCTTTGGATTATGTTGCTGACTTAGATCCTTCTTCTGTGGACAGGGGAGGGCCTTCTAAACAATGAATTTTGTATTTTGGAATGTGAGGGGATTGAACAAATCCTCTAAGCAATTATTAGTGAAAAATCTCATCTCTCAATATCATATCTCACTGATAGCTTTGTTGGAAACGAAAATAAAGGATTAAAAAATGCCCAGTGTTGTAAATAGAATTGTTAAAGGGTGGAAATGGAATGCTAATGCTTCAAATACAGAAAAAGGCAGAGTTCTGATTCTTTGGCATCCTAATGTCCTAGATGTTACTAGCCTCTCAGTATCAAGTCAATGTATTACCAGTGCTGTTAAATCTATAGATGGGAGATTGGACTACTACATCTCAGCTATATATGCTTACAACACAATGGAGAGAAGAGGCAGCCTATGGAATGAGCTCTCTACTTTTAATAGTAATGTATCCATCCCTTGGTTATTGATGGGTGACTTCAACTCTATTCTTACAGGTGATGAAAAGCAAGGGGGTGCTCCTATCACTAGCAGTAGAAACTAAACCTTTTCAAGAATGCATTGAGGTATGTCATTTGAGTCAATTGAAGACAATTGGATGTTTTTTTACCTGGATAAACAAGCAGGATCCTATGTCTAGAGTATGGAGCAAATTGGACAGAGTACTAGTCAATAATGAATGGATTCACTCTCACAATGCTAGTCAAGTTGAATTTTTAAATTCTAGTGTTTCAGACCATTCCCCTGGGTTAATCAATATTCTGGAAGATAATACTAATGGTAAAAAAACCCTTCAGGTTTTTTAAAATGTGGGCTAATCATCCAGATTTCCTAACTACAGTCAAGGATATCTGGAAGAAGAAGATTCCTGGATACAAGATGTTCTCAATATGCTCAAAGCTGAAACTTTTAAAGCCTGCTCTCTAAGTGCTTAACAAAAGGCATTTCTACAATATTAGTGAACAGGTAATTAGAGAAAAGGATGAATTGGACTCTATCCAAACACTTCTACAAGGGGATTTGTTCAATGTGGAGTTCATTGCTAAGGAGAAAGAATGCCTCAAAAAATACAATCAGTTGCTAAATTCTGAACAATCCTATTTTCAGCAAAAAACAAGAATCAAATGGGGGCTCCAAGGTGATAGATGCACAGCCCTTTTCCATGCAACTATGCAATCCCAAAGACATCACAACAAGGTGCTAGTTCTTTACAACTCAAGAGGTGATAGATTAACAGATTATGAGGATATTGTTGATGAGTTCACTCAACTCTATAAAAATCTGCTAGGATCCTCCACTCCAGTTAGCCTAGTAAATAAAAATATTGCCAGGAATGGACCATGTCTCACATATGCTCAAGCTAGGAAACTGGACAGTGATGTATCAATGGAAGAAGTGAAATTGGCTGTTTTCTCTATGTCGAATGATAGTGCCCCGGGACCTGATGGCTTCAGTGCATCTTTCTATAAGCAAGCATGGCCGATTGTTAAGGATGAATTATTTCAAGCTGTGAAGCAATTTTTTGAATCTGGCAAGCTCTTAGGTATGACCAATTTCACCTCTCTCACTCTTATTCCTAAAGTCAAATGCCCGAAAACGCTTCTGAATTTAGGCCAATTGCATGTTGCAATTGTATTTACAAAATCATCTCTAAAATCTTATCTGCCAGAATTCAGTCTATTATTGGTGTTCTAATAGATGATGCTCAATGTGCTTTTGTTAAAGGGAGGTTAATCTCTAATAACATCCTTTTAGCTCATGAGCTCATTAAGCATTATGGTAGAAAGTACTTATCATCGAGATGTATGATTAATGTGGATATCAGAAAGGCCTTTGACTCTATCAGCTGGGAGTTCCTCAAAAACATGCTTTCATGCCTGGGTTTCCCTGATAAGATGATTAAATGGATTGTAGCCTGCATTAGCACCCCTACATACTCAATCTCTATAAATGGGACCCTGCATGGGTACTTTAAAGGCAAGAGAGGGTTGAGGCAAGGAGATCCGTTATCTCCATACCTATTTGTAATAGGTATGGAATACCTCTCAAGAAGCCTTAGTCTACAAAAGGAAGATAGAAGCTTCAAATACCATCCCAATTGTGCATCACTCAAACTCACTCACTTAGCATTTGCGGATGACCTACTATTATTCAGTAAAGGAGATCTTTATTCTATTAAAAAGCTATATCAATGCATGGTTGATTTTGGCTTTGTATCTGGGTTGATGGCCAATCCAAGTAAATCATCTATCTTTTTTGGGGGGATGGATGAAGTGCTAAAAAGCAATATATGCAATGAGCTTGGTATTCCTGAAGGAGTTTTGCCAATAAGATACTTGGGTGTCCCTCTTATCAACAAAAGGCTTTCATATATGGATTGCTCATCCCTTATATCAAAAATTGCCAATCAATTTCAGTAGTGGATAATTCACAGAAAAATATCATTTGCAGGCAGAATCAAACTCATAAAAAGTGTGATTCTTGGCATTCAAACTTTCTGGGCAACAAACTACATCCTACCCAAAAAAGTCTTAGAAGAAATAGACAAACTATCCATGAACTTTCTCTGGGGAAGTACAGGGGTAGAAGAAGGATAGCGTTAATTGCTTGGAAGCAAATTTGCACAAGATACAAATATGGAGGACTGAATATCTATTCTTTTGTTCAGTGGAATTATCACTGCTATCAAAACATTATGGTTCATTCATGAAAAAAAGAATTCACTTTGGATCAAATGGGTCCATGGCACTTATTTAAAACACAATAATATATGGAATGTGCAAAGCAAGACTAGTGATTCATGGATGTGGAAGCAAATCCTCAATGTGAGAGACAAAGCTCTGGTTCAACTGGGAGGTTTTGATAATCTAGTGAATACTGTTCGTGCATGTTGTGTTCAAGGTAATATTAAAATCTCAAAGATCTACCATGCTCTCTCCCCTTTCTCTGCTACCATAAACTAGTATAAATCTGTGTGGGGAACTTTGAATCACCCCAAGCACTCTGTTGCCTTGTGGCTTGCATTTCATGGCCGGTTGCTCACGCAAGATAGGCTATGCAGGATGGGTTTACTGTCATCTAATTTCTATGTTCTCTTCAATAATAATTGCCAGGAAAGTCATAATCATATATTTTTTGAATGTCAGTTTGCTATGCTGATTTGGAATGGTATCATGGAATGGATTGAGTACAAATGGAAATCTTGTTGTTGGAATTCCATTCGGAACTGGTTTTCTAACCAATTGAAAGGGAAGGGGTACAAGCAGCAAGTCAAAAGAGCGAGTCTTTCTGCTACAGTTTACTTCATATGGCAGGAAAGGAATCAAAGGGTCTTTGAGGGTAAAGCAACTACCCCAATGCAGATTCTAAAAACTATCAAGGTAGCTATCCTCACCTTGGTGCTAAACAAAACTGTTCCTACTGAATATGAACTTTGGGTTCAAGGATTGTAAAAAGCTATAACAAGATGTAATTGTTTTTTTAGTGCTTTTCTCAAAAGCTTGAAAAACAATGATGTAATATACAAACAGTTCATTAGATGAATGGAAAAACAACTTTTCATTGATCAAAAAAAGAAAATGAGATTGTGTCTTAAACCCTCAACGAGCAAAACCTTAAGGAGTTTAAAAGAATAATTACTTATCACCTGCTCCTATAATTTTATCTTTGTTGTTGTTTCCAAAAGTCACATCTCCACCTTTCTTTTTGTCGAGACTAAGATATAAATCTTTCTTACATGTCAAGTCTCACCCTGAATCAAAATACTATGTGCTTCCATGGTCATTAGCTCTCCATTAAACTTCCTTATTTGAATTTTCATCCTCTGAATATTTTGTGACATGGACATTGGCCATAAGAGTGACTTCTATCATTCATGCTCAAGTCATTTTCTGGTTCTTCATCTTCACTTGAGAAATCCCACGATTGCATTGAAGCTCTTGTTCTTCCTTTTGTAGTCACTTTTGTTGAGAGGGCAATCGTTTCTGAAGTGTCTGGGCTTCCTGCAACTATGACAAACAAGTTCAGAATCTAAATTTTCATATTTAATTTTCCTTATCTTAGTGAAATTCTAATTCCATTTATTGTGCATAAACTTTTGCCCATCTTTTGTCTTTAGGAAATATTTAAATCCTTTGATTACCAGTCTCATCTCACCCTCACCATCACCATCAGAGTCCGAGCTTGATTCTTTCTTCTTCTTGCATCGGGATTTTTCCTTTTGGCCTTTAGGAATAACGACTTTTTCTTTGAGTTATCTTTTGCATCTTCTTTTTCTCTTTTAATCACACTTCATAGGTGCGAAGATTACCCACAAGATCCTTAAGAGTTAGTTTAGAAAATTTTTATAATTCTTCAATTGCCGTTACCTTTGGTTCCTAATCCCTGGAAAGAGAATGAAATTTTTTCTCACAAGCTCCTTATTATCATATTCCTTCCCCAAAACTTTTGATTTGTTCACAAAGTTTGTGAATCGAGTGATCATATCCTGAATACTCTTCGATGCCTTCATCTTGAAATTCTCATACTTACTCACACATATTGTAAGTTTTGACTCTTTCACATGTGAAGCTCTCTCGTGTGTAACTTCTAAAATTTTTCAAATTTCCTGTGCAATATAACAATTTGACACATGATTAAATTCTTTAATAGTTAAAGAATAATAAAGAGCATTCATTACTTTTGCATTTGAAGAGTAAAGCTTTTTTATCGGGAGGTGTTCACTTGTCTCTGAGAGTGACAACGGTGACCTCACCTAAAATAATAGTGGGTTCACAATAGCCATTCCCTACACTACTCTAAACATCATAATTTGTGGACAACAAAAAAAATCTCATACGCACTTTTCAATAGGTGTAGTTTGTCCCATTGAAAAGCGGGGGTCAGTTAACTACATGTCCTTTAGGAAAAGCCATTGCGGCGGTCAAACTAGATATTTCTATCCTAGGTGTGAATCCTACTGATGGGTAACCTGACTTTGATACCACTTGTTAGATTTGAAATGCAAGCCTAGAGAGGGAGTGAATAGTGTTGTTACCGCTTTTTGCTAAAAATATAGAATATGTAGCGGAAAAGATAAAATAATAGCGATCAATGATAATTAACCATAAATAACAATCAACCAAGAACACGCAAGATTTATAGTGGTTCAGATAACAATATTAAGTCTACTCTTTCTTTTTACGAAGGGGCTTTCTCACTATGCCAGGAGTTCTCCTGACTCACAAACCCAATTCAGTAGGTTTACAAGACCGCACCCTGAAATCTACTCGAAACTAGTCATCTAACCTAATTCTCCACAATGAGTAAACACCTAGCCCTAGCTAGTCCTAACCCTCAATTTCAATTAGCTTGAGTACGCTGGAAAAATAAGTTTAAAACAAAACCAAGCAACCACAATTAAACTCAGAAAATATGAAAGATCTTAAAGCTCTTTTGATAAGCAAAATGTCCTTCGATGATTCTAAGCGTGGCATGACAAAGAATAGTGTAGATGATGAATCTAAGGATAACTCTTCATGCTGAAATGATCCGGAGATGTTGAGCACCACAAGTGAGTTTGTCAAGGCTTCGGGGTTCAAAACCATCAACGAAATCTCTTCACAATTCAAAATCCTAGAACTCTCCCTTCTCTCTATCTCTTTTAATGATATATAGTTCCCAATAGACCAGGAAAGAGAATCCTAAACGTGGGCAGAGTTTGGAGATTAAAGAACTGGTGAACGGCTAAGATTAAAATATAAAATCTACAATCAGCTGACTTTACCATCGATGGTGGCTCTCAACTATTGATGGTGTCGAGGCCCCATCGATGAGTTCCTATATACCATCGATGATATGAAAAATTCTCTCGGGGATATCATCAATTTGTCATCATAGCCATCGATGAGTCACTGCAGATCATCGATGAGCTCATCCCACCATCGATGAGTCACTGTTGACCATTGATGGTGAGGAGGCTGAAATCAGCTTTTAAGCTGATTTTCGCGTCGTTTTGCCTTGTATACTTCTTATACATATACTCACCTGTACTATATCATCTCAAACAATTATTAGTACTAAATGAGAGTTTGTTATTACACAAATAAGAGATACCGTATGGGTTACATCCTAATAGCAAAGAATTCTATATATGGGTTAAGAGTTATTTTAAAGGGCTCATACGTTGAAGAGAGGGGGCAGGACTCTAAAATTGAGTAGTTGATAACGGAAGAGCTATAACTGGCAAGAGTTTTAATTGGAAAACTTAATTGTGAAAGTTTGAATTGCCTAAGAAAGGAGGCATGACCTTAAAATAGCTTTAACTGGGAAGAACTATAGTTGATAAGTGGTTTACTTGGAAAGAGCAAAAAATGTAAATCGGTAAAAATTGAGATAGATGGTACAAATACAACGTAAATATTTGAAGCTAAATGGTTAAAGCTCAAAAATTTTGACACATGTTATGCTAGGGCTTTGTTTTAGTATATTAGATAGATAAACAGATAGATTCTAACATGCCGCTGCAAATTCAAGGACCTTTTTATGGACTGAAACTTGGATTCACGCAACGAATTCACGCAACAATGTTAATTTTTAGAAAATCTGCTTTAAATTTATGGCTAGTGGGATTCGAAAATGAGTTGCTCTGACACCATCTTAAAGTCATTCTAACCATTGCACTAAAACTCTAAAGTTTTGGTGAGAGTTGAGAGTTATTGTTTTATATTAATTCGAAGGGACTTTTTCTTTCAAAAGTTTATTGGAAAAATGCATGGAAAGCACTTGACATGGGTTTTCTTTGTTAGTTTTGGCCAAAATGGAACTCTATTTTACAGTTTGTTTCACTCAAAAAAGAAAAAAAATGGAAACCTTTATGAAAACATCATCAATCATTAGATTTTATGGAAAATCTAATTGCGCTCAATTTGTGCGGAATTGGCTGGAAAATGCCTGAAAAAATAATAAAAAATTGGCAGACCACATTCCGGGTTTTCTAGCGGAAATGATGTAAAGTTTAAATCACCGCTCTTTTCTCTCCCCTCTTTTTATTTGATGCCTCATTTGCTAAGAGCTCCTAATTTTCTGGCGGAAATCGATTTCATCTCAGATCTAAGGGTTAGGGTTGTCTACGGTTGCAATGGCTCTCAATTCTTTGGTAACATCCTGATTTCTTTCAAGATCTGGTGGTTTCGATTTTTTGGGGTCTAATCTATCTAAAGCTCATCTCTTTTACTAAGATTGAAACAAATTAGGCAACTAATTTTAGTTAAAATTTTGCCCCTTTCAGTTCTGGTTGGATTTGTTAAATTTTTAACTCTTTTAAATGATCTTTGTTGTTGGAGTAAATATCGATTAAGAATTAGTAAAATGGTTAAAACGTGAAAATTTTCTTAGATTTTTCAACATATTATTGTTAAAGTTTTGGTTTTTAGGTTTAGGGTTAGAAAATTGTTGAATTTGTTAAGAAGTAATGCATGCATGTTAGAAACTTCACATTCATTAGGATGTAAATTGGTGATTCATTAAAAAAGGGTGTTTCATCACATATCTTCGGTTACTTTGGGGTTTAATTATTAGATATATCATAATATATGTAAGTAGATATTGCATGTGCGCATGTGAGAAATTCCACTTGAATGAGTACGTAAATAGGTAATGAATGCCAAAAATTATGAAACTTGTGAAATTCCACTTGAATTGTGCTTGTATTTTATTATATTGTATAAAAGGATTAGTTTTAATTCACTGTTAATTACTGAAAGTTCACTATGCTTGTTAAGTCCTACTTATATGCTTTGTGTTTCATCATTTTCACATTTCAATTGTGAGTAAATTGAGTAGAAGAACTTTTTTTTATGTATGATAGTTGATATGAATTAAGTAGCATGCAAAGAATACTAACTATTATTTTTGTAAATTTTGAGAGGAGTTAGGATTTTACAATGACATTTGACTTCATACATGCCAGAGCTCTCGCAGGACTCTTTTTTCTTCAATTTTGCCATAAAAATTGAAAGCTCACTGATGAACATATGCACAAAGAGCTTGTTCATAACCATTGGGCAAATTTTGACCGTTGCACTGGGCTATATTCATTAATATTTGTGGTATACTTACCACTGCATTTTGCTACTGTGAAAGTTGTCTCTTATGAGCAGTCGTCTTACCTATGGTGATGTTTTATATGTTCCCAATGATGTTTTCAAAATACCAAACCGAGGAAAAGAAACATCATATTTCTTAAAATATTTATTTCCTATTGTTGAGGTTTGATTGAAATTATAGATTTGAGATGAAAGAGGTTTCAACACTATTTATGTGCGAACGAAAAGCAACAAAAAGAAAAAAAGAAAAAAAGAAGAAGAAAAAAGAGGCTGTTCCAAGAAATGTATGGACAACTAAAAAGAAAATATTTTTTTTCTAGGAATCCTATTCCTTTATTAGTTGGAAATGAAACAAACAAGTTCTAATAGGAAACTCCCAAAAAGTAGTCCATAAGTTTATTTTTACTTCTATTTTTATGTTTGTCTCACAATCAATCTTTTATTAGAGTATACATTAAAGCAAAACCAAATGACCTCAAAACTCATAGGAGTTTGCCACGTAGGATTCCTCCTTCACAAATTTTTTTGACACGTGGACGTTGATCTAAGCCGTTCAATTTTTTAAAAAAATCCGAATTTTATTATTAGTCGTTCAATTTTTAAAATCAAATCATATCTGTTGATGTATATAATCACACCACTAACCTCGAATGAGTTTAGCTTTAAAGAGAGCGGAGTCCGCTTTCTCCTAAAGCCTGGCCGACGCCGACTCTACCAAAGGATTCGCCACAACAGAAAGAAGGACTCATGGAAGAGGCGAGTTGGGATCTCCGATGGTTCCTCCGGCGGTCAAGTTAGTAGAGTGGGGGATAGTCTAATGGAGCGGAATTCACTCGAAGAGATTGCTTACCTTGTTCACGTTCTCGTTGCTCTTTATATCTAGGGTTGGGGGTATTTCGTCTTTCCATCGGTTGAGGAACCAGCGATGAGTCACCCTTTCCCTCCGCGTGTGAGCCGTGATTGGCCGAGCATTTTATTTGTCCGCTATGGGGCTGGCCTTTACAGTGTCAAATTGCGGGTAGTTTGAGGGTTAGTGTGGTCTATTCGCCATTAATGGGATGGGATTGACGGCTCAGAAATGCATGGGTCCGAGGTGCCTTAAATATCGTGAGAGATGGGGAATTAAGGGGTCACGCTGCATTTAATGCGATGTTGATGGGCTCGAAAATCGATAACCGCCGCTCGAAAGTGGAGGAACCACATAGGATGAGAGAGAGGGAGTTGAGGCGGGTGGCCGACTCGCGACGCTCTTAGGGCGCCCTTGGGATGATTTGCCGAGGGGGACGATTGAGCTTTGGCGCGCCGCTAGAGGACGAAAGTGGCCGAAGGGTAGGCTGGATTTGTTCCACGGTGTTTGGAGAAGTCGGTAACTTGTAGGAAGGGATCGTGAACGGGCGGCGGGTCGGAAGGACGACCGACACCGCCTTCGCGCCGCCCGAGAGAGAATCGCCGATGGGTTTACTCGCACCGCCTTCCGCGTCGGTCATGGCGATGGTCGTCGATGGACCGGACTGGTCGGTACATGCAGCCGGCCGGTGGTTGAGTGTGGAGGTTCTTGTCGGTCCTCATTGGTAGACAAGCGCTCGCTCGACCGCTTGGTTTTTCTTTAATCACCGATTAGTGGTTATGACCATAACAGTTGGCCCCTTTCGCTGGAGTCGGTTGGAAGCGAGTCCAAGTGAAATGAGTAGCGCGTTCGCCCGAGGGGTTCGAGGGGTCCGAATCGTTACATCGATGGGACGTGGCCGACGCCGAAGCGCTTTCTTGGCGCTCGGGCCGGGCGAGGGGAGGTGGGGCCCTCGATCGTTACCCGCGGTGCCTCGAGTGGGGTTTTAATCCTCTCCGTTGATCGCGAAGGGAGCGCTGTCGCTGGGTCCCACCGTATAAATAGAGAGAGGTGACAGAGGAAGGCATTCGCTTCTCTTCCCTCGTTCTGAACTTGGCGATTTTCCGGCGGTGGTGAAGGTCCGCATGGATTCCGATCGTCATAAGCAACTTGATGAGTTCCGTTCGAAGGTTACCCGTGACGCAAATGAGGTCTTTGCGCCGAATTCGACATACCGAGGCGCATAAGTTGGAGGCTCCGCGAAATCATCTCCCAGATATACCACGGCGAGCGAGGGCTCCCTCAGATCTCAAACACTTGAATGCGGCCTCCGGTTGCCATCGCACCTTTTCTTCGAAAAGTGTTTGATGAGTTAGGTGTCTCCCCAATGCAAATGACGCCAAACTCGATAGCCATATTAGTCGGCTTCACCGTCATCGCCGTTGGCTCGATTCGGCCGACGGCGAGGCCGCTTGGTCGGCCACAGCCCGAAGACGCTCACTATTACCTCCGCATGTCGGAGAATTAAGGTTATCCTTGATCGCCCAAGTCGATCAAAGGGTGGAAAGACAGTTCGCTCGGGTCACCGGGGACGACTCGAACTTAGGGTGTGCGCCCCGCCGAGATTAGAGAGAAACCCTAGATCCTACATCCTTGTCGGTAGAGCACCGCGAAGTTGGAGCAGATCGTTAACTACACGCAGCTGCGACGATGGACTTTGCTTGACAAAGTTGGTTTTACGGCTTCATGGGATTTCGTCCACTCCTCCGGCTCTCCGATGAGGCGAGGGCTCATAACGTGACTCTCGGGGACACGGGAGAGCACTAAGGGTCGAACCCACTCCGTGAGGAGCTCCCGGAAGCGAGAGGGCTCGGCCGTTTACCAACGCCGGCGGTCGCCTTTGGGGAAATCGCCCCACGGGAGGTGAGAGGTCCGACGCGGGGACGCACTGAAGGGCGGATGCGATATCGAGGTGTCGCCTTTGGCGGCGGGCTCGCTCGAGGACCCGCAAAAGAAAACCACCATGGTCCTCGAGGCGCTAGACGGGCGGGAGAGAGTGTGGAGCATCCGATTGAGAGGAGCCGCCGAGGTGGAGGGGCGGGAGGACGACCGATCATCGACCGAGGCAGAGGGGGAGGTCGGCCCCCGAGGTACAGGCGTGGCCCCCGAAGCTATGCCGGGGGAGGCTCCTGTGGGGGGCGGTATCCCACGCGGGAGCGACGTGGAGTCGGGACGCGTGGTCGACCACCAGGGGACGGCTCCTCACCGACCGGGAAAAGAATCGGTCGGTGGCCAGGGAGCGAGTTTTGCTCCAGCGGGGTGGCCCTCCCCCTATCGCGCGGTTGAGGGTGAGGACTGGAACAAAGCGAGTAGGCTGATGATGGGGGCTCTCTCTCCCCTCGGCCGTTATGATGGGGAGCCGGATGCGGAGCATCGGCATAGGCCGGCATGGTACCTGGATGCTCGCTTCGTCGGTGTTAAGGTCGAAGCACGCATAGGAAAGGCAGAGCAGCTTCAGCTTGCTCGCGGATCGGAGATTTTGGCGGCGATTCCGATGTCGGTCGCACATCATCTGCGGAGTTATTTGACCGGGGTTGTTTGGTGGAGGACGAGATGTTCAGTCGGCTGCCAGGGCCATCAAGCCTATGAAAGGCTTCGAGAGAAGCATCTGGCCACCGAGGCCGCCCCTAACGAGGACTTAGACCGAGCTATCAAGGAGCTTTCAATTAAACAGGCCGAGCTTGATGATTGGCGGCGCGAGATGGAGGTTAAGGACCAAGTCATCAGGGAACTCAAAGCGTCGGTGAGAGGATGTTGGTCGATATAGCAGATCTCCGACGACGCCTTCAGGACGGCGCGGGACGACCGGGGTCGTCCGACGTTTATAGAGAGCGACTCGGCGACGGCGCAGTCGCTACCGGAGTGTCGCCCAAAGATGCCAAGGCTCAGTTGGTGGAGGAGTCGGTCGCCCGTGAGCAACTAGCAAGGGAGTGTGCGCAACTTAAGGAATCCTTAAGCGTGGCGGAGGAGAAGGCGAAACATCTGGAGTCGTTCGATTATCGGTCATCCCTGAGAGAACGAAACCGACCGGCCATCGTCGAAGAATACCGACAAAGCACGATGGGGAAGGTCGAGGTTGCTCTGGCTTGTAAGGCGGGTTGTGACTTCATGGTTAAACAACTACCGCCCGAGTATCAGAGGGTCCCAGGCCGGCTTCGATATCCTCCGAGTGTAGCCGGCCAGATAGATCTCCTCTCGAGGTTTGAGGCGGCGGGTGCAGGATACGACCTGGGCGACAACGACGCTGAGGAGGGAGAGGAGGACGGGTCATCAAGCGGTGGCTCTTCGAGCGATGCCGGCCCGGGTCCGTAGTTTAGGTTTTAAGCACTCGTTTGTAATGTAATCAGCGGTTGTGTATTTTGTACTTGTCAAATGAATGAATGCAATAAGAGTTTGTTTTCGTAGTTGTGTTTTGTGTCGCTTTCTATGGCTGAGGTTATTTGGTGAATTGACTGGCTGGGATGGTCTTCCATTGGCGTCGCCTCGTGATGGCCTCGTTAGTGAGTCGGCCTTTGGGGTCACTTGTTCTTGCTCGGTTGGTTCATTGGGCGGTGGGCGAGTCGATCCGCTCAAACAAAAGACGGCTTAGTTTTTCGGCGCAATGTGGGGCGCCATCGGTGATAAGCCTTGACGTCAGCGGTACTTTAGCCGTCAGGGGGCGCTTCGAATTTCGAGCGAAGAGACGTGGGCCATAAAGGCGGGCTTTTCAATTTTCAAGTGGCGGTTCGCGTTTGAGCATCAATCTCGACCGTTGGGTTCGAAGCGCCGCCCAAACGGACACGTGGGCATTCTGGGTGTCTATATATACCCTTACTCCATTTGGGGATTTCTTTTTGCACTTTCTAAAGACCTATCCTCTTCTTCTTTCTTAAAAGCGAATTTTCTGCCATGGCTGCTTCTACTCCCGCTCCTGTTGATAGGATCGCCAAGCTCAAATCTTGGCAATCGAAGGCGAGAGAAGAGGACCTGGAGGGGATCCACGAAAGGTACGATCTTCCTGTAGGGTTCACAGTTTCTCTTCCAGAGAAAGACAGCGCCATTGTCGATCATGGCGCGGATAAGCTACCGCTGTACATGGCGCACTTGGACAATGGATTGCGCCTCCCCCTGCCGGCGTTCGTGAAGAGGTTATGCGAACGGCTCGGGGTGTCTCCGATGCAGTTTGCCCCTAACGCCATCGCTACGATAATGGCGTTCTTGGTGATCTGTCACCGTGTGAAGGTGGTGCCGACTCTTCAACTCTTCGGCAACCTCGTCACGGTGAGGGCGACAAAGAAGGACGCCCATTTCTTCTTCGGGTATGTGGGTGGTCGGTTTGTCGACATTCCGGACTCGAATAAGGACTGGAAGAACAAATTCGTCTGGGTTTTTGGCGCCGACGCCGAATTGGCTTGCCGTTCATGGCCGGAGATTAACAAAGACGGCCTGAAGAATCTTCCTCTCTCTGTGGACGAGAGGCGCGACCTGGACAAGTTCCGTCATTATTCAGGGTCGCGGAAGGGCTATAACTTGTTCGACAACGCTGAGGGTAGCGGGGCTATCCTTCGCTCGACCGACCGGGCCGACGAGGACAAGGAGAAGGAGCCGCCGAGGTGGCCCCACAACAAGCCGAGGATCCCAAGAGTGGGGTCCCAACCACCGAGGCAGGCTGCAGCCTTCCCAAAAGAAGGTCGGGGAGGGTCACGGTCAGCGGGAGGCTAAAGTGGAGGAGAAGTTTGAAGAGTTGGCGGCTAGGTCGCAGTGAAGAGGGCTCTCCTCCGCCTAGAGCCACCAACCAAAGAAGAAGAAGAAGAAGACGAAGGAAGGGCGGGCCGACCTTGGAGGAGACGATTGAGAGGGTGGTCTCGAGCCGCCGAGGGCGCCACCGGGAGCTCCGACCGCTGGGGAAGAGTCATCCCGCCCCTCCTCGCCTCGCCCGGCGGGGTTGCATCGGAGGGGCATCACGCCCACAGTAGGCTAAGTCCCTAGCTGGCACAGGGGTCAGCCGGGCGACCGAGGGCTCCTCGCCACCAAGTGATGGAGACGCCTCGAGGAGCCCACTCAGAGGTCGGGGAAGGAGGCGGCTGCTTCGGAGGAATCGGCTCCGGAGTCGGATCTCGCGGGTTTGCTCAAGGACTTGGGCATAGAGCTTCCTTTCCGTCATCAGATAGCCGAGGTGGGTCGCTTGAGGTGGAGGGAGCTGCGATCCCAGCTCATCGGCAACTGTGGGAGGGTACTCGCAAGGGGAGCCTTCCCCAAGCGACCGATTCATCCCTGATCATTCTCTCCTTAGAGAGGGCACGGTGCTTCTCTCGGGGTGGGGGCAGTTCGTCGCCTCGGAGCAGTTCACTCTCCCCCACGACAAGGATCTCCTGGAGGAGACGCCCTCGGCCGGCCTCCGGCAAGCCCTCTTGAGTTACCACACTCGAGGGCCTTGGTAGGGAGGAGCTTTACCACGTACTGCCTTGCCATGAATGCCGTGGGCGACTTGGCTGGAGAGGCTCGCTGCAAAAGAGGAGCCGGAGGAGGCGAGAAGAGGCCGCCTTGAAGCGAGAAGAAGTCGGCTAAATATGGCGCTGCTGAGTTGGAGGCAAGCAATCTTCGATCGCCGATCTCCAAGCTCAACATTCAGAGTGTGTGGTCGCCATCGATGAGCTGAAGGGGAGGTCGCTCGCTGAAACGACAGCTGAAGGCTCCGAGAGGAGATCGAGGAGTGGAAGGCTCAGTCGAGAGGCCGGAGGGCTTAGCCGGGGTCAGAGAGTCGAGAGCCGGAACTGCGGGTCGCCCTCGATGAGTCAAAGCGGCTCACCGATCAGGCGTGGACGGCAAATTGATCGAGGCTCGGCTCAAGTCTGCAACGCCGAGGAGGGCAAGAAGGAGGTCATTGAAGAGTATAGGCATGGACCTATGGGGAAAGTGGAACTGCCCCTAGGCTCAAGGGCTACGACACTTGAAAGCTCAACTTTCTTCGGAAGCCCTTTCGACGCTGAGGCTCACATATCCCCCCAGAGTGGAGGGTTCCCTGCGCGTTCTCCAAGGCCTGGAAGCCAGGGGAGCAGGAGTGCAACTTGGCGCCGAGGACGACCCCGATGAGGATGAGGACGACGGGGAGGACGAGGACGAAGATGAAGAGGGGGGAGATTAGGTCGCCCAAGCATCTTGTTCTTTTTGTTTTTGCATTGACAGTTGTCTTATATTTGTAATACATTTCTTGGTGAATGACAATTGAATTTATGCTTTCTCATACCAACTCTTTCCCCTTTTTTGCCCTTTCTTAGGCTTTATGGCAATAGCGACTTTGGCCGGACTGGCCGTCATCTATGTTTCGTACGATATGGCAAATGGGGTCGAGACTGCGGGTCGTCGCCCAGTCGGCCTGATTGGTAATTTCGCGCTCAATTCGTGGTCGGCCGTAAGTGAGTGGGGTCGACCACTGGGTGATAGGGTCGTTGTCGGCTGTGGAGGGGGGCGACTATTCGCTCGATTTAAGCATAGGTGTCACCAGCGGGCCGTCCTTTGATCGCTGACTTTTAGGTTTCCGTGATGGGCGGTAGGTTTCATTTAAGACAGGCGCTTCGGTGTTTTTCGAGATGACGATTCAGTTTCCGGGGTGACCCCTCGAGTTCCACACTCTTAATTTCTTCCGTTGGTCACGAGGGGGCTTAGCATTTATGGGTCCTATTATAAATAGGGGAGGAGACCATTACTTATCGTGCTCTCGTTAGGTTTGGTGGTTAATTCTGTCTTTACTCCATCTCTAAGGTTTCAAATTGGGAGCGCCGGTGAGTTTTGCTGCGAGATGGTTAGGGCGTGGGGGTGGATTCTCTCCCCAGAGTCCACCATCTTCGGTTTTCCAGAGTGCCTGCGGTAGTTCCGTTATCTCAGGAAGGAAGGGGAAACCCTCGTTTGCATCCAACAATTGGGGCACGGTTTGTGATTGTCATTGTATCTATTTTAGTAAGAGATAGTGGGAGCGTTGAGTATATCTCCGAAGAAGGGCTGTTTTGTTTACATCCATGGATTCGATTTATTGTCGATATGGAGCCACAGGGTCAACACCCAAAATCCTTTATAAGATTTCACTCGGCTTAGACGAGGTGAGCAGAGGATGCGACGGAAAGTCGAAGATACCGGCGAGGCATAAACACCATTTGGATGCCCATTTAGGCTTGTAATTTCAATTTTCCTTTTATTTTGGTATTTCGGGCGTGCAGCCCATTGTAAACTTTGCTTGGAATATTAATGAAAAGTCGCATTTCAAGGATGGTGGTTGTTCATTCGATTCATTCTTCATTTTTCCTCTTTTTTTTTGTTTTGTTTTTTTTTTTTTGCGTGGTCGAGAACGAGTCGGCCCCTGTGGGGCTTACAATAAACGCAAGTAGACCGAAAACGGGTCGGCCCCTGTGGGGCTTACAATAAACGCAAGTAGACCGAAAACGGGTCGGCCCCTGTGGGGCTCACAATAAACGCAAGTAGACCGAAAACGGGTCGGCCCCTGTGGGGCTTACAATAAACGCAAGTAGACCGAAAACGGGTCGGCCCCTGTGGGGCTTACAATAAACGCAAGTAGACTGAAAACGGGTGAGATTGGGTTTTCACCTAAGCTCGGCTCCAACAAAGCAGCCATCCCGACTTGACGGATGAGATTGGGTTTTCACCGTTCGCTTATGGCGAGGAGGTTGGTTTGATCTGCTGCGACGAGCTGATTATTTAAGACGCTCCTTGTACCATTTAAGACAAGGATAATTGTCAGGCAAAATTCTATTTATATTGATGGCTTTTGAACAAGGTTTACAATGCAAATTCATTGAAAAAACTTCCTGAGGTGTTCTATGTTCCAGGGATGTTGTAGGACTCTCCCATCAGGACTTCTGAGGCGATATGTTCCGGGGCGTGGTTCTTCGAGGACGGTGTAGGGTCCTTCCCAATTGGGCGCCAACTTGCCGCGTCTGGTGTCTTTATCGAAGGCCGCTTTCCTCAGCACTAGGTCGCCGACTTGGAATCTCCTTGGTCGGACTTTGCTGTTGTAATGTCGGGCGATCCGCTGTTGATTGACGACTTGCCTGTGTAGAGCGGTTGCTCGGATCTCCTCCATCAAGTCCAGCTGTCCTCGAAGTCCCTCGGAATTTGCTTCTTCGTCGAAGTGTTGGAGTCGGATGGTGGGCATGCCGACCTCCACCGGGTTACCGCTGCTCCATAAGTTAGCATGAATGGGGTTTCCCCAGTTGAACTCTTGTGGGTCGTCCTGTACGACCATAAGATGCTTGGCAGTTCTTCGACCCAATTGCCGACCGCTTGGTCGACCCTCTTCTTCAGAGCTTGGAGGATGCATTTGTTAGCAGCTTCCGCCAGCCCGTTGCACTTGGGGTGGGCTACCGAAGCGAACTTGAGCTTGATCCCCCATTCTTCACAAAAATCTTGGAATCCCCCGCTGCTGAACTGGGTGCCGTTGTCGGTGATGAATGAGCGAGGGACGCCGAATCGGCATACGATCGACTTCCAAGCAAAGCTGGTGATGTTGGTCTCCCCGATCTTTGCTAAAGGCTCGGCCTCGATCCATTTGGTGAAGTAGTCGATGGCGACTATCAAGAATTTACGCTGCCCCGAGGCAATGGGAAGCGGCCCCAGTATATCCAGTCCCCATTGGGCGAAAGGAAGTGGGCTGAAGATAGAAGTGAGCTCTGTGGCGGCGGCTCTAGGGATCTCTGCAAAGAATTGACACTTTTTGCATTTGGAGACGAGCCGCCGGGAGTCGGCCACAATGGTCGGCCAGTAATATCCTTGGCGTATAATCTTCTGGGCGAGAGTTCTTGCCCCTGGGTGGTTTCCGCAGGTGCCCTCGTGGATTTCCCTTAGGACATAATCGGCTTCGGCTGGCCGGAGGCATCGGAGATAGGGCCCCACCCCGCTGCCTAGGTAGGACGACCGATAGAGCTGGCCGTCGATCATGAGGTAGCGGCGGCTCCGCAAGTTTCGCCTCGACCGGCCTGTAAGGAGCCGGCGGTCAAGAATTGGACGAAAGGGTCCACCCGAAGATCCTCCGGCGGTCGGCTCGCATGACATTCGATGGGTCTCCGCAATGCCGGGAGTGTGGGAGTGTGTCGAAGATGGGTCCGGAGCTACTCAGGAACCGGTTGAGGCGAAGCCGACAGGCATCCGCCGAAGCGCTAAGGGCGCTGGGACTTGGACGATCTCGGTTGGCGGCTGGGGAGCAGTCCTTGACGATCTTCGTATCGGGCCATCCTCTTATCTTTGGCGGCGTATTTGCCGTTGACGATGAACGCACCAACCGAGAGCTCCAAGATACTAGGCCTTTGGCCGCTGGCGGCCCGTGAGGCCGCAATGAGGGCTTCATATTCACCTCATTGTTCGAGGCGGGAAATTGAAGGCGATGGACTGCCCGCGGATCGTTCCTTCGGCCGCAGACGACGCCGCCCCGCCCTCGCCTCACTTGAGGATCCGTCCACCTTCAATTCCCACCAAGAGGCGACTGCAGGAGTCCGCCGTTCGGGACACGGGGAAGCCTACCGCCTGGCTGACTTGGGGGTATGGATTGAGCAGGAGCGGCTGGGTCATCTGCTTCGCCAGATGGCGAGGCGGACTCTATGAGGAAGTCGGCCAATGCCTGCGCCTTTATGGTGGTTCTGGGCTCGAATTGAACATCATATTCGCTAAGCTCGATCGACCACGCCACCATCCTCCCAGATGTGGTGGGACTCCCCAGGGATTTCTTCATCGGGAGGCTCGTCCGCACGATGATAGGATGCGCTTGGAAGTACGGACGTAATCTGCGAGCCGTAGTGATGAGGGCGGCGCTTTTTCACCGGGTAGTTCAACTCCTCGCCCTCAAAATCCGGTGACATAGTAGACCGGCTCGGATGTGGTTCTTTCCTCACCGGAAGCTCACAGCTTCAGTGACTACCGGCACAGTATTGTGGTCTCCCCTTCCACCGGTTGGCTCGAGGCGGTTTGGTGCTTAGATATGCTTTGAGTTCTCGGCGGCAAAGATTCTTCGTCCACTCCAACTTCTTCTTGGGATTTTGGCCCCTCCGAGAATTTTGAAGAAAGGGAGGCTTCTCTCACGACTTGATGTGAAGCTCTGCTACGCTATCTTCCCATTGAGCTTCAATGTCCTTCATGGTGCGCTGCTCGAAGTCGCCAATAGCTTCTATCTTCTCGGGTTGATCTCAATCCCTCTCGGGTGATCATAAACCCCAAAATTTTCCGACCGCACTCCAAAAGCGCATTTAGTCGGGTTGAGCTTCATCGCGTAATGCCGAAGGGTGGCGAAGGTCTCCTCCGTGTCGGTGATATGGGCGGCCGCCAATCTCGACTTCACCAAGATGTCGCCCACGTAGGCTTCCACATTGTGGCCGAAGCCGGCCTTGAAGATCTTGTTGACCACCGGTAGGTCGCCGGCATTCTTGAGACCAAAGGGCATCACTTTGTAGCAAAGGTGCCTCGGTCGGTGATGAAGGACGCCTTCTCCCGATCATGCCTCGCCATGCGGATCTGGTTGTAACCTCAAAAGCATCCAAGAAACTTAGCAACTGATGTCCCGCGACTTTCGCCCACCAACCGATCAATGCGGGGAGGGGTAGCCGTCCTTGGGGCATGCTTTGTTGAGGTCGGTGAAGTCGACGCGACGCCCTCCATTTGCCGCTAGACTTCTTCACTAGGACGACGTTGACAACCACTCGGTATTGGACCTCCCGAATGAAGTCGGCTCTCGAGCCGCCGACCTCGTTTCTTTGCCGCCGCCCTGTGCCTCTTCTTCTGTCGAACCGGCTTGACGTGTCGGTCGACAGAGAGCTCATGGCAAATGACGTCAGGCGAAATGCCCGGCATGTCTTCTGGACTCCAAGCAAACACATCAAGATTAGCTAAAAGAAAAGCAATTATCGCACCTCGTAATGGTTCCGAGAGGTTGGACCCTATCCTGAGCGTCCTCTCGCCTTTGTGGTCGATGGGGATCTCATGGAGGTCTTCGACTGGAGTCGTTCTCTCGCGCTCCGTCCTCTCTTCGAGTTGGCGAGCCGTCTTCTCAATGGGCATTGCGGTCGCGACTCCTTTCCCCTTTGTGGTGAGGGCGTAGCAGGCTCGGGCTTCCTTCTGGTCGCTTCGGACCGTCCCGACCCCTCTTGGTGTCGGGAATTTGATCATCTGATGGTAGGTGGACGGGATGGCCCGCAAGAGGTGGAGAGACGTTCGGCCCAAGATGACATTGTGCGCCGACTTGATGTCCATCACCACGAACTGGACGTCGACGGTTGATTGGCATGGCGGTTGACCTACAGTCAGGGGAAGGGTGATCTGGCCCTCCGGGAGCTGAGAGTGTCCCGTAAAGCCGATCAGGGGTCCTATAGACGGCTGGAGCTTGGACCGGTCGATGCCCATGCGGTTGAACGCATCCAAAAACAATATGTCGACAGAGCTCCCGGTGTCGATCATGATCCTCTTTACCTTGAAGCCGCATATGTCGGCTGATATGACGATGGGGTCGTCGTGAGGCGTCTCGACTCCTTCCAAGTCTCCACCAAAGAGATGGACACATCGGCCTTCGCCTCTTGTCGCATTGTTCACCGGGGCATGCCTAGCATACCTCTTCCGGCGTTATTGGACTCCTCCTAAGGTCGGACCTCCGCTGATGGTGTTGATGACTCCCCACTCCCTTGGCCGGCTTCCCTCAAGGCCCGAAGTCGGGTCGAGTCTGGGGACCGAGAGCGAGGTCGGTGGTCGTCCCTCCCGGCTTGCCGCCTCGGTGGATCAAATTCTTCAAGAAGCCTCTTTGGATGAGGTCTTCAATGTCCTTTGGAGGACACGACATTCTCGGTGTCGTGGCCGTGGTCCCGTGGTATCGGCGAATCGCCGTGAGTCTCTCTTGCTCGGGTCCGCTCTCATCGGCGGGGCTTGTGGAGGAGCCCCTCTCGGGCCTTGTCCGTGGCCCCAAAGGGAGGTATTGAGGACCGTGGAACACCGGAGGGGAGCTGCTCGCTTCTATCCTCCCTCTGTCGAACCGACCATTGCGGTTGTTCTTGGGAGGAGGATTTCTTGGGATGTGCCTCGGCTCTTCTCTCCGAGGCGGGTCGAACCGACCTAGCGGGATGGGCTGGAGCTGCAGTGGTCTACCGAGGAGGATGAGGAGGTACGGCATCCGGGTGGGGCGCGGTCGTAGTAGGCGGCCGCCTTGTTGGACTCCTACTGGCGATCTTGTATGCTTCCGCTTCTTCCATGTTCATGTAGGCATGGCTTTGGACATCAAGTGCTCAGAGCTCTTGATGGGCTTCTTGTTGAGGGCTTTAGACAGTCGCCGTGTCGCACTCGCTACCGTGAGCCGCCATAGCGACTTGGCTCTCCGGTCTTCGACTTCTAGCCTCTTCGCCAAACCTCTTGATGTAGGCTCGAGGCTCTCGCCGCTCTGCTTGGTCTCAATGAGCACACCGGAGGGTAGTTTGGGCTTGGCATTGGCCAAGAAGTGGTGTATGAACCGGTTTCCGCTTGCCGCCGATGGACTTCTTCTCCAACGAAGTTCCACCAAAGCTTGGCTTCTGTCAAAGTAACGGGAAGCAGCCGCGATTGTTGCTTCCGTGCTTGCATCATGACCATGGTGTTGTAGTAGTCCCGCACATGCTCGGATGGGTCCTCGCCGCTCGCGATACTTGTCCATCGTCGGCATCTTGAACTTCTCGGCCGGGCCAGGCGATGGAGTCGGTGAAGGGGTGCACCCTCCGATGGCGTCGGCGACCGGCCGGTATACTTGATTGTAGTCACGCGACGCTGGTGGGCGGTTAGAGGAAGTCGCGGGCCGGTGAGGTCCGAGGCCGCTACTGGCATGGCCCACTTGGCCGAGAAGGGCTTTCATCGGTGAGGTCGAATGCTAGGGGCGGCGCCAGAACCGCACCATGGGCCGGCCGCCTCGCAGGGTGAGGTGGCGCTCTGGTGATCCCTCCGTGACTTGTCAAGGTGGGGAGTCTCCGAACGGATTCGCCTCAAGCGCCATGGCCGCCCGAAGCGGTGGAATGGCGGCCGGCGAAGGTCGCCCGCCGTTGTTGCCGATGGCGCTTTGCGCCTGCTAAGCGGGAGGCGAGTGAAGAGGTCACCGCAAAGCTCGAACCGGGCATGCATGGTGGCTTGCATGGCTTGGGTGATCTTCTCGGTGGATTCCTGGAGTTGGGCTTGAGTGACATAGCCTGCTTGTAGGTTCTCTGACCCGGAAAGATCATCGCTGCTGGA
Source organism: Asparagus setaceus (assembly GCA_012295165.1). Lineage (NCBI taxonomy): Eukaryota > Viridiplantae > Streptophyta > Magnoliopsida > Asparagales > Asparagaceae > Asparagus > Asparagus setaceus. The sequence continues at coordinate 48,343,126 of CM022706.1, read as the reverse complement.
CATAGCTACAAGAAGAAGAAAGGAGGCCCCACGGTGGGCGCCAAACTGTTGATGTATATAATCACAGTCACTAACCTCGAATGAGTTTAGCTTTAAAGAGAGCGGAGTCCGCTTTCTCTCCTAAAGCCAATGACGACTCGACCAAAGGATTCGCTACAACAAAGAAGGACTCGGAAGAGGCGGAGTTGGGATCTCCGGTGGTTCCTCCGACGGTCAAGTTAGTGGAGTGGGGGATAGTCTAATAGAGCAGGAATTCACTCGGAAGAGATTGCTTACCTTGTTCGCTGTTCTCGTTGCTCTTTATATCTAGGGTTGGGGGGTATTTCCGTCTTTCCATCAGTTGAGGAACCACTGATGAGTCAGCCCTTTCCCTCCGCGTGTGAGCCCGTGATTGGCCGAGCATTTTATTTGTCTGCTATGGGGGCTGGCCTTTACAGGTGTCAAATTGCGGGTAGTTTGAGGGTTAGTGTGGTCTATTCGCCATTAATGGGATGGGATTGACGGCGCCTGTAGCTGCATGGGTCCGAGGTGCCTTAAATACTGTGAGAGATGGGGGAATTAAGGGGCTGTCAGTGCATTTAATGCGATGTTGATGGGCTCGAGTACTGTATAACCGTCGTTCGAGTGGAGGGAACCACATAGGATGAGAGAGAGGGGAGTTGAGGCCGGGTGGCCGACTCGCGACGCCTCTTAAGGCCCCTTGGGATGATTCTTTGAGGGGCGATTGGGGCGCTTATCGCGTCGCCCTAGAGGACGAGTGGCCGAAGGGTAGGCTGGATTTGTTCCACGTTGTTTGGAGAAGTCGGTAACTTGTAGGAAGGGATCGTGAACGCGGCGGGTCGGAAGGACGCATCGACACCGCCGCGTCCGAGAGAATCGTCGATGGTCGACTCGCACCGCCTTCCGCGTCGGTCATGGCGATGGTCGCCCGATGGACCGGACTGGCCGGTACATGCAGCCTCGCTGGGTTGAGTGTGGAGGTTCTTGTCGGTCCTCATTGGTAGACAAGCCGCTCGCTCGACGGCCGCTGGTTTTTCTTTAATCACCGATTAGTGGTTATGACCATAACAATATCTAAAACAAATCTTTTCATAATAACCAAAACCGAAATATTTTTGAAATTTCGATTCTTTAAAAGCAAATCTTTTCGAATTCAATTTTTCAAAAATCAAATCATATCTAAAACAAATCTTTTCATAATTACCATAACTGAAATATTATTGAAATCTTGGATATTTTAAAATAAATCTTTTCGAAATCTTTTTTAATAACCATATATATTACTACCTAATATATCACTACAAAATATCTTTTCATAATTCACAAAACCGAATTAAATCGAAATATTTGATTTTAGAAAATTTCAAAAATATTTACCGTGATTTTTATAATGAAAATATATTACTACCAAATAAAGTTTGTACCAAGAATAGCCAATTTTCTCCATCACCTCCATTTTCGGTTTTTGAATTGAAAACCAAAATTATATTCATTTAGAAATTTTTTCGGTTATATTTTTGTTTGTAATATTTTTTGTTTTTAATAGATTCTTTTATATTATTTGTTGTTAGACTATCAATTTTGATTAATTTTTGATGTTATAGGTATGCGATCTACGTTTTGAAGAGGGAGCCCGAATGATAGATTAAACGAGGTGATTAATATTTGTTATAGTTTTGGTTATTTACAATTTTTATAAATTTTTTTATATTTTCAAAATTTTATGTAATTCCATTTATTTTTGGTTTTATGCTGATCAATTCCAATCAAATCATTCTTTTGTAGATCTATAATCATGAATTAGAATAAACTCGATAAATACATCAAGTAAATAATTTTCATTTGCTGAAAAATATTTAGTTTATTTCAATTATTGTAAGATATATTTATGCTGAATTTTTAAAACTGTTACATTTTGGATTTTTATAATTTCGGTTATTAATTGTTGTTATATTCTTGAATATTTACATTTTTTGTATTAATTGTTTATATATATTTTCTGATTTTTTTCTATAGATATTTTTTGAATAATGCACTGAGCAACTCTAATCAAATCATTCTTTTGGATCTATAATCATGAATTAGAATAAACTCGATAAATATATCGTAAATATTTTTAGCTTTCAGAAAATATTTAGTTTTTTAATTCATGTAATATATATGTTTCATGAATTTATATAAAGTTTTTATTTTCAGATTTTTTGAATATTTATATTTTAATTCATGTAATACAACTTTTCATATTTATTTTAAAAATTACTATTTATATTTTGGTAATTAATTTCGGTTATTTTAAAATATTTGAAGTGAACATTATGATTGATAGAATGATTTAATGATTGTAGACTCTTATATTTTAATTCAGGTAATTAATTTCAGTTTTTATATTTTTGGTTTTCATATTATTTTTAATATAATGCCTTTCGATTTGTTTGAAAATATTTTCAAAACATATGTCTACAATAATTCAGTTATAATTTCTATTTTTAAAATAATTCATGTAATATATATTTTTCATGAATTTATTTAAAGTTTTTATATTTTCAGAATTTTTTGAATATTTATATTTTAATTCATATAATACAACTTTTCATATTTATTTTAAATCATTTGGTTTATATTTCGCAATTAATTTCGGTTATTTTAAAATATTTGAAGTGAACATATGATTGATAGAATGATTTAATGATTGTAGACTCTTATATTTTAATTTAGGTAATTAATTTCAGTTTTTATATTTTCCGTTTTCATATTATTTTTAAGATAATGCTTTTCGATTTGTTTGAAAATATTTTGAAAAATATGTTTACAATAATTCAGTTATAATTTCGGTTTTTAAAATAAAAATATTTTAAAATATTTTTGGTTTTTAATTCCCATCAATTCTTAATTAATGTAAAAGAAAATTAATAAAATTAATATATTTTAATTTAAAGTAAAATTCGTTTTGTGACAAATTTTGTTCGTAGTCAAGAATTGAATAATCTCCAAGAAATACATCAGGTAAATAATTTTAGTTTAAAAATTATTTTAATTTCTGTAAAATATATTTATGCCAAATTTATTTAAAGTGGTGCAAAATTTAACTATGCCGAGAAATTCTAATTTTCTTTTCCATTCACTTTTCCCAATTATCTACTTTTTGATGGTTGTTATATTTTAACTAAATACATTTAATTGTTGAAATATTTTTAAATACCTTTTAATTATGTTTATAATTATTTTCGGTTTTATAATTCCAGTCAATTTAAATACTTTTTGATTGTTGTAATATTTTAACTATCTTTGAGAAATTCTACTTTTCTTTTCCATTCACTTTTCCCAATTATCTACTTTTGATTGTTGTTATATTTTAACTAAATACATTTAATTATTGTAATATTTTTAAATACCTTTTAATTATGTTTATAATTATTTTTGGTTTTCTAATTCCAGTCAATTTAATTGTTGTAATATTTTTAAATATTTATAATTATATTTATAATTAAATTTTGTTTTTCTAATTCCAGTCAAATTTTAATTAATTTAAAAGAAAATTTCAGAAATTAATATTAATATATTTCATTTAAAGTAAGATTTTCAATTTTGATAAAAATAGTTATATTTTTTAGGTAGTTAAATCTTACTATAATATATCATTTTAAATTTAAAATAATTCGGTTTCCTAAAATAAAAATTGGTTTCGAGTACCTATTTTGTATATATTTAATTAGTTTAGTTAATTCTAATATCTATTAGGAAATTTAATCCTTACGCTATGATTTTTGAATATGCTAAAAATACTGAATTAGTTTGGATATTTAATCCATATAGATGTTATAAAAATTCTGAGTTTTGTTATTATCCATTCAAATTTCCGAAAACCAAATCTTATCAAAACCAAATTTTTCATAATAAAAAACTGAATTATTTTGGAAATTTTTGATATTTAGTATCTATAAATTATTTTCATAATAAACCAAATTTTCGAAAATCAAATATTATATAAACCAAATATTTTCATAATAAACAAAACTGAATTATTTTGGAAATTTTAGACATTTAGTATCTATAAAATATTTTCATAATATACCAAATTTACCAAAATCAAATCTTATATAAACCAAATATTTTCATAATAAACAAAACCGAATTATTTTGGAAAATTTCGGATATTTAGTATCTATAAAATATTTTCAAAATTTTATGTTATATTTTCAGATTTTTACATTTCTGAAATTAATATTAATATATTTTATTTAAAGTAAGATTTTTATTTTGACAAAAATAGTTACATTTTTATATGTAGTTAAATCTTAATATCATATGTTATTTGATAATTAACCTAAAATAGATTGCCGTAATATTTTATTTTTTAATTATTTTTAAAATAATTCAGTTTTTAAAAAATTTGGTTTTCATATAACTTTAGATTAAGATTTTCATAATAAATTGACTTTTTATATCTATAAATATATTATTTTAATTAATTACTAATGATAGTGTAAATAGATATTTAGTATATATTTAATTATACTTTTTATTTTGATTAATATTTTTATGTTATAGGTACGTGATCTACATTTTCAAAGAGGGAGACTGCAATGAAAGATCAAGCGAGGTTTAATTAAATTTTGGTGAAATGTTTTGAATTTTTACATTTTTTGTATATATTTTAGTTGTTATATTTTTGGTTTTTACATTTATTTGTATATTAATTGTTGATATATTTTTGGTTATTTACAAATTTTTATAATACATTTTTATATTTTCAGAATTTTATTTTATATTTTCAGAATTTTACATTTCTAAAATTAATATTAATATATTTTATTGAAAGTCAGAATTTTATTTTGACAAAAATAGTTACATTTTTATAGGTAGTTAAATCTTACTATCATATGTTATTTGATAATTATCCTAAAATAGATTGCTGTAATATTTTATTTTTTAATTATTCTTAAAATAATTCGGTTTTTAAAAAATTTGGTTTTCATATAAATTTTATATATATTTAATTAGTTTAATTAATTCTAATATCTATTCGGAAATTTAATCCTTATGCTATGATTTTTGAATATACTTAAAATTCGAATTAGTTTGGATATTTAATCCATATAGTAATTATACAAATTCTGAATTTTGTTATTAGCCGTTCAAATTTTCGAAAATCAAATCTGATCAAAACCAAATATTTTCATAATAAACAAAACTGAATTATTTCTGAAATTTTGGATATTCAGTATCTATAAAATATTTTCATAATGAACCAAATTTCCAAAAATCAAATCTTATATAAACCAAATATTTTCATAATAAACAAATCGAATTATTTTGGATATTTAGTATCTATAAAATATTTTCAAAATTTTATGTTATATTTTGGATTTTTACATTTATGAAATTAATATTAATATATTTTATTTAAAGTAATATTTTCATTTTGAGAAAAATAGTTACATTTTTTACAAAAATAGTTACATTTTTATATGTAGTTAAATCTTACCATCATATGTTATTTGATAATTAACGTAAAATAGATTGCCGTAATATTTTATTTTTTAATTATTTTAAAATAATTAAGTTTTTAAAATAATTTGGATTTCATATAAATTTAGATTAAGATTTTCATAATAAATTAATTTTTATATCTATAAATATAATATTTTAATTAATTACTAAAGATAGTGTAAATGGATATTTAGTATATATTTAATTATACTTTTGATTTTGATTAATTTTTTTATGTTATAGGTACGCGATCTACGTTTTCGAAGAGGGAGACTACAACAGATAGATCAAGTGAGGTAATTAATTATCTTTTGGTGACATATTTTTGAATTTTTACATTTTTGTATATATTTTAGTTGTTATATTTTCGGTTTTTACATTTACTTATATATTAACTGTTGATATATTTTGGCTATTTATAATTTTTTATAATAAATTTTTATATTTTCAGGAATTTTATTTTATATTTTCAGATTTTTACATTTCTAAAATTAATATTAATATATTTTATTTAAAGTAAGATTTTTATTTTTGACAAAAATAGTTACATTTTTATAGGTAGTTAAATCTTTCTATCATATGTTATTTGATAATTATCCTAAAATAGATTGCTGATATATTTTATTTTTTAATTATTCTTAAAATAATTCAGTTTTCTAAAAAATTCGGTTTTCATATAAATTTTGTATATATTTAATTAGTTTAATTATATCTAATATCTATTATGAAATTTAATCCTTATGCTATGATTTTTGAATATACTAAAAATTCCAAATTAGTTTGGATATTTAATCCATATAGATATTATAAAAATTCCGAATTTTGTTATTAGCCGTTCAAATTTTCGAAAATCAAATCTTATCAAAACTAAATATTTTCATAATAAACAAAACTGAATTATTTTAGAAAATTTTGAAATTTAGTATCTATAAAATATTTTCATAATAAACCAAATTTCCAAAAATCAAATCTTATATAAACCAAATATTTTCATAATAAACAAAACCGAATTATTTTGGAAATTTCGGATATTTTGTATATTTTTGTATAATTTATATATATAATTAGTAGGTATGAGGCAATATTATTTATATTGTTAAAGATTAATTAAAACTAAGCGAAGTTTATACAGTATTAGTTGTGTTTTAATTTCTTTATTATCATTTATCAAATTCTAATCTAGAATAAAAACTAAATCAATTATTGATATGTAATTTTCATAGTATTAGTTATTGATATGGATTAAAATGTTTATTATCATATATTATTTATAATTTATTATGTTCTTTATTAGCAACAATAATTTATCATTTATCAATTGTTGATATATTGCAGGTTATTTAAAATATTAAAAATTTAATGTATATTTTTAAATATTCAATTTTTAAAATATTAAATCAGTTAAATATTTTTAAAATATATTTTTCTAGTTTTGAAAAATACTATAGCAATTAATATTTTCAAAATTAGGGTTTCTATACTATTATAGCAATTAATTCAAAATTTTAAACTTTTATTTTTGGTTTTCATATTATTACAGTAATTAAATATTTTGCAAATAGTAATTCAGTTTTTAAAATATTATGGCTATTAATATTATGGCTATTAATATTATTTTAATATATTATGGCTATTCAAAATTTTAGAAGTCTGAAAGTTTAAATGAATTTTTAATATATTATGGCTATTCAAAATTTTAAACTTTTATTTTTGGTTTTTACATTTATGAAATTAATATTAATATATTTTATTTAAAGTAAGATTTTGTTTTTGACAAAAATAGTTACATTTTTATAGGTAGTTAAATCTTTCTATCATATGTTATTTGATAATTATCCTAAAATAGATTGCTGATATATTTTAATTTTTAATTATTCTTAAAATAATTCAGTTTTCTAAAAAATTCGGTTTTCATATAAATTTTGTATATATTTAATTAGTTTAATTATATCTAATATCTATTCTGAAATTTAATCCTTCGCTATGATTTTTGAATATACTAAAAATTCCAAATTAGTTTGGATATTTAATCCATATAGATATTATAAAAATTCCGAATTTTGTTATTAGCCGTTCAAATTTCCGAAAATCAAATCTTATCAAAACTAAATATTTTCATAATAAACAAAACTGAATTATTTTAGAAAATTTTGAAATTTAGTATCTATAAAATATTTTCATAATAAACCAAATTTCCAAAAATCAAATCTTATATAAACCAAATATTTTCATAATAAACAAAACCAAATTATTTTGGAAATTTCGGATATTTTGTATATTTTTGTATAATTTATATATATAATTAGTAGGTATGAGGCAATATTATTTATATTGTTAAAGATTAATTAAAACTAAGCGAAGTTTATACAGTATTAGTTGTGTTTTAATTTCTTTATTATCATTTATCAAATTCTAATCTAGATTAAAACTAAATCAATTATTGATATGTAATTTTCATAGTATTAGTTATTGATATGGATTAAAATGTTTATTATCATATATTATTTATAATTTATTATGTTCTTTATTAGCAATAATAATTTATCATTTATCAATTGTTGATATATTGCAGGTTATTTAAAATATTAAAAATTTAATGTATATTTTTAAATATTCAATTTTTAAAATATTAAATCAGTTAAATATTTTTAAAATATATTTTTCTAGTTTTGAAAAATACTATAGCAATTAATATTTTCAAAATTAGGGTTTCTATACTATTATAGCAATTAATTCAAAATTTTAAACTTTTATTTTTGGTTTTCATATTATTACAGTAATTAAATATTTTGCAAATAGTAATTCAGTTTTAAAATATTATGGCTATTAATATTATGGCTATTAATATTATTTTAATATATTATGGCTATTCAAAATTTTAGAAGTCTGAAAGTTTAAATGAATTTTTAATATATTATATTAATTAAAACATATTTTCTTAATTATTATAGCAAATAAAATATATTTTAAAATTAGTACAAAATTAAATTTTTAATTGCATGAAATTTAATTGTGTTTCCTAAAATATATAAGCAAATAATAAATATTTGTAAAATTATATTTTCAATATATATATATATATATATATATATATATATATATATATATATATATATATATATATATATATATATATATATATATATATATATATATATATATATATATATATATATATATATATATATATATAAGCAATTAAAATTATTTTATGTCTTCTAAATTAATTTAGCAATTAAAAATTTTCCTAAATAAAATAGTTTCCAATTTTACAAATTAAATATATACGGATAATTGAATTCTTATTAAATTATTTTATGGATATTTTATCGGGATGTCGGATAAAATAATAAAATTGTAGCATACAAGCCATTAATTGATCTTCACGTAGATGAAAGCGATGTCATCTTGAAAGGAAGAATCACTTGAATATGGGAAGGAACAAGCATAAATCTTGAAATTTCATCCGGAATTAACTTTATTCTCCTTGATAATGAGGTACATTTAAATTTTTATATATAATTATTGTTTGTGATTTTAAATAGTAAAAATTTAGTTTAATTATGATATGTTCTATCAATTTTAAACAAAACACTCATGTACATGGTTTTGCCGTAAGAATGATGCAATCTGATGAGAAAATTAATACAAGAAGAAAAATTTTATATTTTCTCAAATGTAAAGATTGTTACCGCAAGTAAGATGTACAAGCCGATAAGCACTCGAGTATCTATTTATTTGTGTTATCGCACAAACATCAAGGTTTTAGCGGAGGATGATGATGGTACGAAAAACACAAATTAATTCGTCCTTACGGTGAGATTGAATCAAGAATCGATTCAAAAGAATTTCTTATAGGTATGTATTAAATTTATATTCCTCAATATTTCTCATGTATGTCAAATTATACTAAATTTTATTTATTTTCTTATATAGATGTGATTGGAATAGTTGATGAAATTTATGCGATTGATAGTATGGACAGAAATGGAAAAAGTTTTGTTTAGAAGCTTTACAATGCATGATAATGAGTAAGTTATGATTTATTATTGTTTATATGAAATATACATAAATATATTTTATAACATAAATATTTAATATATTTTTATCTTTTATCAGGTTCAATACTATAGCTATCACTTTGTAGGAAGATTTAGCATGTGCTCTGGAGGAAAAATTAAAACGGAGAATCAAAGCTCATTGGTTATTATCGTGACCGGTTTGTTGTACTCTAGATTTAAAGGTATGAATTATATATATATATATATATATATATATATATATATATATATATATATATATATATATATATATATATATATATATATATATATATATATATATAGATGATAATTTGCATGATTTTTAATATATTCGTAATATTATATTATATTTTTGCTATTTTTTTTTTGATTGAAGGGATTGACAAGCCTTTAGTTCACTTATGCTACAAAGTTTTATATAAATTTGAGTGATAACAGGGATGTTGTTCAAACTCAAGGGTATTTTAAATCTTTTTGTGACGTAATCTAATTACATTTTCACAATTTTTTTCACAATTATGATAATTTTAAGTAATTATTTTACTTATCTCTTTAATCAGGTACATTGATCGCCAACTCAATACCAAATTATTGAGACTGGAACAAGGTTGCTAAGCACACAAGTTAAATTTGAAATCGACGATGGTACAATTGATGATATTTTCAAGTAAAGGAATTGAATGACAGTGATGTAAGTGAATTTTAATTTATTTTTGTATTGAATTATTTTATAAACTTTATATATATTCAATTATAGTTTTAAACAATATATCAATATAAGAAAAATGATGCGATGATAAAAATATCTTTTATTACACAATATACTTGAATCATTAATATTTTAGTGGGTTTATCATGCATTTTATTATTTTGTTATTTTTAATAATTAAATTGATGATAAAAATATTGTTTATCTATACTATTTTTAGGAGAAATATTTTTGTAAATGCTCAAATCATGGGAATTGAGGAGCTATCAGGTTGGCGATATCCTTCTCATCTTGATTGCAATAACAAGTTGAAAGAGATTAATGGGGTTCTTTACTACAAGCGTCATAAAAAGAAATCAAATATGTAGAAAAAGATAAACATGATATTATAATTTTTATAAATATAATTTATTTATAGTTTATAAAAATTAAATTGAATAACCAATGTATAACGAAAATATATATTTAACTTTAGGTACAAACTTACCTTACAAGTGACGGATGGAGCAGGCATAACTACATTAAGTAATATTCCATCATGGCGTTCTTAGTTTGATGAAAATTGGTCCTTCAGAGTTAGCATCTTATTTGGGTTTGGTAATTTACATGAAGCTATATTATAATTTTATTACATTTTAAATTTAATAGATGAAATTGAAAATTCATATATTTTGGCTTATACAGGATGTAGAAAACAAGGAGTTTCCTCTTGCAATCAAGAGATTAATTGGTAGAAATATGTGTTTCCATGTTAAGGTTACAGAATTTAACACAAGCAAATGCATTGAAGACTACACGGTTATTAAAATCGTTAACGATGATGTGGATGATGAAAAACTCAATAGGCTGTTACTACTAACTGACGGAAAGGTAAAATTTTCTTAATCTTTTTAATATAATTATATTCCTCAATAGTTTGCAATGTATTCATTTTTATAATACTAATTTTTTTATTAAAGGATGATAAATCACTCGATATGACGCTGGTTGGTGGTGATGACAGTCAATCAATTCAATATACTCTAGACTTATCGACACCTGGAAATATTACTGATAAAAATCCGAATAAGAAGGTGTTTGCTAAATATTTTATTAGTTTCATCATTTCAAAAATTAAATCATTAACATGTTGTTCTAAGACAAATGAATTATTATCACAGGATGAGAAACCAATTGAATTGAATGAGGATGGTACTGTTGATAATAAATCCGTGGAATTAACTCCTGACTTATCCATACCGATATCCACCATTAATAGCAAAGGCAAGAAAAAGATTTTAGATGTTTCGCCTATTGCTACACTTGACTCTTCGCATTCAAAACCTCTCCTACAACCGGTGAAAAAATGATGCGATGATAAAAATATCTTTTATTACACAATATACTTGAATCATTAATATTTTAGTGGGTTTATCATGCATTTTATTATTTTGTTATTTTTAATAATTAAATTGATGATAAAAATATTGTTTATCTATACTATTTTTAGGAGAAATATTTTTGTAAATGCTCAAATCATGGGAATTGAGGAGCTATCCGGTTGGCGATATCCTTCTCATACTGATTGCAATAACAAGTTGAAAGAGATTAATGGGGTTCTTTACTACAAACGTCATAAAAAAGAAATCAAATATGTAGAAAAAAGATAAACATGATATTATAATTTTTATAAATATAATTTATTTATAGTTTATAAAAATTAAATTGAATAACCAATGTATAACGAAAATATATATTTAACTTTAGGTACAAACTTACCTTACAAGTGACGGATGGAACAGGCATAACTACATTCGTAATATTCCATCATGACGTTCTTCGTTTGATGAAAATTGGTCCTTCAGAGTTAGCATCTTCGCTGGGTTTGGTAATTTACATCGAAGCTATATTATAATTTTATTACATTTTAAATTTAATAGATGAAATTGAAAATTCATATATTTTGGCTTATACAGGATGTAGAAAACAAGGAGTTTCCTCTTGCAATCAAGAGATTAATTGGTAGAAATATGTGTTTCCATGTTAAGGTTCAGAATTTAACACAAGCAAATGCATTGAAGACTACGGTTATTAAAATCGTTAACGATGATGTGGATGATGAAAAACTCAATAGAACATTACTACTAAGCGGCGGAAGGTAAAATTTTCTTAATCTTTTTAATATAATTATATTCCTCAATAGTTTGCAATGTATTCATTTTTGTAATACTAAATTGTTTTTATTAAAGGATGATAAATCACTCGATATGACGTTGGTTGGTGGCGATGACAGTCAATCAATTCAATATACTCCAGACTTATCGACACCTGGAAATATTACTGATAAAAATCCGAATAAGAAGGTGTTTGCTAAATATTTTATTAGTTTCATCATTTCAAAAATTAAATCATTAACATGTTGTTCTAATACAAATGAATTATTATCACAGGATGAGAAACCAATTGAATTGAATGAGGATGGTACTGTTGATAATGAATCCGTGGAATTAACTCCTGACTTATCCACACCGATATCCACCATTAATAGCAAAGGCAAGAAAAAGATTTTAGATGTTTCGCCTATTGCTACACTTGACTCTTCTGCATTCAAAACCCCTCCTACAACCAGTGAAAAAATGAGGATGCAATCAGGTTAGTTTATTTATACATTAATTAATTTTAATATGTAATTTTTAATTGTTAAATTTAGTACATAAACATGTTTTTATTTTAGAAATGGACAAAGAACCAGAACTTTCAACTTTCAAGAAGAGGATGAAGACGGAGAAAAATAATTACAAATTATTATAGCTCTTCTTTATATTTTGCTTATTAATTCTTATATTTGTTTCATTGCTTGAGAACTTTTTTAGTGACGATCATTTGCGAATAATATTTTGAATATTAAACTATCTTATATTTTAATTTCATTCAAGTTTCATTTAGGATATTTTGATTATCTACATTTTATTCATTTATTGTGAAAAATTAGCTTAAATGATATTAATTTTAATTATAGCTTTTATATAAGTTGTTTAATATCCTTATTTACATGCGGATACATGTTATCTAACCTCATTGGGGGTGTGTGAGAGTGGGATTCACGTGTTTCGAAGGGGGGGTGAGTCGTTAGGTATTAAAAATTATATTCAGATGAGAGTGATTGAAACGAGACGAATTAAAAAAATTATGGTAAGACCGTGCTTAGCACGGGCTAAAACACTAGTTTAATGAAATGTACACTAGAAATGGTGTGCCAAGTCACAAAAATAAGAAATGCTATTTTTGAGCTTAGAGCTTGAAAAAGGGCAGAAAACACGTGAAACAACAATAAAAATTTGGTCCACTCACTTATAATTTGTTGTTGATGCGTTTTCTATACTTTGGTTTCTTATTTTTTGGTTGTCAACCAAACAATGGATCGCATGGAAATAGTTTTCCACCCTGCATTAATCACAAAATAAACATAAAAAATACTATTCCAAGAAATCAAAAGAAAAATGTGGAAATAGGTTTTTTTTTGCATCAAAACCTATTTCCCATGCTTTATAGAATACCAAACAGACCATAATGTTTAGAAGCAATTCCAAAATTATAGGTTTAGATTCTGATATTCTATGTAAAGATTCTTTGTCAAATTCTTAATAACAATTGTCTATAAACAAGTTGATGTCATGCCAAGTAGGTGGTCCCATGAGGTGTTCCGATGTTCTTACCCTATACTGTAAGTTGGGTTGAAACAATCTGATCCAGTCTAACCCAATAGTTACACGGTCGACATATTCAAATTCGTTTTATTTGTCAATATTCAATTTCATGTCGAATGACAAATGACATTCGAATTTGATTTGTACATATGTTTTCGTGTTTGACAATTTTTAGCAAATATTCGTCAGATATATTCGTACATCTTTATTCATATTATTGAATAATTATAAAGTAATTGTTCCAAAATAAAAAAATAATCAGTTTATCACATTTGTTGCATCAGAATAAAGAAATACAAAATATTAAAAAGCAACAAAACATGTTTCACGCAGTTTTTAGAACTAATGAAAGGAAAAAAAAAATATCATGCAATATGATTGGGTAATAAAAAACAAACATGTAATCACATTTGTATGAAATGATGTTAGAATATGAAATTATAGTTCCCGATCATCACCATACCATTGGATTTTTTCTGTAGAGACATGTCTTTTAAGGTAGTATCTGAGCAACTAGACTTGGAATGGTTCTCAACCTATAGGGACATGTTAAAATATAAACTATAGCCCTTAATCCTCATCACAATTTCAGATGAAAAAAGAACTAATTATTCTATCCATATATCAGACATGGTCCATGTTTGGCAACTCTTCAAAATGATGGGACTATGATTTGTCCTAGTCCCATTTTGAGGAAAATAATGTTCCAAAAATTCTGGGCTAAAATTAGCCCAATTTTTCTTTGGCCAAAAAGTGTCTAAAATTGATTTTTTTTTCTGGACCAGTCTCTTTGGTTTGAACTTGAACTGGTTTAGGATAAAAGTGGACTAAAACCGATCCTCGTCTAGTTTCGTGAGGGTCGCCAGACAAATTCACAGTGTTTCAATTTTTGGGCTAGAACTAATCCTGGTCTGGTTATGTGAGGGTTGCCAAACATACCCATAAAGGACAGTTTGGCAAACTTAGAAATAATTTGGTTTGGTTTGATCTAGTTACTATTAGAACTTTATTCGAGGAGAATGTTGTTGGTGCAATATCTCTTGTTTGATCAATAACAAACTCTTGTTGAGTACTAATAAGTTTGTGAGATGATATATTTCAGGAATAAACAGGTACGAAAAAGTTTCAGCTCAAAATGGTGCAAAAATCAATACAAACAGTTGATTTCAGCCATTAACCATCGATGGTCATGAGACAACCATCGATGGTTCATAGGTCATCGATGGACTACAGTCAACAATCTGTATTTTTCAGAAATGAGAAATCGAACCATCAATGGACTACAGTCAACCATCGATGATCCATTCAACCATCGATGGACTACAGATCAACAATCTATAAATTTCAAAAACCAGAATTTAGACAATCGATAGACTACAGGGAACCATCGATGATCGGCATCAACAATCGATGATCGTGTTTAACCATCGATGGTTTGGACGCGTTTTGGCAGATTTTCAGATTCAATCTCAACCGTTTGATCACATATTTGGTCTCCTATTTCAACACTGATTAGGAGACTTCTTTCCAAGTCAATCAAGATCTATTTAAGGAGGGATTGGAGAAGAGATTTAATAAGAAATAGAGAGGATATTTGCTTAAGTTTGAGAGATCAAATTCTAGGGTTTGTGAGAGATTGAGAGTTAGAATTTGACTCCTTAAGCCTCGTTCAACTTCGTCTCGTTGCACTCAATATCGAGAGATTATTTCAACGAGGAGGAGTGCCATTTGCGTTCATCTACAATATCGCTTCTTCATGGATATTCAACATCATCATTTTAAAGAGCGATTTATTTAAAGGGCTGTAAGATCTTTTCAATTGGCTTTAGTTATTTTAGGGTTTATTTTGTATTTCAAACTTGCAAGTTTGACGGCGTACTCAAGCCGAGGTAATTGAGGGTTGGCATGCTCAAGCCAGAGTAATTGAGTGTGGCTAGCTAGGGCTAGATTTCTTGTGGTCATTGTGAGGAGTTGAGTATCTCGACTGGTTTCGGGTAGATTTCAGGGTCCTGTTTGTAAAGCCTACTGAATCAGGTTGTGATTCAGGGATAACTCCGATCATAGTGAAGAATGCCCTTTGCTTTTCTATCGTCTATTAGTTTAGATGTTTGGAAGAGTGTAGAACATAGATATAAGGAACCTACTACTGAGGTAGAGGGAGTTGCAGTTGTTCTACCTAATGATAAGTGGACTCCACAGCACAAACAAATTTATTATTATAATACAAAAACCATGAATGCTTTATATTGCACTCTTACTGTTGAATAATTTAATCATATTTCTAATTGTTTTACTGCAAAGGAAATTTGGAAAATACTAGAAGTTACACATGAAGAAACTTCGGGTTAAAGAGGCTAAGCTTGCTATGCTGGTGAGCAAGTATGAGAACTTCAAGATGAAGGTCTCTGAGAGCATACAGGAGATGTTCACAAGATTCACCAATATCGTGAACAAGTCAAAAGCACTAGGAAAGGAGTGTAATAACAAAGAGCTTTGTAGAAAAATACTTCGTTCTCTATCTTAGGATTGGGAACCAAATGTAACTGCAATAGAAGAACTTCAGAATTTTTCTAAACTTACTCTTGATGATCTTGTAGGCAATCTCATTACTTATGAAGTCCGATTAAAAGAGAGAGAAGATGCCTCAGAAGAAGACTCTAAGAAGAAGTCGTTAGCCTTGCGTGCAAAAGAGAGAAAAGTCCCGATCGAAGAAGAAGATAGATTCAGACTCAAGTTCAGATGATGAAGATGATCCATCTGCGCTTATTACAAGAGGATTCAAGTCATTTTTGAGAATAAGAGAGGGACAAAAATTCTTGAAGAATAAGCAAAATCAATCTACTAAACAAGTAAATAATAAATCTTCAAGTGATTCTAAAACTGATCCTATCTATTTTCGTTGCAGGAAACCAAGTCATTATAAAAATCAATGTCTTTTGAACCGAAAAGAAAAGAAGAAGGAGGGCAAGAGTCTCAAAGTCACAGCCTGTGATATAACAGATGAGGATGAGTCTAAAGTTGAGACAAGTGATGATGACAAACAAGCGAATAAGTGTCTTATGGGAAGAGGCACTTTGTTTTCAGATTCAGAATATAGTAACCCAAGTGGTTCTGATGGTGAGTATTCAGAAGAAGGGGTATATCCTTCTTATGACGAGCTTTATTCTAAATATAAGAAGATGTTGGCTTACCTTGAGAAACTTTTTGAAAAGTATGAAGAAACTAAAAAAGAATGCAAACTTGAAGAAAGAAAATAAACTTCGAAAGTTAAATTTTCTTCTTCAAATTTGAATTCAATTGGTTCAACCTCTTTTGAGTGCATACAATATTCTAAATTACAAAAATAAATTTCTTATTTATCTAAGCAACTTGAAAACCATCAAAATGATAAAGAGAAATTTGTTACTAAGACAGATGAGTTATATTGTGAATTGTCATCGAGAACAAATTAAGTTTGAAACTTCGATGCACAACAATAGTTTTCGAAAATGAACAATTAAAGTTTAAAATTAGTGATTTGGAAGAGGCGGTAAAAAAACTCTCATTGGGTTCAAAAGGTCTTAATATGGTCATTTCCAATCAACGATTTGCAAAAGTTAAAACTGGACTTGGTTATTCATATTCTGGAAAACATAAAAAATTTCAACCTTCTTTTGTTAACGTAATAATCTTAGTTGTTTTGATCCTATTCTCAATAAAAGTTATCATTCTATATGCTCGTTGTGTGAAAAAATTAGACATGTTTCGATGAGTTGTCGTATGAGATATATGATTAAAACAGTCAAACAGATTTGGATACCGAAAGACCTTATTGCTAATCAAAGTGGACCTATGTGGATACATAGGTCACAATTATCTGCCTTTCTGTAGCTTTGCAGGTTGATCGAGGATATAGGCAACACATGGTGATTGCTTGCAGATTTAGATTATTAAAATCCAATCCTTGGTCTGTATGGATATGAGAAGATACATGTTGATGTATATAATCACAGTCACTAACCTCGGGTGAGTTTAGCTTTTAAGAGAGCGGAGTCCGCCTTCTCTCCTAATGCGGCCATTGCTCGGTCGGGGGATTAGCTATGAGAGGGGACTGTGGAAGAGGCGGAGTTGGGATCTCCGGTGGTTCCTCCGACGGTCAAGTCAGTAATGGGGAGAGAAAATTCAATGGAGCAGGAATTCACTCAGAAGAAAATCACTTACTTGGTTCGCTGTTCACGTTGCTACTTATACCTAGGGTTGTGGGGGTATTTTCGTCTTTCCATCGGCTAAGAAACCACTGATGAGTCAGCCCTCTCTTCCACGTGTGAGCCAGTAATTGGCTGAGCATTTTATTTGTCTGCTATGGGGGCTGGCCGTTACAGGTGTCAAATTGTGGGTAATTTGAGGGTTTGTGTGGTCTATTCGCCATTAATGGGATGGGATTGACGGCGCCTGTAGCTGCATGGGTCCGAGGTGCCTTAAATATCGTGAGAGACGGGGGAGTTAAGGGGCTGTCAGTGCATTTAATGCGATGTTGATGGGCTCGAGTACTGTATAACCGTCGTTCGAGCGGAGGGAACCACGTAGGATGAGAGGGGAGGCGGAGGGTGGCCGACTCGCCGCGACCTCGGGGCGTCCTTAGGGTAATTAGCGAAAGGGACGACTAGTGCCGCCGCCGCCCCGCAGGACGGGTGGCCGGTGAAGAGGGGCCTAGATTCACTTCGCGTGTCGGGAGAGGACGGCCGGTTGGATGGGGTTATAATGGGTGGCGGGTTGGAAGGGCGACTAGCACCGCCTTTTGCGTCGTCCGGCGGACTAGCGGTTGGAAGGTGATAGCTGGTCGTCCCCATGTCGTCCGGTGGGGACGGCGGCGATGGAATAGCTCGAAGCGATCAATTGGTAGGCCGGACGGCCGTTACCGCCTTCGCGTCGTCATGGGAGAGTTGTTGATGGGCGACTGCACCGCCTTTGGCGTCGGCTATGGTGATAGTCGCTAATGGACCGCGGATTCGGTCGGGCAGCCGCCCCGTGGGTTGGGTGTGGAGGTTGTGTCGTTCGTTGACAAGCAAGCGTTTATCCATGTCGACACTTGGCTTTTCTCCTTAATCACCGATTAGTGGTTATGACCATAACAATACATATTTGATATATATCTTATATTATCTTCTCATAGGGGTAAATATTCTATAACCCTTACCGAAGGGTTACAAGTTGGAGGCTTCGGCGAAATCGTCTCCGGTGTACAGTCATGGCGAACAGAGGGCTCCCCTGTATCTCAAGCACTTGGAATGCGGCCTTCGTTTGCCGTTGCATCCCTTCCTTCGAAAGGTGTTTGACGAGCTAGGCGTGTCTCCAGTGCAAATGACGCCCAATTCGATAGCGATATTGGTCGGTTTCACCGTCGGCTGCGACTATTTGAAGGCCCAAATTCCTTCGGACGCTCTCCCAACATTAAGTCTCGCATATCCTCCCAGGGTGGAAAGTTCTCTGTGTGTTCTGCAGAACCTAGAAGCTAGAGGGGCAGGGGTGCAACTTAGCGCCGAGAACAACCCTGATGAGGATGAGGACGACGAGGAAGATAAGGGTGAAGAAGGAGAGGAGGGAGACGGCGGCGAGGGAGGAGATTAGGACTCTTTAGCGCTTTGTTCATTTTCTTTATTCTGTCATTGTCGGAAAATCGCCATGTATTTGTAACGCCTTTCACTTATGAATGAAAACTTGGTTTAGGTTCTTCTACGCCGAACTCTCTTTTTTCTGTGGCGCCCTTCTTTAGGCTTTGTGGCGACAGCCACGTTGACCTGAATGGCTGTCTAGGGTTTGTACGACACGATAGAAGGGTCGAGCGATAATCATAGCTTAGTTGGCCTGATTGGTAATTTTACGTCCGGTTGGTGGTCGGTCCTAGGTGAGTCGGGTCGACCACTGGGTTGTATGGTCACGGACGGCCATGGAGGGCGGACTTCAATTCGTCCCCCGGGTGGAGCGCAGATGTCAGCGAACAGTTTCCAAATCGCTAACTCTTGGATTTTTAGGGACGCGCGGTAGGTCCCATTTGGGATAAAGAGGCGTTTCGGCGATTCTCGAGGTGGCGATCCGGGCTTCTGTGATTTCCGAGGTGACGCCTCGAGTTCCGCATTTTTAATTTCCTCCGTTAATTACGAGGGGGCTTGTCATTTATGGGCTTTGTTATAAATAGGGGGGGAGGCAACTTCCTATTCTTCGTGTTCCCGTTGGGTTAGCGATTAGTTTCAGCACTGATCGCCGTTTTTAGGATCTCAAGCTGAGAGCGCCGGCGAGCTTCGTCAAGAGATGGTTGGGGAGCGGAGGTGGGTTCTCTCCTCAGAGCTCACCGTCCCCGGGGGTTTCCAGTCGAGAGTGTCGGCGATAGTTCCGATCATCTGTGAAGAAGGGGGGAAATCCCCCCGCTTGCACCGAGTGATCGGGGCACGGTTCCTTGCTGTCTCGGTGTTCGTTTCAGCGAGGAGCAGTAGGAGTACCGAGTGTTTCTACGAGGAAGAACAGCTATGTTTGCGTCCATGGGTTCCGAGTTATCGTGCTGATATGAAGCCATGGAGTCAACGTTCAAAATTCTTTGGCAGTACTTCACTCGGGCTGCTTAGGTCGTTTCGGCGCCCTTTCATTAACTTCTGCAACTATTGCGACGCTTCCTTTCTCAGGAGAGCGTTGGCATAGGCGCCGAGACGAGCGGAGGAGACGGCGGTAAGGTCGAAGATGTCGGTAGCGGCGACAGCGGTGATTAGGATGTCCATTTAGGCTAGTATTTTCAATTTCTTTTATTTTGGCCTTTCGATCGTGCAGATCATTGTAAACTTTATTTGGAATATCAATGAAAGGTTGCGTTTCAGCGATGGTGGTCGCCCATTCGACCCATTTTCGGCTCCTCTTTCTCACCCTCATTTTTTTGTGTGATTGGCATCACCTGTTAATTGGGAATTAGGTCGGCCTCTGTGGGGCTTACAACGAACATCGTTAACTCAACGTATCTGATTCGGCCCTGCAGTGTTTACAATGGAGTAGTATAAATAAATCGAAATCGGGCCGGCCCCTGTGGGGCTCACAATGAACATTATAAATAAATCGAAATCGAGCCGGTCCCTGTGGGGGTAGATCCACTGAATCGGTCCAATCGCGCGTTGTGGTCATCTGGGCCCGTTACCGGCCCACAAGTTGGACGTGTAAGGCTTGCGTTGCGTCCGGATCTTCATCTGCGATTCCTTTGGCAAGGCTGATCTCCGTTCTGGGGTGTAGGGCAAGCCTGAGTCGGCCCCCGTGGGAGCGACGACTCCGTAGAGGACGACCGCGTAGGTCGGGTGACTAGGATTGGGAGCCTAGGTCTTTTGGCGGGGCGATCTCATTTTAAGGCAAAGAGCAAGCTGAGTGGCCCGTGGGCGGCGACTCCGTAGAGGACGACAGCGTGGGTCGGTGCCTAGGGCCAGGAGCCTAGGTCTTTTTGGCGGGGCGATCTGTTTTAAGGCAAAGAGCAAGCTGAGTCGGCCCCGTGGGCGGCGACTCCGTAGAAGAGACGACAGCGTGGAGTCGGTGCCTAGGGCCGGGAGCCTAGGTCTTTTCGGCGGGGCCGATCTGTTTTAAGGCAAAGAGCAAGCTGAGTCGGCCCCGTGGGCGGCGACTCCGTAGAGACGGCCAGCGTGGAGTCGGTGCCTAGGGCCAGGAGCCTAGGTCTTTTCGGCGGGGCCGATCTGTTTTAAGGCAAAGAGCAAGCTGAGTCGGCCCAGGTGGGCAGCGACTCTGTAGAAGGACGGCCAGCGTGGAGTCGGTGCCTAGGACCGGAGCCTAGGTCTTTTCGGCGGGGCGATCTGTTTTAAGGCAAAGAGCAAGCTGAGTCGGCCCGTGGGCAGCGACTCCGTAGAAGAGGGCGACAGCGTGGGTCGGGTGCCTAGGGCCGGAGCCTAGGTCTTTTTGGCGGGGCGATCTGTTTTAAGGCAAAGAGCAAGCTGAGTCGGCCCGTGGGCAGCGACTCCGTGAGGGCGACAGCGTGGGTCGGTGCCTAGGGCCGGGAGCCTAGGTCTTTTCGGCAGGCCGATCTCTATTTTAAGGCAAAGAGCAAGCTGAGTCGGCCCGTGGGCGGCGACTCCGTGAAGACGACAGCGTGGGTCGGTGCCTAGGGCCGGAGCCTAGGTCTTTTTGGCGGGGCGATCTGTTTTAAGGCAAAGAGCAAGCTGAGTCGGCCCGTGGGCGGCGACTCCGTAGAGACGACAGCGTGGGTCGGGTGCCTAGGGCGGGAGCCTAGGTCTTTTCGGCGGGGCGATCTCTATTTTAAGGCAAAGAGCAAGCTGAGTCGGCCCGTGGGCGGCGACTCCGTGAGAGACGGCCGTGGAGTCGGTGCCTAGGGCCGGGAGCCTAGGTCTTTTCGGCGGGGCCGATCTGTTTTAAGGCAAAGAGCAAGCTGAGTCGGCCCGTGGGCAGCGACTCTGTAGAAGGACGGCCAGCGTGGAGTCGGTGCCTAGGGCCAGGAGCCTAGGTCTTTTCGGCGGGGCGATCTCTATTTTAAGGCAAAGAGCAAGCTGAGTCGGCCCCGTGGGCAGCGACTCCGTGAGGACGACCGCGTAGGTCGGGTGCCTAGGACTGGGAGCCTAGGTCTTTTTCGGCAGGGCCGATCTCTGTTTTAAGGCAAAGAGCAAGCCTGAGTCGGCCCCCGTGGGAGCGACGACTCCGTAGAGGACGACCGCGTAGGTCGGGTGCCTAGGACTGGGAGCCTAGGTCTTTTTCGGCAGGGCCGATCTCTGTTTTAAGGCAAAGAGCAAGCCTGAGTCGGCCCGTGGGCGGCGACTCCGTGAAGACGACAGCGTGGGTCGGGTGCCTGGGCCCGGAGCCTAGGTCTTTTTGGCGGGGCGATCTCTATTACAAGGCAAAGAGCAAGCTGAGTCGGCCCAGGTGGGGCAGCGACTCCGTGAAGACGACAGCGTGGGTCGGGTGCCTAGGGCTCGGAGCCTAGGTCTTTTTCGGCAGGGCCGATCTCTATTTTAAGGCAAAGAGCAAGCCTGAGTCGGCCCCCGTGGGAGCGACGACTCCGTAGAGGACGACCGCGTAGGTCGGGTGCCTAGGACTGGGAGCCTAGGTCTTTTTCACGCCGCGGCTTCATCTGGGGTTGGTGAGCGAGCGCAGGGGGCCTTAGCTCAGCCTATCGATGGGGATCTCATGGAGGTCCTCAACTGGAGTCGTCCTCTCGCGCTTCGTCTTCTCTTCGAGTTGGCGAGCAGTTTTCTCGATAGGCATGGCGGTCGCGACTCCTTTTCTCTTTGTGGTGAGGGCGTAGCAAGCTCGGGCCTCCTTTTGGTCACTTCGGACTATTCCGACCCCTTTCGATGTCGGGAATTTGATCATCTGATGATAGGTGGACGGGATGGCTCGCAAGTGGTGGAGAGATGTTCGACCCAAGATGACATTATGCGCCGACTTGATGTCCATCACTCTGGCCGGGCGTCAGCGGTCGATTGTACGGGGTTGCCAACGGTCGAGGGAAGGGTGATCTGTCCCTCTGGAAGCTGAGAATGTCCCGTGAAACCGATCAGGGGACCCAGAGACGGCTGGAGTTTGGACCTGTCAATGCCCATACGGTTGAATGCGTCCAAAAATAATATGTCGACAGAGCTCCCGGTGTCGATCATGATCCTCCTCACCTTGAAGCCGTAGATGTCGGCGGATATGACGATGGGGTCGTCATGAGGCGTCTCGACTCCTTCCAAGTCAGCCTCGCTAAAAGAGATGGACACATCGGCCTTCTGCTTCTTCTCGTAGCTATTCACCCGTAAAGCATGCCTGGCATACCTCTTTCCGGCGTTGTTGGATTCCCCTCCTAAAGTGGGACCTCCGCTGATGGTATTGATGACCCCGACTCCCTTGCGGCTTCCACGTGCTAGAGTTGGGTCGAGGTCGGGAGATCGAGGCGAGGTCGGGAGATCGAGAGCGAGGTCGGTGGTCGTCCCTCTTGGGGTGCTGCTCTCGATAGATCAAGTTCTTCAAGAAGCCTCTCTGAATGAGGTCTTCAATGTCCTTCTGGAGAACACGGCAGTCTCTGGTGTCGTGGCCGTGATCTCGGTGGTATCGACAGAATCGTCGTGGATCTCTCTTGTTCGGGTCCGTCCTCATCTGCGGCGGGGGCTTGTGGAGGAGCCCTTCCCTTTGGGCCTTGTCCAGGGCCCCAGAAAGGGAGGTGTTGAGGACTGTAAACACTGGAGGGAGCATCGCTCTTTGTCCTCTCTGTCGAACCGACCGTTCGCGGTTGTTCTTGGGGAGGATTCCTTGGGATGTGTGCAGGCTCTTCCTTAGAGGCGGTGCAGGGCCGACCTAGCGGGAGGGCTACCGGAGCCGCATAGGTGTTCGGCTGAGGAGGATGATGAGGCACTGGCACTGCCGGCTGGGGGGACGCCAAAATAGTCGTGGCCGTCTTGCTGGACTCGGCCGCCGTGGCGATCTTGTACGCCTCTGCTTCTTCCATGTTCATGTAAGCGTGGGCTTTGGACATCAAGTGCTCGTAACTTCTGATGGGCTTCTTGTTGAGGGCTTTAGACAAGTCGCCAGGTCGCAGTCCCGCCACAAGAGCCGCCATAGCGACTTTGTTCCCTTGATCTTCGACTTCTAGCCTCTTCGCCTGAAATCTCTTAATGTAGGCCCTGAGGCTCTCTCCCGGCTCTTGCTTGGTCTGGATGAGCACACTGGAGGGTAGTTTGGGTTTGGCGTTGGCCAAGAAATGGTGGATGAACTTCAGGCTCAAGTCTTGAAGCTCAGATGGACTTCTTCTCCAGTGAATTCCACCAAAGCTTGGCGCTCCCTATCAGAGTGACAGGGAAGCAGCGACAGATAGTCGCTTCCGGTGGTTGCATCATGATCATGGTGTTGTGGTAGTCTTGCACATGTTCGGCCGGGTCTCTATCACCTCCATACTTGTCCATCGTCGGCATCTTGAACTTCTCGGCCGGCGCCCTCATGATGGAGTCGGTGAAGGGAGTGTTCCCCCCGATGGCATCGGCGACTGGTTGGTACACCTGATTGTAGTCGCTGTCTTGTTGGTGGCGGTTGGGAGTGGGCCAGCGGGCGCGATGAGGTTTCGAGGCCGCGGCTCGCCGGGTTCCGACGCCGCTGGCGTGGCTCTCATCGGTGAGGTCGAAGGCAAGGGGGCGGCGCCTTGAATTGGCGCCTTGAGCCGGATGCCTCTGCAGGGGTGAGGCGGCGCGCTCTCGGCGATCCCTTCGTGACTTATCAATGTGAGGAGTCTCTGGGAGTGGGATTTGCCTCAGGACGAAGCGGCGGTCGCCTCGAGCGGTGGAGTGGCGGCTGGCGGAGGGCTGGTCCACCGTTGTTGTTGATGGCGCTTGCTGCGCTGCGAGAGCAGGGAGGCGAGTGAAGAGGTCATTCGCAAAAGCTTTGAGCTGGGTTTGCATGGTTGCTTGCATGGCTTGGGTGATCTTCTCGGTAGATTCCTGGAGTTGGGCTTGAGTGACATAGCCCGCCGGTAGGTTCCTTGATCCGGAAAGATCATCGCCGCTGGACATGACTGCAAGAAGAAGAAAGGAGGCCCCACGGTGGGCGCCAAACTGTTGATATATATAATCACAGTCACTAACCTCGGGTGAGTTTAGCTTTTAAGAGAGCGGAGTCCGCCTTCTCTCCTAATGCCCGGCGACGCTGCTCCAGTCAGGGGATTCGCCTACAACAGAGGGGGACCTGTGGAAGAGGCGGAGTTGGGATCTCCGGTGATTCCTCCGACGGTCAAGTCAGTAATGGGGAGAGAAAATTCAATGGAGCAGGAATTCACTCAGAAGAAAATCACTTACTTGGTTCGCTGTTCACGTTGCTACTTATACCTAGGGTTGTGGGGGTATTTTCATCTTTCCATCGGCTAAGAAACCACTGATGAGTCAGCCCTCTCTTCCACGTGTGAGCGATGGTGGTGAGCATTTTATTTGTCTGCTATGGGGGCTGGCCTTTACAGGTGTCAAATTGCGGGTAATTTGAGGGTTTGTGTGGTCTATTCGCCATTAATGGGATGGGATTGGCCTTGTAGGCTGCATGGGTCCGAGGTGCCTTAAATATCGTGAGAGAGGGGAGTTAAAGAGTTTGTCGGTACATTTAATCACGATGTTGATGGGCTCGATCTTGTATAACCGTCGTTCGGCGGAGGAACCACGTAGGATGAGAGAGGCTGGGCGGGTGGCCGACTCGCCGCGACCTCGGGGCGTCCAGAATGTAGTGGTGAAAGGGCGACTAGTGCCGCTTCAGCGTCGTCGGAAGGGCGGGTGGTCGAGAAAGAGGGCCTAGATTTGCTTCGCATTGTCGGGAGAAGGCGGCGGTTGGATGGGGTTATAATGGGTGGCGGGTTGGAAGGGCGACTAGCACCGCCTTCGCGTCGTCCGGCGGACTAGCGGTTGGAAGGTGATAGCTGGTCGTCCCCATGTCCTCTGATGGAGACGGCGGCGTGGAATAGCTCGAAGCGATCAATTGGTGGGTGGGCGACTATTACCGCCTTCGCGTCGTCCGTGAGAGAGGTTGGGATGGGCCGCCTTCAGCGTCGGCTATGGTGATAGTAAGCAATGGGTGACGTGGCCGGGAGTCGGTAAGTCAGCACATGGGTGGTGTGGAGGTTAGTGTCTGTTCTCGTTGACAAGCAGCGTTTATCCATGTCGACGCGGCTTTTCTCCTTAATCACCGATTAGTGGTTATGACCATAACAATACATATTTGATATATATCTTATATTATCTTCTCATCGGGGTAAATATTCTATAACCCTTACTTGTTGCTGTATATTCGGATGCATGATGAGATGCAGCTGGTATGTACTAACTATTTGCACTCACTTAATATTTGTGTAGTTACTACTCATATGCATGATCATCTATCAGTTGTATGTATATACATTAGATTTGATAGATTTCTTGTGTTTTTGGTTTTTATTTGATTTTTTCTTGTTTTTTGATTCTTCTCATATATTGAAAAATAAAATAAAATTTCTTTTCTTTCTTTTTATTTTTTAAAGAAAAATTTGAAAACAAAGTAAAATTTCTCCTTCTTTATTTTTTGTTTGCTTATAAAAATCAAAAGAAAATAAAATGTCTCTTTCTTTATTTTCTTTTCTTACAAAAATAAAATAAAATAAAATTTCTTTTTCTTTACTTTTCATTTTTTAAAAATAAAATAATATTTGGAGCATGCCTCATTATATTCTTTTACATGAAATATTCAGATAGGGCTATCTGTTTGTATATAGGCATGAGTTTTATCATATTGGTTCACATATATTTTTCATAATCTATCTATATTATATGTGCACACAAAGTTTTACATATTTGATTGAAAAATATGATGGTTTATGATATTCTTCATATTACTATTCACATCTTAGTAAAATCTTATCATGTTTAGTTTTGTAAAAGTAGGAATAAAGGTTTTTATATGATGATCATAAAGTATTTTTGATATATCTCACGGGTTTTGAGCTCAATTTTTATACTTGAATACAACACCAATATTTCTTTTCATGTACAAAAGTACATATGTGCTATAAAACATCAAGCAAAAGAGTGTATTCATGAAAAGATGGTGAGTGTATTCATAAAAAGATGGTCAAAGACCCATATTCTATAAATCCACGATAAAATTTGAGTGTATTTGTTAAAAGATGGTCAAAGACCCACACTCGTGGATATAATCTGTAATATCTCAAGGGTATCCATCCTATGCTAAATATTTTCTATATTTAGAGATGGTGTACATCGCCTCCAAACACTATCATTCTTCCTCTTAAAATTTATATATGGTTGAGGTGATAGATCGAGATTTTGGACCTTTTCAAAGGTTGAGATAATTCAAGTTGTGTAAGAAAGAAAGCTCAAACTAGAAGATATATCTGAATTTGTTTTACGATCTAATATAATTATCTTTATTATTATTTTTATAAACTTTTCATTGATATCTTCATAGTTTGAATGTGAATTTTAATATGACTTGTTATCATATTTCGTGTATTTTGAAGTCCTATATGTATTTCTCGTGCTATTTTCTATAAATTTTTTGTGAAGTCGTATGTATTTCTCTTTCTTACACGTTTGGATAATCTTTATTTAGATTTTTAGATATATTGTATATCCTAGGTGTGTGTTTCTTTTAATAACAATAAAAGGAGGAGAAATGGGAAATTTGAAAACTTTCGAGTTTGATTGTGGTTAATTGTGAGATTTTGCAAGTTTTCATGTTTGATTTACAAGTGGTTTTCAATATGACAATTCTTTCGACGTTGCTTGGTTTTAGGGTGAGTTTTCATGTTTGATCTACAAGTGGTTTCAACATGACAATTCTTTCAACCTTGCTTGGTTTTAGGGGGAGTTTTTATATTTCGAACAAGGAGTTTCTGAAATACCTATACACATTCATGTATGCATATTTGTAGGGGGAGCTTACATTGAATTTCATATATGTTATGAGTTGATCTTGTACTGAATATATATCTCACCATGTTCTTAATTTCTGGATTTTAAATTTTGAGTTTTGTTATTTTGTAGCGGTCCATGCGCAAGTTAGCACGCGATTCCTGCTGTGCTATCGTGCGCATCTGCTGAGATCTCGATGGGCAAGAAGAAGAAAAATAGTGAGAAAAAGAACTTTAATATTGATCTGAGAGCTTCTAATTCGAGTCTGGTTTCTCCTTCTGATCATTTTGATACCAGATTGATCGAGAATGAGTCTAGTTTGGCTGAGAATGATGTGAGCTCTACTTCAATGGAAATGGGTTCTACTGGTCCAAAAGGAGAGAAGAGAAAGAAATCAATGGCGGACATTTTGGAGTCCACCCCCCCTCCTTTGAATCTTCCGACCATACCTCCGGTCTCTGGTGTACAAGCTCGACATCTCTGTAAGGCTCCTTATCTTCAGGATCCTAGTTCCTCCTCTAGGGTATCATTGGCTGATGATATTGAATTAGAATGTGATTCTCCTAATTCTCCTAAGTCTCATCCTCCACTTTCCAATCCAGTTTCAGATTCTGTTACTGTTCCATTGGTCCCTGTAGGAAATTCTTCTGAATCCCAAAAGGAATTTGTTGATCTTGAAATTGCTATTGAGAACACTCCTGCTCCCCCTTTGATTCCTTCTGCTCAGGTACCAAATAACAATGCTAAGGGAAGTTGGGTTAGTTTGTTTTCTGATAATAGAAAATCAGGGTGTGGATTAGAGCTGAACTATATACCATCTGAATCCCATGACTCAGTTACTTTCAGTGATGATGAATGGAATGAAGGCAGTTCCTTGTGGCAAAATTCTTTAATTGGGCAAGTTCTAGGCCTCAATGTAAAGTTTAAAGCTATTTAAAATTATGTGCAGAAGCTATGGGTTCAATGGACTATCCCTGAAATTTGACTCCTAAAGGCAGGAATATTTCTGCTCAAATTCAAATCTAAAGAGGATATGAATGATATCTTGCTGAATGGTCCTTGGTTTTCGGTTCTAGGCCACTATTATTGAAGCCATGGACTATGGTTGAGGACATAGAAAAGATAAGTGATTGCACTTACCCAATGTGGATTCAATTGCCAGAATTGAGATTAAATTTGTGGAATGCAAAGAGCATAAGTAAAATTGCTAGTGTCATTGGCAACCCAATTGCTACTGATAAACTCACAGCAAATAGGCAAAGATTAGCCTATGCTAGAGTTTTAATTGAAGTTAAAATGCCTTCATCTCTCCCTGACCAAATATCAATCCAAGGTCCTCATGGCAAGGTCTACAAACAGAGAGTGATTTATGAGTTAAAGCCTAGATGGTGTGACTATTGTAAGAGGGTGGGTCATGATACTAGCTTATGTAAGAGACAACCTAAGCAGAGATGGGTGCCCAAAACTCAAGCTGTGCAGGTTGAGGATGTGACTCTTAAGAGAAATATTGCTTTGTCTTCAGATCATCCTAAGCAGGTTCCAGCTCAAACCTTGACTGACTCTTTGAATGCTGAATCTGGTCACTCTGGTGCTGTGCACATTGTGCACTCAACTATGCCAAGAGAGAATAGTTGGCAATCTGAAAAAGCTGTGAATGGTGCACATGTTCAGCATGATTTTGTGCGTTGTTCAGGCTCAGCAATCAGAGACTACATCTCAAGTTCAGAAATCTGATGATTTTGTGCAGATTCCTCATGCTCAGCAATCAGGTTCTGCCACTGTTCAGCAGTCTGGTGATTTGGTGCATGTTGCACATGTTCAACAATCAAATTCTGGGCCCTATGGTGACTCCAACACTCAACATGGTAGCTCCAGGAAACATATTATTAGCAGATCAAGGGCTCTCACTAACTTTTTCTCCCCTCTTGACAACCTGATAAATGATCCTGATCCCTCTACAATAGATAGAGGGGGAACCAAAACATGAATCTCTCTTTTTGGAATGTTAGGGGATTGAATAAATCCCCTAAGCACCATATGATTAAGAGCCATATTATGCAGTATCGTCTTCCTTTTATAGTTCTCATTGAAACAAAGATTAGAGATACTAAGCTGTCTACAATAGCAAATAAAATTGCAAAAAATTGGAAATGGATATCTAATGTGGAAGCTCATGGTAAAGCTAGGATTCTGGTGTTATGGAACCCCAATATCTTGGATATACATGTCATTGCAGTTACTTCTCAGCACTTAACATGTTCAGTCAAATCTTTGGATGGCCAAATATGTTGTGTCATATCTTCTGTTTATGGTCTGAATCAAATGGAGGCTAGAAAGGAGTTGTGGGCTAATCTTCTACAAGTAAATCAAACTATTGGAAATGAGGCTTGGTTAATTTGTGGAGATTTTAATACAATGACAAGCAATGAGGATAAGTTGGGTGGTTCAGCTCTCACTGACACTGATACTAAAGATTTTTGTCAATTCATTGAGGACTGTCAGCTAGTTCAACTGAAAACCTTGGGATGTTATTACACTTGGAATAATAAGCAGGATGCCAACTCTAGGGTCTGGAGCAGATTAGATGGAGGCTTAATCAACGATAAGTGGTTGCATACTTATAATTCTAGCAATGTTGAATTCCTTCTGCCAACTTTCTCTGATCACTCTCCGGCATTAGTGACAATATATGATGATTGTTACCAAGGGAAAAAACCATTTAAATTCTTCAAAATGTGGACCAGTCATGCCAGTTATCTCCCCACTGTTTCTGACATCTGGAAAAAGCAAATTAAAGGTTACACTATGTTCTCTGTCTGTTCTAAATTGAAATTGTTGAGAATTGCCCTTAAGGACCTGAACAAGAGTCACTTCCATAATATTAGTGAGCAAGTACAAAGGGCCAAGCTTTTCATGGAGGATATTCAGGGTAAACTGCAGAATGACCCCCTCAATGCCACCCTTATCAAGCAAGAGAAAGAAAGCATTGCCACTTACAATAGATTGTTGAATTGTGAGCTCTCATACTTTCATCAAAAAGCAAGAATTTCTTGGAGTGTAAAAGGAGACAGATGTACAAGCTTCTTCCATTCTATCATCAAAGCTAATAGACACCAGAACAGGATTGGAGTGCTCCATAATAATTTGGGTGATAGACTCACGGAGGGGGAGGAGATTGTTAATGAGTTAATCTCTTTTTACAAATGCTTACTAGGCACTGCCACTACAACAACTCCTCCTGATAAATGCATAATTCAGAATGGTCCTTGCCTCAGTGAATCTCAAGCTAGTAGCCTTATTGCTCCAGTCACTAAGGAGGAGATTAGAGCTGTGGTTTTCTCTATGCAGGATGATAAAGCTCCTAGACCAGATGGGTTCAGTGCTACTTTCTATAAATCTGCATGGAGTGTCATTGGAGATGAGGTATCTCAAGCCATTACTGATTTCTTCAAAACTGGTAAGCTTCTAGGTACTGTCAACTCTACTTATCTCTCTCTAGTTCCTAAAGTTCTAAGTCCTAGAACCCCATCTGATTTTCGGCCAATAGCATGCTGTAATTGCCTTTACAAAATTATCACCAAGCTGCTTGCGAATAGAATTCAAAATGTCATGGGTCTTCTAGTGAGTGAAGCTCAAAGCGCCTTTGTTAAGGGTAGATTGATCACTAATAACACTTTACTAGCTCATGAACTCGTCAAAAGCTATGGCAGGAAGCATTTATCCCCCAGAGTCATGATAAACATTGATATTAGAAAAGCTTTCGATACTATAAGTTGGAGTTTCCTTCACAGCTTGCTTTAGGGTCTGGGGTTCCCAAACATGTTTCTTATGTGGATTATGGCTTGTATATCTTCCCCTAAATATTCCATATCGTTTAATGGTTCACTTCATGGCTATTTCAAAGGTGAGAGGGGGCTGCGTCAGGGAGACCCACTTATTCATTTTGGGTATGGAGTATCTGTCGAGAAGCCTCAGTTTGTTGGTAAAGGGCAGAAAGTTTAAATTTCATCCAAAGTGTTGTAAAATGAAAATTAATCACCTCATTTTCACGGATGATCTCCTCCTATTTGGGAAAGGTGACTACTATACTGTTCAGAAACTATATCAATGTGTGGAGGAATTTAGCTCTGTATCTGGGCTTGAAGCTAATCCCAACAAGAGCTCTATTTTCTATGGTGGTGTTGATGTTTCAGTTAAGGAAGCTATCCAAAATCTGCTAAATTATCCTGAAGGTGCTCTGCCAATTAAGTATCTTGGAGTTCCACTTACAAACAAGAGACTTTCCTTTAGTGACTGCAGCCCCTTGTTCAGCAAAATTTATTCTCAGTTTCAAAGCTGGAAGAATCATAGAACTTTATCTTATGCTGGCAGACTGCAGGTTATCAAGAGTGTTATTCTGGGTATCCAAGTCTACTGGACCTCAAACTACATCCTCCCTATCAAGGTTCTGCAGAAAAGTGATGAGCTATGCAGGAAGTTCTTATGGGATATTTCGGAGCATTCTCACAAAGCTTCACTTGTTTCTTGGGACAAAGTCTGCTTGAGTAAAAAACATGGGGGATTAGGAATTTTTTCAGCAGCTATTTGGAACATTGCTTCAGCTCTCAGGCTTCTATGGTACATTCACATTAATAAAGAGTTGTTATGTATTAAATGGATCCACGGTAACTATCTAAGGAGGTCTGATATATGGCATGTTAAAGCAAGGTCGGGGGATTCATGGATGTGGAAACAATTGATTAGAGTTAGAGACAGAGCAATTGTTACTGCTGGGGGGATCAACAATCTGAAGAACTTAATTTGCTCCTGTTATATAAATCACAAAGTTCATCTTTCTGGCTTATATACTGCTCTCTCCCCACAAACAAACTCTGTGATTTGGCATGATACAGTTTGGGAGATCCTGTGCTATCCTAAACATTCGTTTGTTTTATGGCTGGTTGTTCAAGATCGGCTCCTAACACAAGATAAACTTCTCAGGAGAGGTGTCATCCAAGATAACAAGTGCAAGTTATGCTCTGTTTCAAGCCCCGAAACCAGAAATCATCTAGTTTTTGACTGTGGGTACTCGATGATAGTTTGGAACTGCATCATGCAATGGTTAGATTTTAAATGGAAGACATGTGATTGGGAGCTCCTCTTAAATTGGTTTAGTACTAGACTTAGGGGGAAAGGATTCACGACAAAGGTTAAGAGGATGGCCTTCTCTGCCACAGTGTATAACATATGGAGAGAACGCAATGACAGAATTTTCTAGGGAAAAATTAAGAACCCAGAACAGTTAGTTAAAGATATCAAAGTGGAAATATTAACCATCTTGCTAAATAGCTCATATCCGATGGAATTCAAAGATTGGCTCAACTCATTGTAATTTTCTATGTTTTGAGTTTGGTACTATAGGTAGGCGCTCTACTGTGTTTTTGTTCTTGTAAACTCAGGGTTCTCTGAGTATTCTTGATGTACAGTAAACTTTTCAAAATCGGTGGATGAATAAAACATTTTCATTTACCAAAAAAAAAGAGGGAGATTGTTAGAACTTTATTCGGGGAGAACGTTGTTCGTGTAATACCTCTTATTTGATCAATAACAAACTCTTATTTGGTACTAATAAGTTTGTGAGATGATATATTATAGGAATAAATAGGTACGAAAAATTTTCGGCCCAAAACGATGAAAAAAATCAATACGAATAGTTGATTTCAGCCATTATCCATCGATGGTCACGAGACAACCATCGATGGTCTATAGGTCATCGATGGACTACAATCAATAATTTGTATTTTCCAGAAATAAAAAATCGAACCATCGATGGACTGCAGTCAACCATCGATGATCCATTCAACTAGCGATGGACTACCGTCAACCATCTGTAAATTTCAGAAACCAGAATTTGGATAATCGATGGACTATAGGGAACCATCAATGATCGGCATCAGCCATCGATGATCGCGTTTAACCATTGATGGTTTAGACTCATTTTGGCATATTTTCAGATTCAATCTCAGCCGTTTAATCATAGATTTGATCTCCTATTTCAACACTGATTAGAAGACTTCTTTCCAAGGCAATCAAGGTCTATTTAAGGAGAGATTGGAGAAGAAATTTAATAAGAAATAGAGAGGATATTTGCTTAAGTTTGAGAGATCAAATTCTAGGATTTGTGAGAGATTGAGAGTTAAAATTTGATTCCCTGAGCCTCGTTCAACTTCTTCTCATCGCACTCAACATCGAGAGATCGTTTTAGCGAGGAGGAGTGCCCTTTGCGTTCATCTACAACATCACTTCTTCACAGATCTTCAGCATCATCGTTTTGGAGAGCGGTTTATTTAAAGGGCTGTAAGATCTTTACAATTGTGCTTTAATTATTTTTAGGGTTTGTTTTGTATTTCAAACTTGCGAGTTTGACAGCATACTCAAGTTGAGGTAATTGAAGGTTGGCATGCTCAAGCCAGGGTAATTGAGTGTGGCTAGCTAGGGTTAGGTTTCTTCTGGTCATTGTGAGGAGTTGGGTATCTCGATTGGTTTCGGGTAGATTGCAGGTTCCTATTTATAAATCCTACTAAATTAGGTTGTGATTTAGGGATAACTCCGGTTATAGTGAAGAAGGCCCTTCGCGAGAAGGAAGAGTGGACGTAGAATTTTGATCCGAACCACTATAAAAATATTGTGTGTTCCTGTGTTGGTTGCTCTTAATTTTTTATCTTTTTATTTTTTGCTGCATATTCTGTATCTATCCGAAAAATTTATAGCACTCCTATTCAACCCTCCCTCTAGGCTTGCATCCCGTTTCTAATAGTTACACTAGCCTAGATTAGACTGAACTAGTTTTGAGTTGAACTTAGTTTGGCTAATTTTTTTTTTTAACAAAAGTGGTCTAGAACTAAATATTATTTGGTAAATACACATATGCATAAAGATAGAGTTCTAATTTGATAAACCAATATATTTTTCTTTGTCAACTTGATAATGAAAAAATATTTTCCCTTTCCTTTAGTTCTTTTGGGGCAAAACTTATCTGGTTCTACTTCAAACTAGGGGACCCTTAGTTTTTTTCTAGCCCAGTTATGAAGCAAAATTGGGCCAAACAAGCACTAGTTTAGCCCAACAATTTTATTTGCCAAACTAGAATTGAGTTATTACACTGGACTTATCTCAACTAAAACCGGTTTTAGCACTTTGCCAGACAAACCCTAAGAGTTTCATGTCAAACCTGTTTTTCTAGATTCGAGCAGGATTGGGTCAAACCCATTGGCATAAGTACAAAACATAAGACCCATCCAATCATTTAACATGATGATGAAATCAATCAAATAGACAAATACCAAATCGACAAACTATACTAATTAATGATAGTTTGGCTTGTAATTGTCCATTAAAGCAAGCACTTAAACAAATTAAAATCAACAAATTAATTGGCTTGGTCATTTTCAATCTCTCTTCAACGAAGACCAACGTATCGGCTCGGCCAAATAATTATAACCAATATTAGAGAAAGTCTTGCCCTTAAATCAAATTAATACTGTTTCCATAGTTTTCACTAGCTTAGACCATTATCTGAATGGCTAGTTAAGCTTAAAACTAACCATCGTGGCGTGTGAGCTCCAAGTATCAATACCTTGTTTTATCCTTGTATATATCCCAATTTATTAAAAGGAGATTTTGGACGGCAGCCAAATAAAGGGGAGCATAAGTAGCTAGGGAACTAATAAATCAAAACACATATTCAGATATTCATATTTATATTCTTTGAATGCTCATCAAATATATTGTAGAAGATAATTATTTGATTTAATATTACATATAAATTATTTTCTAAGATATTTGAATACTCATCAAATATATTGTAGAAAATAAGAAAATAATTCTTTGAACATAAATTATTTTCTAAGATATTTCAATTTACTTAAATAGATAATTTTATTTGATTAAAATATTTTCTTTCTAATGGCACTTCTAGTTGTTGATGCACGAAATCAACTTATATGATTGAGTCTATGAGATTGGACTCTATCGTAGAGGGCCTGTCGATCGGCTTTGATGACAGAAGTAGGCTTTCGCTTCTAGGTGTAATTGAGTCTGCTTGGCTTGGCCTGATATCACAGAAAAAGCATCAGATTGACGATGTTGGGCTGCCCACCAATGCCTCTCCGATGTCTAAGTAGATCTTTAATAAAATATCGTAAGTAGTAAGTAAATAAACTATGGTTTCAGAGGAAGATGACCATTAGCCTAGGTTGGCAGAGGTGAGTCTAGGTCAAAGTCTCATCATATTTTACCTTAGGTAGGAGTGTTTATACTGGTTGCCTAGCGCAGATCAGCCTCTGCACGTGTCACCATCCTGACAGCTGAGGTTATTGACGTGTATACTTAGCCCTTGATGTATTTACTTGGGCGATAAGTATTACTTCATGGTAGTACATCATTGGCGTAGAATGATACAGTCGACGTAGGTGTAGATTGACTAGTTATGAAAGTCAGCAATTACAGAGATTGAGTATCCGATTGATGTAGCCTAACATGGTATGTTGAGGATAAGATACGATTTGAATCAATCGTCTCTAATCAGGGTGGACCACCATAGGAACTGGGTCTGATTGACATAAGGCATAATAACCGAACTATTGAGATCGGTTATCATAGACCCATATCGTTATATTGGGCTTAGGGGCCAGCTCCATGGGCCATGACTGAATTGTATACTAAGTGCGGATATCCCATACTTTAAGGAGTTAAAGTGTGTACCTGGTTGACTAAGTCAACATGTCATCGCGCAAGTGTTCTGGCTAGCCCAATTATAAATTTGGGTCGTATGCATAACACTAGCCATGATAAAAAAAATCATTCTTTTATTGGGATGTTGTATAAATGTATACTTGAATGTGAAAACCGAGTTGAAAATTTAAGTTTAAAATAAATATTTGGTATTTGATAAGTTGATTAATCAAATATATGAATGTTCATATTTGCTTCATTTAGTATATGAAGACTAAAAGTGATTGGATTTCTGTTAAATACTGAGTTATTTGATAATTGTTCTGTCATCTTCCACCCTACATTAGCACCGCCAAGATTAAGATGCCATATAGGACATAATTAAATGCATAGGATATGGACATGACATGACTATAACTATATGATCCAATATTTTTTAGAGATTAATTAATCAAATTGTTACAATCACCAGTGATGAGTGATGTTTGATGATGAATAGCAAAAAGTTCAAATTCATCCAAATATGTGAAAGTGATAATTGACTTTAAAGTGCTGAACATGATTTCAACTCACAGCTAGAGCAGAGAATGATATTGATAGTTGTTACCTATGGTTCATTCTGTTCATCACGATACAACTAGTTTTTGTATGCAACCATATAATGTATATAACAGAAATAGTCTACATATTATTGATCCCTCTGCCATGTGATGTACTTCATTGAAATAATCTTAATAAATCCATTGCCATTTAAAAAAGGAAATATGTTACTAAGGAAGCACCTTAGATTCAAATAGTCAACATATTATTGATCCCTCTACCTTATGTGGTTAGTTTGCCATGGTAAATTTTAACTAGAGGACATTTGAGAAGGAGAGGAGCTCTTGTTGATACTATATGTCCTCTGTGCAATACTTAGGAGGAAAATATTGATCATTCGCTCTTTTCCTGCAACTTCGGCAAGAAGATTTGGCTGCCAATTATTGAATTTTGCAAGATGATGGAGTTCCTGTTGTATGGTATGATATTGTTCCTTGGAATATTAGAAGATGGGGAGGTAAAGGGATTATATGCAAACTCAAAAGAGCTGCTCTAGCCTCTAGTATCCACTACGTGTGGAGAGTGAGAAATGAGGTGATCTTTAAGAATCTACAGCCTGATGCAAAGACATATGTAGAACATGTTATATTCTTCTTGAAAATTCAACATAGCAGAGTTGATAAAAGGAAGGGTACTCCTTATAATAGGAGATGATGTGAGTAGCTTAAAATCTATATCACTTTCCTTTGAGCTCTCTTGAAGCAGGTAGAAGTAGAAGTTGATGCTGATTCCAGATTGAGACTGAGTTTGGCACTGAAGTTATGTCACTGATGCGTTTAGATTTGTATATAGGCTTTTTTTTGACGAAAAAATAGGGCAAGCTGCCCTATTCATAAGATGTATATTGATATAAGATCAAAAGTAAGAAATGTACAAGCCCGTGAACATGGAAGAGTGCTAACTCCCACCAAGATCAAGGAGAGGTCATAGGACGTCATTCGATACGTGGACAAGAGTGAGCCAATCTTTCAACACAAGGGTAACAAAAGTAATCATGGCCTAGTCTGGTGGAGGGTAAAAACACACAAAAAAGCTCCACCTAGGGACATGCATCTAACACTAACCGATATAAACAAGAGCAACAAACAATAACTAAGCTTGGTGGAGGGAGAAAAACAAAATTCTCCACCAAGCAACTACCCAGAGTTCATAGATGTGCTGATATATATATATACAAGACAAAAGGAGGCAACATAGATTCCTGGTTCAGAAGTTATCACCAACCATGTCGGAGGCTTCTTCTTGGAGTTCCTGCAAACCCAAGCTTTGAGCTACTTCATAGGTCTTCTTTGCCAGCTTCCTTGAAGAACAACCTGACCAAAACATGGTAAAAAATGATGCATTACCCGATAGCTGCTGAGAAGAGAAAGCAATATTTGAGAAAATCAACGCATTCCGTGCTCTCCAAAGGCACCAACAGAAAGAGTATAGCAAAGTAAGCCACAGCTGCTGATGATTCTTGTTGAAAACAATGTGACCATTAGAATGAAGAATGAAATCAAAGTCCAAGCTGGTGATATTCAAATTCAGTCTCTGCAGAATGGGGTGCCAGGCTTCTTTGACCCTTGGGCATTCCCAAAATAGGTGGGAAGCTGATTCTACTGTAGCATGACATAGGGAGCATGTTGTGTCTCCTGTCCAACCCTTGAGAGCTAAATTCAGTTTGGTATGAAGCTTATGTTTGTGGAGCAACCAAGCAAAAACCTTGACCTTGAGGGGGGAGAAACCTTTCCAAACAGAGAGGTATTCTGCACTAGAGATGCCATTAGAAGACAGGATGCGATAGAGGGAGTTCACTGAGTATGAACCAGAGGGATTGAAGGGCCAAAACACCTCATCCTTGAGATTGTGTTCAGGCCCTTTGCAATTAGCTAAGAATGCCTTCAATTCAGGGACCTCTTGGACTTCCCTGGGGGATATAGGTCTGCACATGAGGGGTTTCCACTGCCATTGGATGCCCATGAAAACTCCTTGGGATTTGATATTAACATTCTTGGAGAGAGCCAGGTTATTAGCCAAGGGAAATAAAGAGGACAGAGAGTTGGATCCTGTCCATTTGTCCTCCCAGAATCTCATGGATTGCTCATTACCCAACTTCCATTGCGCTAGAGACCTAAGAGCATGGCTGGATGAGATGACCTGCTGCCAAAACTTAGATGCATAGGAGGGTGGTGGTGCACAACTAGTGAGAGGAAGGGCTTGGTTGTGGAAGGAAGATAGGATGTTAGCAACTAAGGAGTCTTGTTTGAGATATATCCACATCCATTTGGATAGAAGGGCTTCATTAAAGGTATATAGATTGATGATACCCATGCCACCTTCCCTTTTAGGTTTGCAAATAGTCTTCCAATTGACAAGAGCTTTACCTTTGATAGAGGTTGCACTACCCCCCAATAGGAAGTTACGTCTAATTTTGTCTATCT
Organism: Asparagus setaceus; assembly: GCA_012295165.1. NCBI lineage: Eukaryota > Viridiplantae > Streptophyta > Magnoliopsida > Asparagales > Asparagaceae > Asparagus > Asparagus setaceus. Next base: position 48,303,079 of record CM022706.1, on the reverse strand, counting down.
CTTTGATGAGCCAACAAGGGAGTTTGAAGAATGAAAGAAAATAGAGGGGGGTAGAGGAGAGAACAGAGTTGATGAGGGCAAGTCTACCTCCAATGCTAAGTTGCTTGCTCTTCCACATGGATAATTTCCTATTAAGTTTATCAATCACTGGTTGCCAGTCTGACTTAGAGAGAGATCCTTTCTTTAATGGAATGCCTAGATATGTGAGGGGAGGGCAGATAAGTGGGCACTGCAGGAAGGATGCAAACTGATTACCTTTGAAAGGTGATTTGCCAAAATAGAGGAGACTGGATTTGTCAAAATTTATCCCTAAACAGACACATTCTCAAAAAGAGCAAGAATGATTT